>JAPDEQ010000033.1:0-335552 GCA_027569205.1 Aspergillus kassunensis
GGTTGGGTTACTGGGTTTTATAATAACCCATGGGGTGGGTTAGGGTATGCCTGACCCAACCCAAAACCCACCGGTTCAAATCGCGAGGCCGTGGGTCAACCCAAAACCCGCGGTTTAACAAGTCTAATCACAGTATTAATAATACTAGACCTCTCCTTAGCAAGTATCTTCGGGATACTTGCTATTAGATAGGATAGCTCTGCTAGATAAATAAATAGGCTATATAGCCTAGAGATAGAAATAACATGCTTGGAGCTAGGAGGTCTTTAGACCCAAGGTCTCCGAGCTGATCAGACCTGGCCTCATGGTATTCTGAATCAATCGAACTACTGAATATGGAGTGTTATCACAATTATATAATATACTAAATACTATATAAGCTCTAACTAATTATCTAGATGTTTAGTATATCCCTCTTAATAGTATGCTTCTCAAGAGGTATCTGGAGAGCTGGGAATTAAAGGGCTTTTATAAAGTATACTACGATGTAGGAAACACCTCGTGAATAACCGAACTATCCGTCGTTTTATATTCTGTTGATACTGGACAAGATTGAGAATGAATTTTCAAGCCTGCAGTATCCCTGAAAGCGTAGATCATCCGGAAACGTCCTTCAAGAACAGCTATCTCTATTCCATATCATATTCATCACATGTAGTGCCTATCGAGATATCTGAAGGCTGAAGGCTAGCCATAGAACACGTGACCATTAAAGTGAGGGGCAGCTGTGCGGCTCACAACTTACACACTACAGACTTTCCATCCATCACGAACGGAAACGGCAAAGTGCCTAATAGCCCGGGAACATGATCACATTGCCAAGCAGCGAGTATTACGTTGGTTGGATATGCGCCCTGCCCTTGGAGATGACGGCCGCCAGAGCGATGCTGGACATTGAGCACGGGAAGCCCGCCGACCAGGATCCAAACGACTCCAATAACTACTGCCTGGGTAGCATTGGTTCGTACAATATCGTCATCGCCTGTCTGCCCGTCGGAGTTTATGGGCTCGTCTCTGCGGCTGTCGTCGGAACTAAAATGCTTCAGACGTTTAAGAGCCTCGAATACGGTCTGATGGTCGGCATTGGGGGTGGCGTGCCAAGTGAGGAAGTGGACATGCGACTAGGCGATGTTGTCGTTAGTAAGCCTGGCAAGGGCTCCGGGGGTGTCATCCAGTTTGACTTTGGGAAAGAATATGGAAACGGCTTGTTCGAACGTGTCGGCTCGCTGAATCGGCCACCAGAGGCGCTGCTCACAGCTTTGGCGTTTCTAGAGACTGATTATCTCATTCGTGGAAACCGCATCCCAGACCTTTTGGACACGGCATATGCTCGATTCCCCACGCTGGTACCTGACTTTCGATACCAAGGTCACAGCGCAGACCTTCTTTTTGCGGCGGACTTTGACCATCTCGATACCAAACTATCCTGTGAGAAATGCAAATGTACCAAGCTGGTTGCACGCCCGCTTCGCACAAACAGCTGCCCCAGGGTGTTTCAGGGACTCATTGCCTCCGGCAATCAAGTCATGAAACACGCTCCAACCAGAGACCGGCTGGGGAACGAGCTGGGAGTGATATGCTTTGAGATGGAAGCAGCGGCCCTCATGAATATCCTACCATCCCTGGTTATCCGTGGTATTTGTGACTACGCCGACTCTCACAAGAGCAAGCGATGGCAGCCCTATGCGGCGATGACGGCGGCAGCATTTGCTAGTGACCTCATCCGGGTGCTTCCCAAGAAATCAGGACTGGTGGCAGTGCGGTCATTGGAAATGCCCCACGCAAATGAAAGCGAGTATCCTTCTGTCCCTGCTAGAGCACAGAACAGACCTCAACATGCTGACTGATTTGCCAGACTGGGAGACTCGGCTGAAAACATCAATGGCATCGGTTGACCCCCACGACTTTTTACAGATATTCAGCTTAGTCCCACGGGAAATCCATATGCCATCGAGTCCGATGGACCCTCCCAATCCCGAGCTATATTGGGTTCTGAAAAATTTAGACTACCTCTTGTGGAATAAACCAAGAACGAGGATGTCGAATCTGTGTCTTTCCGCCCAGGATTACAATCAACTTAACAGCGTGGTATCTTGTATCCTGGATACGCATGGGACGAAGAAGCCTGAAGATGTCATGGTGAAATTCTCATGGACGGATATCTTCAACACGATTTCTCCTTACAACTTCTTCCTCCAGACCGTCTTCTCTGTCCTACTAGAGCAGATTACTCGTGACGAGGCAAGGACCGCTTTGCTTCGTTTTCTTCGTTCTATTCTGGACCACCTGACTCCAGAAGACAAAAAAGCACTTTACGACAAACGATATCCCTCGATGAGCAAAGAATCATTTGTACAGATGATCTATACAATGTTAAGCTTGCAATCGGCCGATGTTTTCACCGCGCTTATGGCCGCGCTGATGTACCAAGACAAGAGCTTCATAATAACAATACAGGGTAACGGAACGTGGGACACCGTTCTCATTAGCATCGCCAGAAAGCTCACTAATGATATGAAACCTTTTGGTGAAGGTGCGGCCTGCTTTAGGATATTGATTACGGGCCTTACAAACACAGACCTTGAAGAACGATGGACAGGCCTGTTGCACATCCAGCATGACAAGGAAAGACAGGGTCAGTTACCAATTTGCAACTGAAACCACACTGAATAGCCTTGCTGAATGTCTTTATAGACTGTCTATCTAGCCTTTTATTCGACAATATGCGATACGACAGGATCACCGAAAGCCACACTGACTCGCTGGAATGGTTCTGGACGCACCGCCAATACACTGCATGGTCCACGTCAACTCGGTCAAGACTGCTGTATGTTGAAGGAAAGCCGGGCAGTGGAAAAAGTACTCTCACAAAATACGTCAAGGACCACTTATCGCAAAAGATCTCAACGGATCGCAGTCCGATAATAGCTCATTTCTTCTACAGTCACCGAGATGGGGAGCGGGAAAGGCGCCATCAGAACATGCTTCAAGCAATTCTTTGGAACATACTGAACCAAGACAGTTCCTTCTTTTATCATTTCCAACAGGAATATCACCAAGTGCTTGCTCCTTCCTCCCAAACGACTGTTCCTGGGTGGTCATACGAGGCTTTAGAGAGGACGCTCCTTTCTATTACCCGTCATCCGGACCCTAAAGACATCTACCTCATTCTAGATGCTATTGATGAGTCCGACGAAACTTACAGACGCAACACTGTCCGCTTCTTGCTGGGTATCTGCGATCTCGCAGGACAATGTGTCTTCAAGGTTTTTATGGCCAGCAGGCCAACAACAGACCTACGGCTGAACCTCAGCAAACGACAAAATTTCGATTTTATCCAAATGCAGGACGAGACAGAGTCCGATATCAGAACATTTGCGCGGTCTTTTCTAGAAACAGACGTACATTTCAGCGGAAAGTTGCTGCAAGAGGCAATCGAATACATAGTAAGCACCGCTCAAGGCGTCTTTCTCTGGGTCCAACTCATCCGAGGCGAGCTCCAACTATGTGTTGAAAAAGGATATCGAAAGAAGGAGGTCTTCAAGACATTATTCAGCCTACCGACCGAGCTAGAGACTTTTTACCTGCACATGCTGAGCAACTTAAGCAACCGAACAGAGCAGGAGATTGTAGACGCTCGCAACATGTTTCAGTTGGTTCTCTTTGCAGAACGGTCTCTCTCTGTGGTTGAAATACAACATATGCTGGCTATGGAGGCTCTTTTGGCCGAGGGTATGGACGTCACATTGGAATCTTTCGAAGATGAGCTGATACAAGCCATGGAAACCCGCATTATTCATTGTGGAGCGAACTTCCTCGAAATCAAGCGTTAGACCCCCGTTTTCAACGATGTCATATACTTTACTGACGGCTAAGTAGGAGACAAATCTGTTCAGCTTATTCACCAGACAGTTCGGGAATTCTTCTTGCCCGCGGATCTGTCACTGCAGGATACAGGTCCTGTTGCTCGCTCACGGTTAAAATTTGAGAATGAAGAGACTGTGCACGCGAGAATTGTGACTATCTGTGTGCGTTACATGGAAATATCTGCCTCACCTGACTACAACGGATTGGTCGAGACATGGGAGGAAGAAACATTTGAAGAGTACGCAGAGCTCTTGAATAACCAACACCTGATCAGATACATTTTGTCTTTCCTACCTCATCACCTTGCCAAACTCCCGAAAGACAGCGAAGTTACCCGCTTGGTAAACGATATGGTTTCAGCCTTTCGCGGTCATGCCATTTCCTATTTGCTGGCCTCATGGGTAGAAGAAAGGATTGGCGAAGAACTACCCTCCTTGCGTCAATTCTCGCTACAGTCAACTCTTAAACTAAAGCTTTTGCACATAGCATCCCGGAAAGACCTCGTGCACACTGCAGAGATGGTTATTTTTGCCGGAGATATCGACACTCTCGTAGAACAGAAGTTCTCGCTGCATGTCGCAGCCATGAACGGGTCGGAGAAAGTGTTGCAACTCCTGCTCAACCACAATGCAAAGCCTGGCGCGAAGCACCGCTTCGGACGTACTGCACTGCACTACGCTGCGAATTCTGGACACGTCGGAGCCGTTCGCATATTGTCCGAGCACCTGGACATCGACGATCCCGACACGAACGGATGTGTGCCCCTGCATCTGGCGGCCCAGAATGGGCATTTGGATGTTGTAGACTTCCTGGTGAACAAGGGAGCAAATATTCATACTCGAGACAATATTGAACAGTGGAACGCTCTTCACTGGGCTTCCCACCACGGCCATATCTCCATAATCAAGTACCTCCTTGAATCGGAGCCTGGCTTTGCGACAGATGTAACTGATAGAAAAGGCCGGACACCCTTATACGTTGCCTCAACGAACAATCAACCACAGGCAGTAAATATATTGCTTCAGCACCGGAGCGATGTAAAGATGGCGGATAAAGTAGGTCTCACACCACTCATAGTCGCGGCAGCTGCAGGGCATGAACGCGTGGTTCAAGTATTCGTGGACCGTCAGCCAGCGTTTTCCCTACAGACAGATACCACTGCAGCGCGTACTGCATTATCCCACGCCGCTCTCAGAGGACAAATTGCGGTCGTGCGGACTCTTGCTGCTGCCCAGGGTGACCTAGACTTGCGCGACGGGGAAGGACAAACAGCGTTGCATCTTGCGACGAGAGCAAACCAGATCGAAATCATCCGGCTCCTCGTGAACATGGGAGGGAACGCCGATGCGCAAGATCTTTGGGGCACGACCGCCCTCCACGTTGCCGCATATTACGGGCATCTTGACGCTCTGAACGCGCTTATTGAACTTGGTGCGAATGTACACATCACGGATACAGAAGGGCGCGATGCGCTACATTTCGCCGCAGGAAAGGGACACACTATGATTCTGCAACGCCTTCTACTACTCCAACACCGTTCGCGAGACAAGCCTTCAACAGATGCACGAGGCTGGACCCCGTTGTTCTGGGCTGCCGGAAACGGCCACGTCGATATCCTATCGCTACTACTAGCCGCGAATAACGTCGATATCAACGCCAAAGACAGGAACGATGTAACGTGTTTGCACTGGGCCGCTCGGAAGGGACACATATCCACTGTTCAACTCCTTCTAGACAAGGGGGCAAACGGCCATACACTCGATGCGAATGGGCTCAGCCCCCGCCGCTGGGCTTTGGAATTCAAGCATGGCGACGTTGCGCGGCTTCTTCCTGAAGAACCCGGTTATGCTGTTGAAGAATCCAAGCTTCGACCAAACTTCGGCGGCGAGTTCTCCCTGAGCGTATGGGTTGCGGATAATGGATACGATGAGCCCATGCCGCAATTATAACTGGGACTGACTAGGATACCAGATAGCATTTGAAGTTCGGATAGAGATAACATTGTAGTAAGAGCTTGAAGGAAATGGCAATTCCAGCTGGCATCTAAGCAATTCATACTGGATACCCTATGCAGCACAACGCACCCACTGCGGATGGCAAACCCTGCAAACGTCCGCTAAAGCCCCGGGCTCCAAGGAAGACCCTTCTACCCAATCAAGCTCATTTTGGAAATCCTGGACAGACTCTCAGGAGCTCAATACTTTACTAAGCTCGACCTCAAAGACGCCTATTATCGAGTATATAAGGAATGTTGTTCAGAATCAAGCCCTGCATGAAATTTGGTAGCAAGTCACAAGGGGAATCTTTAATAGGAAAGAGTGAGAATCCCAAGGTAGAACAGGAAAAAGACCTCGAGATAGAATGATTTACTACAGGCGACCTTGATGTGGTAGAAGAGGTGGTGGCCGAGGTACGACTGTAAAATCATTGGTTTAGGTACGTACTCATAACCGCTTCCAAGCCACTAAAATGAAGACGAGATAAGTCGCTTGGCGAGCCACCTGTACTGTAGCGGAATCTACGGTTGGTCAGAGGAAGGAATTCAGAAAGAGAGAACTAAGTAGGGATTGTCAGAGATAGAGCAAGCCCATGAACGCAATTAAAGGAGGACCAATACTAGATACACGTGTATAATCTGATAAAGCCCTTGCTTGGGAAAACCCCTTCTTCCACCCCGAAGTCGTGTTCTCATGGTCTCGTTACTCGACTCCAGTTCTATCAGGACGAATCTCCCCATTGCTCTTCTTAACAATACTCTACTTCTTACCAAGGCGATCCTGGATCACAACCTGTTTTAGTCTAATAAACAATGGCTTGGTGATATCATGGTACTTGTCAAGGTAGGGCCTCCGCATGGCGACCTGGACTCATATTAGCTATCTATACCTGTTATTCACTTTAACCGGAGGACTCAGAGGCCGAGTCCTTACTTCTGTCACCTAATCTCGTGATGCGGCCCTATAGAAAACATCATTAGCCAGAGTTCTGACTCGGCCGTGGTTGTAGGAGAGGAACATCATACCAGTTCTTGAGCATGAAGATCTGCCCTTTGTGAATAGTATGTATTTATTCTCTTCGAGAATCTGGTCCTATATGCTCTCCAGCATGTCAAGGAAGGTTAGCACGTCTTTTTTATTTAGGTAGATAGTAACCTAAAGGGATACGCCCGTGTGGGTGGTTATTATTACGTTAGTAATATGCCGGAGGGTATCTAATTTAGAGATGAAACAGAGGATATGACAACGTACAGTAGAGGTTCACGCGGATCAAAAACTCGGGAGCGAAGGAAGGAGAGCGTAATTTTATAGAGATCCTGATGGGAGGACTGTGTCGATTAAATATAGCTCCGTTTCGAATCTTCTATTCCGGTATGCGGCTTAACCAGCCAGGAGGCTACAGAAGAGCTGTACCTCGCCATCCTAGAAACTGGCTACCCCGCGTTATAAAACCGGATATTATAGTAAGCAAAGATGCCCAACTATAGTTTCTTTGATTATTTATTAATAGAAATGTCCTAAAAGCGTCTTCGGCAGGGAAGGTGCGAACTCACCAAACATACTCTAAGACTAGCCTAAAAAACCTCTACTGTAGCCAAAAATAGCCTCGAACATTAGAATTCTTGACTTCGGCTGACGGACTCATTTATTCTGAGTTAGTTACGTCTCTTGTGATATGGATGTCTTCGTCATCCTACTGCAGCTCCAAGGAGCGGAGAGGGTAAAAGGACGCAAAGACGTGGTCCAACCATACACCGTACAAGAAGGCTGTCATGCAATGCAAAAAAGTTTATAGGAAGCAGCCTGGCCATCTCTTCGCGTATTTAACTCTTTAAGTTCGCTAAACGAGATTTTCGTCTACCCATCGCCCCTAGAGATATTTTGAACCTTGTCACAAAATATCTTTCTATTCACTAGCCGCTAAAAACAGAAGAAGCAGGCGGAAAGAAGAAACTGGTCATGGATGGCGTTCATGGTATGCTGGAGCGCCCGCTCTACCTATTTTCAAGCTCACGCTGTTCAGACGCTCGTCGCCTCATCGAAGTCAGAGACTTCGGTCCAAAAGGGTTCGGCGTGGTTGCGAATAGCAATATACCTCGCGGTACGCGTGTTATTGCAGAATCGGCTCTTCTTGAAGTCAATCGGTCAACCGCAGACGCGAAAGACGTCGTGCGGGCCTTCGAAAATCTCTCCCTATTGCAACAAAATCTCTACTTAGAGCTCCATGCATATGCGTCTCCCGAGTACAAGCGCGCAGCTGAGCGTGAGATGGAGCGGAGCTGGGGGCGAATACCAGAATTACATCACAAAGTGCTTGGAATATATGCAGCAAATGCATTTGGCGGCGTGTTTCTCCTTGCTTCTCGCATCAATCACTCATGTATACCAAATATCCATTTTGCATACAACCCAGAGCTCAAGAAAGAGACTTTCCACGCCATACGGGACATAACAGCAGGCGAAGAACTCACCATAATGTACATCAATGGTACCAACCGTACTCGCAGTCAGCGCCAGGCCGAGCTCAACAGATGGGGGTTTCAATGCACATGCTTGGCATGTGAGGACACATTACAGGGTAAAGAGAGGGAGAAAAAGCGGGCACAATTGTTCGACCTTGACCAAAAGCTCGCACTTGGCATGATAATGAGCACACAAGCATCTTATATGAAGCCATTACAGGTGGCGCAGAAAATGGCTGCCATACAACGATCTGAAGGATTGCTAAATAGAGAACTAGGGGTCTCGTAAGTGGCCTAACCCGAGCACCCGGCTTCTCTGACGTTTTAGATATCATGATGCGGCTCGGTATAGCTTGAAGCTGAATGATACAAGAACAGCATCGATGTGGGCCAGAAAAGAGTTAGAGGTTGACCACTACTGTATTGGAGAAGATCACCCGGATTACAAGAAAGGACTTGAAGTCGTGCGTCTGCTTGAAGCAGCTGCAGATGGCTTAGGAACAGTTCATGAGAGTGTAGCTAAGTGGTATAAGCTGCACGACTCGCCTGCGGATGAGTGTATTGTGATGTGATCGTACGAAATATGCCCGCGTGACCCAGCGTTGGAGGAGGACTAATCCCTTCAAGATCCATGACAGGCTCGACACACATTTGCATGATTCCAAGACAAGAGAAATCCCCACGGGCATAGTTAAACACAGCTGCCACTTCTTGCACTAGAGTTCGCAAGCTCTTAATGCGGGCGTAGCCTCTCACTCCTCGTGGATAGGACTGGTGATAGAGGCGAGTCTCACTGTTCATCCATAGCCGCGTTGCACAACCTATCCGCAAGTTCATTTTCTCCTCTTAGAATCCAGATGTATTCCGCGTAGCCCACTTCTCTTACTAGACAGTCAAGACCATAAGCTTCCTCCAATAGATCTCGGTTTGCTACCTCGTTACGACAGGAGCAGATTCAAGTCAATATTGCAGATTCTCAAGCTACAATCCTAGCATTCTTCATCTCCCTTCGATAAGAGCCCAAATATCACTTTTTAACATAACGACTCCAGTCAACATTGTATGAACATAACGGACAATGCTTAACCTTCCCAGAACTCTGTAAACTCCAATCATTGGCACAGCTGGGACAACGATATGTTGTCATAATGACTTTATGATCTTGGCTCTGTACAAGGTCAGCTGCGAAGCCCAGAGTTTCCCTTAAGATTTGCTTAAAATCGTCATTCTTTAACAAGTCATTGATATGTTCCAAAGACGTGCTAATAAGAAGATCCCGAAGGCCTCTATCTGCGGAGCTCGTAGTGGAATATGCGCTTGCGATAGCAATAGGAAAGTCATCCATTTCCCAGCATGTCTTTATAGCAACCGAAAACTTCTCCTTCGCTTGTGTCTTGAGGTTAGGAATACCATATTTGTCACCGATCTGATAAACTTTGACATTGAATAGCATTGGAGAAACTCGGCCCTGATCGCTACCACTGCTATCGTAGTTGAATCCATAGAAGAAGTGAATCATTGCTTCTATGACTCTAGGATCATCGTCCTCAAGTCGTATAATATTCTCTGTTACTTCCTGACAAATTCGAATCAGCTTCAGGCGCCCTCTATAATGGCGTTGAACTCAACTTACTTTCCAGTTATGGTTGAAAAGCCGAGAGAAGAATTCTGACTGCCCACAGACAATCAATTTGTGCACCTCAAATTTCTGGTCCCTGGTAACTATTGTCAAGTCGGAGAACGTTGATGCGTGAAAGTATCTAATAGAGTCGCAATGAGTACTATACAATAATTTTTGCAGATTTTGGCAAACCTTTGGATGCTTGCAGTAAGGTTACCTTCATTTCCATCAGCCTCCATGGCCTCCGCCTTGATTTTCACGGTCACAGGCTGGTCGTTTCCCGTCCTGTCGCTGTAAATTGACCAGACAAAGAGAACGGGATGTCTAATGCGCGATACAGTCTAGGAAGGGGATCGGAGATAGTGGCTTTATTTGCGTGTGCACTTCACTCCAGAAGTTCTTACTCTTTTCCCTACCCTCTCTTTATTTGTGTAACCAGACAATTAGCTCCTGCTGACGCTAGTTCCAAGCCATGTTGCTAGAGCGCTTATTGCTCACCCTCTTAGCTCCCCCCTCCCCCCTCCCCCGTCTGATGCCTAGAGGTCAAAGCTATTTGCGCTTCGCATAAGGGATTCAATACCTACGAATCAGCCTTTGCCGAGCTCTCACCTGCTCCACACCAGTCAAAAGTCCCAGGGAGGAAGCGGTCACTCAAGAAAGAGGGGGTGTGAAGGAAAAGCCTGACGAGGGCGTTGGAAGTTCAGACCTCTCACGTAGAGTCAAAATTGGAGAGTGAGGACAGGACTGCACGTAATAGCAATTGATTATCGCGTCGTAACATCAGTGCTCTTGGGATCTATTCACATGCCTCCTCATTGATCTCACATCCGAAGACTTGATCGTTGGCCATCTGAAGTTCAAGGCTGCAAGTCCGTTTCACAGAATTTCATGAAGTGGGGTAGATGTCCATACGTGGCACTGATGCGCTGAAGTGGTGTGTTAGCTGTGGATCAATCAGAGATACATAAATCAAAGTGCGGCGCTGATCGCGCTGTTCTCAGCACAAGGATCACCCCATATCATGCCAAGTCCAAGTCCATGAGAGATGTAAAACTGTCAGCGATCTTGTGGCATATATGCCCGGTTAAGGATCAACAAGTAATTCATTTTCTGCAAGCCAAGAAACCTTGCGTCGAAGCTAATTCTCACGCATGGGTCACCATTGTACGACCTCGAAGTGCAAGGAAGACAGCGCCTATAGTGTATGGTGCCACATCTGACAAAATATTTATTTGTCGCTCATTCATGCAGCTGAAGAAGAAAACAAATTTCCCCTCTGACATGTCCAGTGGTCTAGGGCTACCAATCAGTGGCCTCCCCTCCATTTTCTCCCCTCCTGGTATGCAAAGATACCACGCAAGGCAGCCATGGGAATGCTAGAGTCGCCCTCCAACTCTACTCACCATCATCACGAGGCGTTGAACCGGAATTTCTAGCTGTACTTAAGACGGTTAAGTGGACCATAATAAGTAAAACCTGATCTTGCACGCAAACAAGCCCCACAACCTGTTTCTCATATATATGAAGAATGGAGGTTGCTTTCTTCTCTGGTTTCCCAGGTTTTCAGCCTAATCCGTCTCTCTCTGCAACTGACGACTTTTCTCGTCTAGCACATCATATGAATTGGACTCCTGGTTCTAAGAGATACAGAAAAGAACTGGCCAATTTCGCAAGTACTGAGTTCTCACACTATTATGATGTTGGTAATAAGCTCCAAAATTACCGAGCTCTTGTGCAAGAATTGGGGATCGAGGGATCATTCGCTACCATCAACCAGTGCCGAAAGGTTCGTTCCTACCTATTCCTTACTCTGAACTATCCAGGCTGACAAGGCTAAACGATAAAGGCTCTCGCTAAGGTGAATGTCAATTTATTCGACCTGATCGACTCTCGACGCATAGGAGCGACCGTTCAGAAATTTCCTAACCAAGCCGCGCTGAAGAAGTACACCAAAGAAACGCAAAAGATATTCCCTAAGCAAGCGGCCAAAGCAGACGGCTTTCTCAAAGACCTACTGCGCAGAATTATGTGATTGGGTACAACTTGCGGAGCTCGTTATTTTTACCATATAATGGGTTCGTTGCTTTCCGGCTGGGCTCCTGAGGCATGGGTCGTAGTTTGGAGTTCGAAATGTTCTCTTATTCATATGATGTGCTAGACGAGAATGCTCATTAGTTACAGAGAATGGATTAGCTTGAAGCCTACTATCTTTCCAATGTTTGACTAAAACCAAGTATTACGCAGATGGATAGGAAGGTAAATGTGGCCGGCCCACTTGTCTCTCTGATCCTCTTCAGGCTTTGAGCCGCCGCATCTTTCCTGCAATGATATGAGAGGCGTCCTTGTCTTTGTTCTTATTTGATTATTCTATCTAAGATTCCTGTGTTGCGAATAGCTTCAATAGGTCAGAGGAGAGAGGTTCAGGTAGAGGAACTAAGTAGTAGAAGTATCTGAGGGAGCGAGCTCGTTGACTTAGTTGAAGGTCTATCGATACTAGATACACGTGGAATCCTGATATAGGGGCTCGCTTGGAGTATCAATACTCCGTGCCCCTAGCCACTAAACTAGATTCGTCACATCCTGCTACGTTCAGAGATTCGGCCTTATCGGACCGTTGGCAGCTGTGGCCATCTGGCAGAGTGAGCTCTTGCGCATGATGGCAAGCAACACAGGCGATACGATGTTCCGTTCTGACCGGGTCGATTTCCTAGGAAATTGCCGCGTCCTCAGTACAGTACATAGGCGGTCAGGCAGGGGTTGCCCTCCTTGTGTCATGCCTGAGTTTTGACCGCATGTTGATGGTCTAGGAAGCCGCCGCGACTAGTAATAAGCACGTTAAATAAATGGAACTCCTTGACTAGCTGCTCAATCTTCGCCCTAGTTTACGTCCTAGGAAAGTATCATGGTATCTCGAGAACGAGTAATGTATGCGCCTGAACCTGAATGTAGTGCAGGGACACCGTAGCGGGTTTTGATTTGGAGATACCAAACTCCTTACGCCTACAGTTATTGGCCGCTTGGTGGTGCCGCTCTGCTCCGCCCTCTTGTAGGTGGTCAGAACTCAAGCTTATATTTGATTTAGGTTTAGAACCACGGTCAGATCTCCATGGGCTTTAGGCCAAATCGGTCGTGGGCTCACGTATCCTGGTTATTTAATATGGTAAGTCTGCTTCGACATTAAGACCCCCTTTGAATCCAGGCACAACTAATACCTGGTGCCTTTTATCCCGAAAATCAGTTGATACCAGGAACGCTCATCCTCGATTATGCCAATTCCAGGCGTCAGTTCCTTGGCAGCGGGAGAGGCCAAAGAGCTGAAGCGGGAGGATCCCCTTTAAACCAATCAGACATAGCAAAAGTCGCGCTGAAGGCGCTAGTCCTTTAGCGCAGCCATCCATTGCATTCTCAGCCAGGTCCGGGGGCGGATAATGCCTCTCGAAGACATTGATGTCCGTGATTCTAATCCAAACCATCTTTTGATCTCGAAAATATACTGTGAATAACAGCTAAAGAGAAATCGATGGATAACATTCGTGAAACTACCGGGATGAAGAGGAAACGAGACGAGAGGCCGACGATATTATTTCCACCTCAGAGAGCTACACGTCCCCTACCAAGAGCACCAAAACGATAGCTTCGATGACGAGTGCACGTCTAATCGCAACTACAAGACTGCCTTCCTTGAGAGCGAGTTTTTCCCTAATGACGGTACAAACCAGGCTCTTAAAGTTGAGATCATGATTTCACCGCGCACCTGGCGAGATAATATAACTGCCAAATACACCCACGAAGGCAAGGTAATTGGTCGTGCTATTGCCTGTTTTATTCACCAGGGAATAATTACAAGGGACTTTTAGGGAGAATTAGATGAATGCTCCCAGGATGTAGAAAAGATTACATAGATACTTTTTAACTAGTATAGCTTCCTTAAAGATAAGTTCAAGTCGCACCCTGTGCACCGGGGAATAGGAGTCTAGGGCTCCGAGCTTAATAACAGCCCCCTCCTTATAATTAAAAAAGTATATATTATCAACGTGGAATGGCGGAGGAAGAGTATAGGACGCGTGATAGTCAGGCAGCTCCTTGTAATTAGTAAGAAATATATAAATAGTATAAACCTAAGGGATATATCACCTGGACTTATAGCTCTGGAATTCAGCTCGGTTGCGTAGTTTTAGAAGTTAAGCATAGTCTATGTGATTATAATTCCTGGATAGCTTGCAGAGGATGTTAAGCCTTAGTACGTCGGCAAGTTAAAGTATTAGAAAAATAAAATTAATCTTCAAGCAAGTAATACCGCTGTTTTATTTTATAGATCTCTCAGGCTTTGACGCGTCGGCTCCTTACCGTGTTTTACGTACTTATTCGATCTAAAGTACAGAGCATAATCAATATCCCCTGATAGGGACTTTGATCTGTAGATGGAACCTTTGGATAACCAGGAGGATAAGCCGGGGAAGGGAGATTATATTATTCTATATAGTATAGAAATTCAGCTCGGGGAGAGGACTTTGTTAATGCTGTGGAAGGAATTTCTACTATACCATGCTATAACTATACTTCCTAATCTAGAGTGCGTGGAGTACCTTAAGAAAGCTGCTACTAAGGATAATATTAACTTTACTATAGTAGACTGTATACACAGGACTCTTCTCCACACCCTTGCGTGTAAACTAAAACCAGAAAATATAAGATAGCTCCTGGTATATGTCAAGGCAGCAGTTTTATAGAAGACAGCGCGTGATATAAATAGGGATTCTCCTCTAGATATGCTTAAAGTTTTCCTCGAAGATATACGAATAAAAAGACACCTCTTGATAGATAATCTATATATATTAGATAACTTTCGAGGGTTTCCTTCTCCCGCGGTAGAGTGCCTCTCCTTGCTTGATTTTACTCTTAGTAGTAAAGACCCGGACCTTTCTACCTCTCGCCTAAAGTACGGATGCACTTGTGGTTAATATATAGGAGGATTTCTCTCACCACGGATAAGGCTGGCCTTACTCGACTAAGCTAGAATACTATATGATTTCCTATTAGATAGCATTGATGATAGCTAGTCCTGGGTCGCGGATAATAATCTCTGGTTTAAATATATTACTTATAATATCTAATAAAAATTTAAAACAAATAAATCAATTTATCAGGGATATGTAAATATATTTTCCTATGTGTATAAGTATCTAGAGTTAACTCTGGCCCCCTATATCAAAAATATATTACAAGCTATCGGCCAGGCGAGTAAGTAGTCCCTAGTAACACATAACTACCTTACTCGTGCCAGCGATGTTGCTGGCATAAGGGCTATCCTTACTTATATATTTAATAGGGCACAGGACTTGGATAACCATATTAGGAATGGCGAATTTCAGATAATATACGCTAGTAAGTATTCCTCATTAAGTATCTATCGCAATGACCGTGAATTCAAATTTGTGGCATGGGCTTGTGGCTTTGACCTTGAATTAGAGTGAATACGTTGCTTCGACCCCTGGCTACTGAAATATGGTTTAATTCTGATTCTTCAATTTCTATCAACTTCCGAAAATGGGCATGTACTTCTAGCAGACTCTTCTGAAAGTTTCGTGGGCGTTCTGGCTGCGAAACAGGTGTTATTAAGACTTGAACTGTATTTTCCATAATCTTCCCTCATAAGAGGGTATAAAGGAAGGCGAGAGCCGACAATATGAGCGGGCAGATGTCTTGGCAATGTCATTTTCCAGACTCGTGATTCTCCTGTGCCAATAGCTGAGCGTTGTTGTGGACGTTGATGGCACAAGGCCGTCATATCCCAGTGACTTAAGTATCTTGCGATAGATCCCTTGTATATAATATTTACGAGGCAGGTCCAAGGCATAATTAGGTGCATCTGAAAAGTATATAAAACTAGCTATCCGGACAGATACCAACAAATGTACACTTAGAATAACACTAGCATGGTGAGTGTTTGAGTGGCTTTCATCGACAAATGTACACTTAGTACAATACTAATACAATCCAACGATCTCATTGGGTTCGCAATCTCTTTGAGCGACGCAGCAGATACTCTGTTACTATGACTTTGTGGGACTCTAACAAGCACGGGTTGATATTTGCTATCTCAGGACCCATAGAGGAAGCGGGAGTATCAGTGCCTGACTAATTGTTAGATTCTATAGATTCTACTGTGCTGTTATCTGATGAAGTATTGCTGCAAGTAAGCCGATGTTTTCTGTCGATAGTGTTCATTTCAATTATACTAAACGTATACATTGCGTTTTATGTGGTTCATAATATTAAAATGGCTGACTACGTAGACAGCAGGAGTAAATGTCCTCTTAAAGGCTGCTTTCAAGCCAGTCTTTGCCAGCTACTCCTTACTGGGTGTTACTGTATGAAAAGACCTTAGATTTAATCAATATAAGATTACGAACTCCCCTACTGAGTACCTAACAGGAACTCAATGCCGGACCAGCATTATTTAACCATCTGGAAGGACCCCCAGAGCCTATCAGCAAGATAAAATATTCTTCCTCCTATCTTTAGTCAGTCTATCTGACTTTGATTGTTATATACCCGCCACCTAGTCTGTTCATAGATGGGGATTCAAGTGCTCCTGTTGCTGTGCATAATATAGTACTAGGCGAAAAAAGCAATGCTTCACCAACGCGAAGATGAACGATCTAATGAATTACAGTAACAAGGACTTCCGGGCAATGTGAAGCTGTCCAGAAGCCTCATTGTTGTTTAATAGCGCGCCTTTACCATGCTGTGAACCAAACACAGCTGCGGCCATATGACCATGTAGCGCGCGAAACCAAGCAGGCGATGGCAACCTGGGGGAAATGATATCTGAACAAATGCTAAGGAGGCAATTTGGAATGGTTGGCTCTTGGGTAGAAATTAAAACACGGGCGCCGAGATGACGTTGAACCCTGGCCGTAGAGAGAAGCGTATCTGTGGAGCTTTGAGCTTCGGTTTAATCCTTCAGGTACTGCAAAGCCATTAGTAAAATGAACAGAAAAGAAAGATATTATAAATCTTATGGACGTTATCTAGAGCCACTGCTCTGCCCCCTTCGATGTCTTGCTCCATGAACACTTCAAAACAAAAGTTGAAGAGGGAGCAGGCTGTATCAGAAGAGATACAAGGACAGGAGAGATCTATAATTGTCAATTGTGACGGCTAGCTTGGTGATTAGTAGTGAGTGGGTCGTGGCTCTGATATTTTGATTGCGTATCTCACCTTCGGAGCCCATCTGCGTTATGATTAGCCTTGTGACTTGGTGGGTTGATACGAAGCTCTCAAGCAAGTCTAGTCGTTGTTGTAGAGGCTCTAGTTGGCCTGGGAGTAGATTAGACCCAAGGGCCCTGCGGTTGAAGATTTATCGATAGTTTAATCCTGATTCTGATTTCTGTTGCAGACTGCGTATTTCCTGTAAAACCCGTTGCACAGTATGGATATACAGAGGGACAGTGCCATTTCCCTGGCCCGCTTCCATAAGATCCAGCATCCGCTTTGTGTTTAGGTCTTTTTGGTCAATTTGGAACGGCTTGGCGCAGGTTTCTGCAGAGAGATTAGAAAAAGGGAATCTGCCGGTAGTTGTAGTAGATCACCTGTATCGTTCAAAAGTTCATCGGCGCACAGAGAACCCTAACAGTTATCTTACGACGCGTCGCAAGAAAGGCAGTCTCGCAGGGTGAGCCACCATTGTCGCCGACGAATATATCGTGGTGAAATACCGCCGCTGTCAAGGGTTTATAGGTATAGTTCACCCCCTTTCGAAGGAATCAAGCACCCCTCCAGTATACAGGAAAGAGTACGGCTCTTGCCAGAGCTCGAAGACGCGCACACGAATATACTGGACAGCGAAGTGACATTAAAGAAGAGTCGGCGATCCTTTCCGATAATCTACTCTTTTGATCCTTGCAGCCCACATTCGTTGACAACAAGCCATACTGGGATTGTTTATGAGGTGAGTGAGCGAGAACCGACCCTGTAAATAGGGGATATAGAGACACATCTTCTGAGTCACACTCTGAGCCGTCGAGTTTTAAAAGGCTTAACTGGTATGCTAAGTTTGAATCTGTGTGTCCGGTCAGCATATAGCCTACCCAACACCCAGGGGATAATTTGTGATAGGCTCGGGAGAAGTGAGGTAGTAAGGGCGAGCTACCTTGGGAAATTCTGCACAGTGACTTGGGAATTTTCAAGGTTGCGTGAGGAGGCAATCCCGATGTCCTTCTCTTTAGATGGCACGTCGAGTTGCTTGATCTCAAGCGGCATCGCAGAGGACCGGGATAGTTTAGTCCGTCTAGCAGGCTTTCCACCGCCGGTATCTGCCCTGACACACTGCACGTAAGGGGATGGCCACCCGTATATATAGTATAAATGGCTGTTCTTGCAGCTAGCTCAATATCTTCCTTGAAGCTGCCCTTGTTAGTAAAACTATCGAAGGGTGGAAAGCGCATCTGACCTCAAACATTACTGGAGGCCAGTTCATTGTTGTCTTCTGTTGTTGACCTAGTTTGGTTCTCTGCTACAAAGGCATTCGGACATAATACTTGGGGCTGTTTCTCGTCATTTTATACCTGGAATTGGTATGTTGTCGAGTTCCCGTAAAACGGCTTACCGGAATTAAGAGGCAAGGGCAACAAGCCGAAGGATCAGGTACTCACAATACCCACTACTCTGCAGTAGCTTTGAGTTCACACTAAGCTAAGGTCACAGGTGCTACACCCTTTGTCAAGCCCCAACCAGGCACTCCGGGCACCTCTCATGGCAACAAATACCACAGGAGATACCCTTAACCCCCACGTCCTTATGACATTGGCAACAGAAATAACTAACCCGGATACGGGGTGGCTGCTGCTCTTCTCCATGGTCGTTGGTTATCCTGGTTCCATTAGTCTGCAAATGCTAAGCTAGATTCCAAGACGTACTTTCTTCTGTTCTCTATCAGCAGTACTTTCTTTTCTAGGATGACGAATCTCCCTATCTGCAAGGGTATTGTTCCTCCTTCTAGTTCCTTTCATATCGATAAGCATCTGAAATTGTAATCATGCGTCAAGACATACTAGGGTCATATTTTTCTTCATACGTACGGCGAGAAAAGTATATTCTGTTAAAGAGAGGATTCAAGATATATAGTACAAGCACAGGCACGGCAATGTCAATATAAATAGTATGATGATAAATAATAATGCATACATGCTCCTTCCAGGGCGGGTGCGTCGAAGTAAATGGTAATGAGTGACAAAGATAGAAAGAAAACATGAATTGATGTTTGTTGGGATCCGTCACCGGTCTCGTTCATGGGTGCCAATTTAGGTATTGGGCAACGGACGTGGTCGACGTTTGCCTTTCAAAACCCATCTTAACCATCTCGACCACATTGTCTCAGGCTCCATTGGAAGATCCTTCGGGAGAGGGGGCGTAGGTTTGAATGATAGCGGAGCATTTGTGTCGATTTGGAATTGAGTCAGAGCCTCAGGTCCGCCAAGTGAAGATTTCACTTGCTCATAACTAAGTACTTTGGTAGTGGTACCAACTTGAGAAACACCCAAGGCAGTTATTTCCGACTGTTCTAGCTGGGACAGTCGTCCGTCGTACGGAGGCCCAGCACCTATAATACGGACGATCTCCTTCATGTCAGCTTTCGTGGTACCAAGGGCAGAACTAAGCTTTACCTCGAAGGGGGTTGGCCAGGAAGCTGGAACCTCTTGTGGAGTAGATATTTTCGCAGCTGCCGGTTTCTGGGGCTGATTCCATGGCGGAGAGAGCAGCTCGATCTTTGGCGGCTCTGCGTCGGTATGGTCTCGATCCGACTGTGTGTAAGAGTGAGGATTCGGGCTATTCGAGAGGCCATTCTGACCGGGAAAACATCCCCACAACATAGTGTATGCGGAGAATTAATGCGGATATCCAAATTGGACTGTGCCCACTTGCGGTGACTTCGAGAAGGCTGTCATCTTTATAGACTTCGTGAGATTGGCTTCACTTATCTTGGTTCAACATGGCTCATTTAGCCAGAGGCGTACAAATATTCCAGGCAATCAGATCTAGCTCGACTGATCCGACCCTCGCACAGACATGACTGGGAGCTTAATTCACCGTGTAGGAGAATCTGGTGCGCAGGTGGATGGCCCTCCGCAAGTGATGTATCAGCTGGCGTGACTTCCCTCTAGATCATCATCATTAGCAGATGGCCGGCTACCCTTTCAGATAATCCCTGAATCCAATTAAGGTCGACTCAATAATAAGATAATCGTCTAGTGTGCGATGGATTACATGGAGTACTTTTGCGCAAAGGAGTGCAAAGGATTCAACAGCGTTGACGCCTTCGCAGTGCATTAGCGTTGAATTTCAAAAAGCAACACTGCCCCAAGTAAAACTCCAGGTTTCGTGGCGTTGAGTTGGAAAGCGGGGCTGAGCTTACCCCATTTGCCCGTCATATTGCCAAGCGCTTAAGGGGGGATACGCCCCTGTCTCAGCTTCAGGTCATTGCCACTTCCCATTCAACTGGACCTCTCCAAATACTCTTACGCCACAAGTTATGGACGCGCTCGTCCATATCTCTTCAGAGCCGGCAGTCCGCTCAATCAATAATGATCCGATATCAGACAATTGCCTTCTAGACGTGAGACTCACCCTTTTTCCGCAGCCAGTTCGTGGTTAACAGGAGCAGATCACCAGATTTCTAGTCCAGCACAAGAATCGCCTACCCCACGATGCTCGAGTCCTCCTGTCAGAAACATTTGGCAAGAGTCGCAAATCCGCCAGCAACCAGATGGAAACCCGAGCATCTAAAGCTCGAGCTCACATCTCACTCATCAGAGATGTTATTCCCTCATTTCAACTACTATTGAAACTTGAAAAGTTTCGCCACTCACAGATAGAATTCTGGACCGAAAGGCTAGAATTAACAATGGGCTGCGAGGATCATAATGTCTTGCGTCGTGTTTATCAGCGAAACGGGGCAAATGATATGACAAGCGTCATACGTAGGGCGTTCGACACAACCGCCACCTACCTGCTTGTCCAGAAGATCCGTGATGCTTTTAATACCGATATCCTTTCTCCAGCTGTCTTGAGATATTGTGTCAAAATGATTATTAACCAAGGAGATACCCAGGGAAATAGAGATCTAGTAAAAGAAACCCTTAAAAAGGATTTTCATGCTGGCAAGCGCTGGCATACTTATGCGACAGAGCTAGGTAGTTATAGTGCTTTCTTTCTTATTGGAGTAGTTCCTTCCTGGATGTAAGTGCTATAGAACTTCAGGATCTAGCTCTGGGCTGACTATAGAAGATATGAAATCACATGGAATAGAGGCGAGGACTTGAAGTTTGTCATCTCATATTTCAAATTTCTCAAAGTACCCGAGACCGCGAGTGACTACAAACTACATGATCTAGGCCGCGAAATAATGTTAGAGGTCGAAAGCCGCACGGAATCCTGTATCCCGCCCAAGAGGACAGAAAACAGACGAAAACGCCCGGCGACTAAAGCGACTGCCAACGGGTCTAGGGTACCCAACAAGCGCGCGCGTTTGAACCAAGGTCCGGGCATCTTGAACGGCCGCAATGCATCACCGCCATCTGAAGCATTAACGCCAATGACTATTTCCTCGAGTCATCAAAGTGCCTCGAGGGTTGGCAAGGCATACATGGCCACTTTGCCCCCAAGTCACTTTTAGGGGACAGATTGGGGGGTGATACGGAGGGAAAGAACCAGTCTACACATACGTCATGAATCGAATACATGGCATTAGCTACTTGGATTTTATCCTCGCTTATAACAGTCGTATCCCTGAAAACTCCGCTACATTTCTTTCATGGCGAAAGACTCTTGTAACTGATATCGCGAGGTACGCGTAGCACCTAACGTCACACCCTCGTCAAATACTAATTATACATCCTGTTAGGTTCTTTGCCCTTTCGTGGAACGCGCCGCAAACTGTTAATCAAACCTACCGCGATAGACTCCGCCATCAATACGAGGAAGGACTTGGGTTATTACTTACCTCTCTACCCCCCTGTTTCCGCCCGTTATCCCAATGCTTATCCTCCACAGAGTCTTTGGTATCTGCATATCATGGTAGACGAAACCACTTGCAATCTAGCGGGGGTGATCGATTGGGCCGAGGCTGAGATTGCACCAATAAGCAAGGTCCACCCCAGAAGTAGTTGGATTAAATACAATGACTACGTCATCTTGGAGGAGATATTTTGGGCCACATTATGCAAGGAGGCTGGAGGGTCGCACGATGAAACGATTGGAGCCATCAATTTAGCAAGGGTTGCGGGACTCCTAATATATTATCGCGTGGCTTCACAAGTCGCCTTGCGAATCAGCCGGTCCCAGTACCTATCCAAGATGATGAAAATTCATCGTACAACATGCAAGATTTGGATTGGCTGTCAATTAATCCGGATACAAGGTTTACGGAATTGACGTAACTAGACTAGAACTTGGAGTGGAGAGAAATATGTATGGTAGTGGAACGACTAACAGGAGCTGACTATAAGTGTAATATTGGGAGGAATAACCTCACATACCTAATTAGCATTCAAGTCCTTGGCTGCGGTGGTGACTTCATGTAGAACTTATTCTTGATCAAGGAACTGTCTGGTGGATTCGTCTTGTGTTAAGAACACAAGGCCAGCCCAGATCACAGGTTGAAGGTTCGAGTCGGTTAATGGCAACCCGCGTGTTTGCATGACATGCGGAGATGACTTCAGGCAACCACAATGTTTTCAATGCTGGGAAGACTCTCCCCAGGCTGAAAAAGGTTGAAGATCTGAAGGCAGCTCTCACTGTGGCCGGTGTTCTTTAAGCTGTGCTTCATTGAGTGCCCATAGTTGATAAACTCGTCTGGGAAACACTTCCCAGCACTGGACAGGTCGGAAAGAGGACCATCCTGCAGCTAGTAAGCACGTAGTTCGTCCGGAATAAAGGCGAAGATATGTCCATGAACTCCGGAGTCGGTCTTGTTAATATCTATGACCTTTGTCTAGCGAAGCGAGGGGTTCTCGAAGTTGGTCTCACACATAACAGTGCTCTTTGAAATGGCCGTGGATCAAGTGAATTCCAAGATACTTGTCCCCGTTGTGGCGAACAAACATCTCCGCTAGGCTCATAATATGCTCGAACGACAGGAGGCTGCTTAGAGTCATCAGGAAGTTTGTTGTACCTATTAGAGGTCAGTTTCGTTTCTTGTCACCATTTAATGGTATACGTTTCTTGCAAAGCACAACTTTTGTGGAAGTCCTGGATCTCCCGAGCCTAGTTAAGTATAGAAAAAGTGGGAACAACAAGGGCTGTCATTTTGTAGGGAGGAGAATGGTTGTTCGGTTGTTCGGTGTTAAAAATAGGTCTAAATAAGGTATGTAGTGCCCAAGAAAAATAACCCTGACAGTCTGGGTTGATGGAAAGCGAAACATAATTTTTGTATGTATTTATACTTCTGCTTCCGCATAAAAATAGTCTGACTATTGAAGAGAGGACGTGAGACCGGTGCGGCTGAATTTAATTACATCGTCCCCTCAACGACGAGGGCGTTTCACGAGTGAGACAGAGTGACAGGTTGCGCCATATATATCTATATGTAATTGGATGGCCTGAAAGGGAGTTCTCTCTCAGCCTTATCATTTCTCCCTCGCCTAAATAATTTCACTGGCTGATCGGAATTGATTGGGATGCCAAAGTCGACGACGATAATGAATGCATGAGTCTATGGGTGGCTGGCCCAGAATCCATGCAGGTGTTCGAGAAGTGACTCATGGCAATAGCAAATCACTGGTCTTGTCTTAGAGTACCGCCAACTTGCTGCGCTTTCTCCTCTGTTAGATCGGTCTGTCTATCACATTCTCAAAACTGCATTCACTGCCTGCATATGGAGTCACAAGTTGTTGTGCAAGAGTCAAGACTGCGGCATACCTGGCATACCCAATCACAGGGTCAGACTAAGCGCCGCCAGCCTTTTCTTTTCAGCTCCAAAAAGCAATTCAGGGGCGGGGTAAAGGGTCAGATCGAAATAGCCAGAAGACTTCACCAATCCTTTCCCCCTCAGGATGCCCTGCACGCCAGATAATTGGGCGAATGGAGCTTTCAGGAGGCTCTTCGTGTCGGAGTTTAGTGGCTCTTTAGGCTAGAACCAATAGTTATTGGCTGATAGGTACTAGGAAGGGATCGGTTTTAGGTATAGTGCAGGGGCCCGAAAGGACTGGTTCCGCTTCTCAGTTCGAGGCAAGCAAAGCGCCAACTGTAACCTACGCTGCAAAATAAGACCGCGTAATCAAACGACGCATAGTGCTGCTAGGTTAAATACGGATAACGCGGCGATCGAAAATCTCCTGTGCTGCACCCGGAACAGTGAGAATGCCAACTCCGGACGGGCCCTGAACTGCGCCCAAGCAAGCCCTCGGCGTGACTGGGTGAAACCGACATGTTGGTGATGTGACAAGGTTGCATACCCTCCATAAAGACAGGGTTGCGTAGCGGCGTACGTCAGTGCGCGAGGCGCTTTGGATTAAGAGCCAATGACGTCTCTGTTCTCAAGTTCTCAAAACAGGTTCCATTCTGATGATGAAATTTGTTTCGTTCTGCATGCTCTGCTGCTGAAATAGACAGAGCATTAACGAAGATGACATCTGACGCAGTTGAGAACAGGCTCAGACATGAAAGGGGGGATATTTCCTGGAAATACAAACAAGGCTGTCTATGTCCAAGTCATTAGCTTCGAAATCATCAGTTTTCAAGTCATTAATTTCCAAGTTGTCATCCCAGATAGCTCTCAAGGTGCACCCCGAAACAAGGTAAGCACTCAGACATTGCCCATAGAGATGATATTAACATAAAATGCAGTACCTCAAAGTATGGCCTATCGTCTCGCTATTGAAGTCTTCGGTTTTGGCGATGACCCGAATCATCGATCCCATTGGGGTTTCCTGATATATAAGCAGGGAGAAAATTTCGGTGACCTCCTTGAAGTCCAGGTAATTGACCTGGAAAAGCTCTGGTACCAATCAGTCTATAGCGAAGGCACGAATATTGTTACTCAACTGGCAGTTGGGATGTGCAAAGTCGCAGATTTGGATGCACAACAGCGTCGGAAGGTTATTGAGGTGATTAGGGCGGAGCCAGCACCCAGGGATGGTAAAAGGAGATGTCAGGATTGGGTGTTTGACACCTTGATTTCTCTTGAAGTGGAGGAGCTTGTTGAGTCTGGAACAGCAGAAACATGGAAAGGAAGGATTGGAATGCCGGCAAGGAATCTCGCAACAGCCTGTGGAACAGATTGGACTAGCTTCAAGGGATAAGTTCCATGAAATTGGTTATGATGGAGTAACAGCCTGTACATGCTCAGATCCCTGTGTAGTCTGTCATGGAATAATTCACTTCAAGCCAAAAGTCATACTCATCCGACGTCAAGATGGTAGATGAGAGTTCTATCCACGATGGCTCATCGGCTGCCCATCTCAAGCTAAAGTGTTCTGTTGGAACTACTCCTTCGCCCACCGCCTTGCTGACTCAGCTCAAAACTCCATGACATCCTCAAGATAGATTCCTCAGCTAGATACAATGTCATCACTTTTGACCCAAGATGTTCCCTTGCAGCAATGCTGTACCCCGCTGCACCCCAGTCAATGATTCCAACTATTTTATCACCCTTGATCATGATATTGGTGGGGTGCAAGTCACCATGTGTGAAGATTTTTCTATCATCTTGACCATGTTCCCCGGATGCAAGAATCCTCTTTGCTAGAAGGTGATCTTTGCCAACAAGCTGGCTTTTGGGCCTGGATCTTTCCAGAGCAAGAATGACACCTTCATTGAATTCTCTCCGCGATTTGAACGGCCCGTATTAATAAGACTTGTCTCCCCACGGATGCTTAAATATGACATCTTCACAAGGTCAGGACATAGGTCTTTTGCTTTCTGAATCTCCTCAGCTGTAACAATAGGTCGCGCTTGGTCTCTCATCGAAGGTGCATAACGAATGTTGAAAGGCGAAGATAACATATGGCACACATATTCTCGAATATTATATTTGGAGGGCTGCGAGGTGTTATAAAATAATAAGAATCATGTGGAGAATATGCTTACCTTATTGGCATCATCCATTATTGGTGATATATAGAGTAACCAAGGTTGAATGCAAAGAACATCACGTGGCTAGCGGTACAACTTTTAGTTGTCTGTTGGCCCTCTGGGTTCTTAGTTCTTACAACACCATCATCAGTTCCAGCAGTTGCTAGTATTAAACATCACCATTTGAAGAACTTGCAAGCTCTAGTCTTTTATTTTCCTACAATGCAAACATCTCGAAGGCGTCAGAATCATATTCAGAATCATTCATTCGACAGCAGCAGGCGGTATCGGGCGACAGGTGATCACCGATGGTGATGTCCTTCAGTCTACAACCAGCAACACAGTACCATGGCAGTAATTCAGACAACAAGCAGCTCTGCATATCTTTTTCTTGCCACTACGGAAAACACACTAGACAATATCGACACCTGTTATCATTCTAATGTCAGTTACCATAACCCGCGCTACGGTCTTGGGGCTCTCGATAAGCTCCCTCTTGAAATCATCAATCTGACACTCGTCCGGCTTGACATCCGGTCGCTGACTGACTTTCGACGCGTCAACAAAAGAGCAAGACTGGTAACAGACTCGATCCCGCAGTTTAAACGTATCCTTGCTCACCCTCGAGTATTTATCCTCGTAGTAAAGCTCTGAATGGTTGCAATTCGAGCATTAAATGAAGAAAGTGCTGCTGTATATGTTTTCCCCTCTAAAAGCCCGCATGTCTTATTAGGCGCCTATGCACCTCGGTGCTGATCCGGTAGGTAATTTGGATTTAGCGCCACGCGGATTATGGTGATATCGGTGCACTACAGCCAATCCGCAATTTCCCAGACGCTGATTCCGTGATGTATGCAACCATGCAGCATTAGCGCCGACTGATCGTTTCAGCTCTGGTATTTGTGATCCAATCACATAACTGTCAATGTTACAATGTTGGCAGAACGCCTTCCTCGTCTCTTGGCTATTATTAGATAAAGCACGTACAGAGGATCCTAGCCCACCACAGATCGCATGTTAGAGCTAGGTTGATACCCAAGGCTATATATATTGTGAACACAGGGAAGGAGGGGGCAGAGGAGGCCTGTACCGACTAGACGCACATAGCCTTCTAAACGGAGATATATATAACGTCTGTAGAGCAATGAGCTTGAGTAGCTTTTGGATAAATAATGAGGGGGACGAGGATCCCAGCACGGGCCCCGCGCTCCCAAGGGTTCAACCAACGTGATGAGCACCAGTGACCTACAGGTCATGACTCCGTACTTTTTACTCTATGCCCCTGGGTCTTGGCAGCATGAGCGGTGAATAATATTCGTAATAGCTTTGGGTGCTGTCAAGTGATATCAACTTTCACCCACCGCGGGAAATAGTTACTTCGTGCGAAGGAGACTGACAGTCCCCCGACCTGAGGCTACTATACTTGAGAGATTTATTTATTCATCTTTTCCAGCATGAATAATCAACCAGAAATCGAATTACTCCAAGCCGAGGTCGCCGAAAACTACCAAAGCTTTTTCCGTCTTCGCGTCGACGGTCTGTCTATCAAATACATCACCATTGAACCTGGTGTTTACAGCACTGAAGATATGTGTTTTGGCCCTTCACTAGTCTCCCTGTTACCAAGGTTTCCCACCGGAGACTGGAACGATGGGCTAGTGGCTATAGACGCAAATGACGGTCGACCGCATTTCGCCTGCGTCAAGCTGACCCAATTCACTGGCGTTCAGAACACCTGGCATGGAGTCTATGTCGACTACTTGGAGCTTTCAATGGGACGAAAGTTACGAACCGGCATATATGAAGTCAAATGCTCAATGTTCAAGGATACTGTCGTCGCCAAATTTGCTCGTTTCGCCTGGGAAGTTCAATACATGGAGAATGAAACTACAGCATACCAATGGATACCCGGCCATAAGATCGGACCTCAATTCCTTGGCCACTTGACTGAAAACGGTCGGGTAATTGGGTTCTTAATGGAGCGGATAAGCGATGCGCGGCATGCTGGCACCCAGGATATCAAGGCCTGCGAGGAGGTATTGTCTCGGCTACATGATTTAGGAATCCGACACGGGGATACAAATCGATTTAATTTCCTGATTCGTGATTCGAAGGCTACTTTGATCGATTTCGACTCAGCACTGAAATGTGACGATCGGGGTTTGCTTCTGCAAGAGTTTGAAAATCTGGCCACATGCCTCGGAGATCCGTCGAGCAGAGGAGGTGGAGGTCTCCTTTAGAAGTTGCGTGCTGGCACTGTATACATCCAACTACATGCAGTTACGTGATGGTGAGAAGAAAGACCTTCCGGCTCGTTGCCTGTGCCTTGTGCTGACTTTTGTCTCTAGTAGTGAAGAGGAGGCGATCCTGGAATGTGCACTTGTACCAGCTGACGGGAGAGACATGGGCCCGTGATAACACTTTACGTTCGCGGAAGCTCGCTGCTCGCGTGGCGAGGAAAGAGGTGCCCCATGAGGCTAAAATGGGTAACTAATATCGGCGTGTTTTTGGTGTCTCTGGCACTTCTTGTTTGTCTTTTCCCTGTCTTCGGGCAACCTTAGTCTAGGTTTGTCCTGTGGATAAGAATAGAGTCACAACTTCTGCAAGGTCTTCAGTCACAACTTGGACCATCACTGTATTGAGCGTGTGAATGTCGAGCTGCCTGATCCTGTTGGCGAACGGTTCTCCCGGGCACGGATAAGGCTTGTACTGGACGCTTTACTCACTGACTGTCGTCAGAGCTCTATATGGATGGAAAGTCCGTAGCTTCCTGATACAGAATAGGCAGGTGCAGGGGTCGAATCGCACCTTCCCTTCCTGTATACGGCCTTGGCCTCAAACACCGCGCAAACTGGCATCAACACAACATCAGCTCACACTGTCAAGGTCTTTATCCTTAAATTTCCTCATTCTTTTATCTGTGCATGTGCTGTTGATCGCTGGCTCAACTGCCTCAGGGAGGGCTTCGTCCTCATTCCATCTCCTTTCCCCATCCCGCAGTCCTTCAAAACGATCTTGAGATACTGTGATTCCCCTCTCGCAAAGATGTTGGGCTCAAGGATATTTTCGTCCTCGCGGCCGTCGTTGAAGTCTGCTAAGAGCAAGGAGCAGTCGCTACAGCCACCGCTACGAGTACCACCTCCGATGGAACTGCTGACGGGACATATGTTGAACAGTGCTACCGGGAGCTCCGTGACCGAACATGCTTTCGGTCATGTTGCTGTACGCGGGTATAACAATGATGGCAACAGTTTTGTGACCGACGGTCGTCTCCAGACTGGTGTGGTGTCTCTACAGTCAACACTAATCCACCCTGCAACTAGAATCCCGGTATGTGAGCCCTGTATAACCAAACAATACAGCATGCTGATAAACCGAGACGAGAGAGAGCGCTGCAGATCCCCGCCCGCTGCCGATGTACGTGAACCGCAAACGGGGATTCGTTTTTGTCATCCCCGTTCCCTCGCGTAAAAACCCCATTGCCAGTCCCGGAGTCGAGTACGCTTTTCGGAAAATACACAATCATCGAGACGCTCTCGGTAGGGTATGGGTCGGCAACGAGGACGATAGATACATAAGCCCTACGGATGGACGCCTCAAAGAGCTCATTGTCCAAGCAACGCCCGCGGTTCATGGGGGCGCGCAAAATAATACCTGGGCTCGCAAAAAAATAAGCAGCGGCCTTCCTATCCACCTTCGGGTCATTGCCTGGGGTCTGAAAGACTTAATAGCGGGGAAATCATTTCGTTCGCGGGTCTGGTTGACATGGATTCCAACACACATCAGCCTCTTGCCTCTCGTGAGCTTCCACTTGCCGCTCTCCTCGCTATGTGAAACTAACAGAACGATAGCTATTCATCCCCTCCCGCCTGAGCGGCGAGGTCCGGAACAACGGTCACTATGAGGAGTTCAAGTATCACTTCTGGGGTTATCCATCAATTCCCCGCACTCCACAAGACGCTATCCCGGGGTCATCAACGGGGATTGCTGGTGAAGGGGTTACCGGTGTCTACCACAGACCACTCAGGCCGCGATATCTCTGTTTCATCACGAAGGATGGTGGCATGGAAATAAAGCCGGTCAGTGACTGGGAGGACGTGCACTGCCTTGGAGCTGCCCTCCAGTACATTTTCATCTCGTATACCCCAGCCCAGTTCCAAGGACGGGACGACACGGCCGACCTCCACGACATGGCTGCAGCAGCAACACGAACGGCCGGGGTCTCGGCATATTGGATTGCGTGCAGTTGCTTGCCGGATAGAGATGATTTATCTGAGGATATGTCCCGAATGAGTGATGTCATCCGAGGAGCCCACTCCCTTGCTGTTATTCTCGGTCCTTCAGCCAACGACCAATTAATAGAGAAGGGAATGGCGGGTATGCTGCAGCAATGGGGAGAGCGAGTATGGAGCCTGCCTGAAGTACTTCTTAGCCCCATCGATCGGCTTATCTCCGTCTTCATACGAGACGAGGAGTTTTCCAATCCCCGGTTGGTGCTCAAGAGGGACTTTCCGCACCAAGCCTGGCCCGATGCACCCGCTGCAAAACAGCTGATTAACCACTACGAGGGATTCGTTGGTTTGACTCCGCTGGAGCTGGTCACCCTTGCCCTGCAGTGCTTGAGCCCGCGCGCAAACGACGCCTTAGGCTTCTACCCAGGCGACATGGTATACGTGCTGACGGGGCTATTGCAAAGGAGGCTCAAGGTAGAGCCCGCGAATACAGCATTCCAGGAGATCTGTCGCCTGTCGCTAGCTCAAAATGATAACAAGATCATTGAGCGTGTCAGCTGTCTCTTGCCCAGACACGGCGACCAGCCCTGGCACCACATTGAAGACGCTTGGAAGCGGAATCTTTGGGATATATCCCCACTATGTCAGGTCGATGCTGTCGGTGAAGACGATACGGTAATTCTAGGGGGGGGATTTGCTGCCCCAATCCGATGGGGAAAATTCCATACGGTTAATCTCGGCTTCCAAAACAATACTCAACGCATGGTTACACGTTTTACCTTTCGCAGCATTCCCATTTGGTACATTCTTGCAGGCATCTTCGTCGCTGTCCCTGGCTTGCGGATTGTGGCCTACACAATGTTTGGGTGCTCCTTCCTCATGACTATGTTTGCGGCGTACTTCCTTAGGGGCATATACCTGGGCCAAGCTTCCAGGCCACAGCCCTGGCTCTTCGGGTTTGAGGGGTATATGACCATTGACAAGATTGAAACCCTGATATTTGGCAGTAACATGGGCCGCCTGAGATGGAGCCCGAATTCGAGCATTCTGTCCCGTCATATCTCGCAAGACGGGGAGTACTTGGGCGTTGACCCCATCACAGATCCGGCCATCAAAGAGCTTGTACAGATGTCCCGGGAAGCCGACTACGCCGAAGAGAAGGTATTTACGCTTGTGGATACCAATTTGATGACAGTCACATTGTTTTGTGCCGTCAGGCCCCCGGTAGCGCTGGTGATCTGTGGCAGTGAAGGCGGGATGCAGCGAGGGCTGCTGTGCTCGTACGATTGGAAAAGTCAAACTTTGTATAGGGAAACCGTGCTGCGCGTTGACTCGATGGCACTGGAACGCATGAGTCGAGTGGATCGATTCCGTCTTGGACTCAAACGACCGCTTCCAGAGACTGTTCTTGCCCCGTGCAAGGGCTCCAAAGGAAAAAGAAAGACAGAGGTCGGCCAGGTATAGGGGACTGAGGTGGGAATGCGATCTGATAGCACCTGACAGACGTATTTCTATGCACCACTATTCTTTCCAGGTCTATAATCCAGCGTAGACGTAGCGTGCGATACTTATATCTATACGACAGGAAGGTCCTGCATATAGCCCCCTCCCGTTGCGCTCCCAAGGCTCTCTATACACGTCACAAAACCTGCTTCGAGGTCGAAAACACGAGACAAATCACCGAATGGTATACCCCCCATCAACCTTAATATCCGCCCCATTAACCATCCCACTCGAATCCTGACACAAAAACATCACCGCATCCGCAACCTCCTCAGGCAACGCCGCCCTCCCAACAGGAATTTTACTAAACAACTCCTCCTTCGCCCCCTCCGCCCCCCAAGCCTTCTTCCCCAAATCCGTCCATGCCACAGTCGGCGACACACTATTCGCCGTAATCCCACGCGGCCCCCACTCCGACGCCATACTCCTCGTCAGCCCCAAAACCGCCGCTTTAGACGCACAGTACGCCCCGTGGTGATGCAACGCCACATGCGCAGCCTTCGAGGCCAGGTTGACGATCCGCCCGGGCGGGGATCTTCCCAGGGAAGCGGACGGTTCCCGCGCGGCGTTTAGCGTTGTGAAATACATATTCGCAAATGCCTGTGCGCACAGCATCGGCCCGTAGATATTCGTTGTTAGATGTTTTAGGGTTTCTTCTGGCGGGGTGGATTCCAGGGCGCTTAGGGAGACGTAGCCGGCTGTGTTTATGAGGATTGAGGGGAAGGAGAAGGAGGCCGCAGGCGTCGATCCGATGTTCCTTGAGCTTGATGTCGCTGCCGGAGGAGAAGAGACGAGCTCCCTGTGCACGGATTGGAAGGCGGATTGCACAGAAGGCGGGGACGTGATGTCGCATGCGTACGTGTGGATTCTGGTCGTGTCTGTGTTTGTGTAGCCTGTCGCGAGAAGCTCTTTTACGCGCGGGGCTTCGAAGGGCGCGTAGAGGATTGCGAGGCGCGCGCCGTGCGCGAGGAGCTTTTGGCCGATGCTGGAGCCCAGCCCGCCTGTTTTGGGTTAATTGAGGGTTGGGGGTGGTTGCTAAGAGATGGGGGTTGTTGTGTACCTAGGCCTCCGGGGAGGATTGCTAGTCTGTTTGCGAATGCCATTGTCTACCGGGATTATAGGAGTGTGGTCCAATTTCAGAGGGGTAGATGGAATTGACTATGGAAGAGGGGAGTGTGGGGAGTCGGGGAGTCGGAGTCGGGGACCCCAGGCCATAAATAGGCGTCGGACGGGGTTGCTCCGAGCCCTGGCACACGTCACAGGGTCCACCAATCCACAAGAGTCAACGCCATTAATGGTTCATGTATACAAATTTTTGCTGTGGAGCGTTCCTGGCAGCTGGTTCTGACTCGTCCGAGTAATCCGACATACTCGGTGGCAGGTCTTCGATTCTTGTTCCCCAGTCACTCTCTGTCGGTCCTAGTTCTAGTTCAAGAATACCTCCCTCGGCAAAGAAATCGTGACTGATCCAATTCTTCGTCCATGGCTTGCCGTCGCGTGTCGCGCTTTGGATGTATATGGATTTGTAGGATGGGTCGAAGTTGGTGTTTCGGATTGTCGCGACATTGCCCGTGACGGCGTTGCGGATGCTCACCTCTTTGAAAAACGGCGGCGTGATCAGGTAGACATCTTGTCCGTGAACGGGAAACAGGCCGATCATGCTAAGGACAGCGAAAGATCCCATCGCTCCACTGTCATCATTTCCTGGAATGCCGCCGACGGTGGTATTGAATTGCGATGGGATATACGAGTGCGCGCGCTTCGCCGATAGACCCGGGCGACCGGCGTAGTGGAATTGGAATACTGTCAAGAAGGCTTGCTCATCTCCCAGATACAAGATTCCGGAGTCGTGGAGGAACGATAGTCGGGACACGAATTGTTCGTTGCCCCCCAGTGTCTGGATCAAGGCGGCCATGTCTTGTGGTACAAAGCTAGATTTATTAGGATTCGTGAGTCTGGATGAGAAACTGCGAACTTACAATGTATACAGCCAACAGCTTCCTTCGTAGGTCTCATGGCCGTCTGCATTCAGATAGCATGACGTGAAGTCCATGAGAGGGCTGCAAAATATCGGGTCCTGGTACGCCCAATTGCCATTCGCAAGACGTGGCTGGACGAACCCCGTGAAGTGGGTATCGACGCCGTTAATAGACGATTTCTGATCTTCTTTGTACACATTTCGCCAGTTACGAGATCGTTCAAGATATTTGTCCCGGTCGCTGGTATGACCGAACTTGTCCGCCATCAACGCAATGCAGAAGTCGTTGTACGCATACTCGACAGTTCTTGAAACACTGCGAGTGCGGAGGCCTCGTGTTCCTGGGTCAATGTCGTTTTTGGGAATATAGCCTAGGTTCTTCCAGCTGTCGAGCCCACCTCGGCCTTCGATATCCCAGTTCGGGGGTTCGACTTCAGCGTCTTTGACGATAGCCTCATACGCAGTGTCCCAGTCAACATCAATGACGCCCTTTAGATAGGCTTCTGTGATCAATACGTCCGCGTTGGACCCGCCTTGCGTCCATCCTTTGCACAGAGACATGCGGCAATCGGGCAAATATCCTTCGTGGCGGTAAATGTCTACCAAGCTTCGCATCATTCTTGATTGGGAGATCGGATCGACCAGGGTCAGCAATTGATGGATTCCGCGGAAAGAGTCCCATATGCTGTACGGTTAGTAAAATGTATTTTCGAAATGAAGGGTAGTCTCACCAATAGAAGCTATCGTAGTAGGGTTCATCGCTCTCCCAGAGCGGGTTTTCACCCGTATAATCCTGGGGACTGATCATTGCACGATAAGCGCCGCTCCAAAAAACGGTTTGCAATTCTGCAGACACTTCACCGGCGTCGACAGAGATGACATCCATCTTGCTCCTCCATGCCGATTCAGCAGCAGCCACCGTGCCATCAAAATCAAAGTCAGGTTGCTCCCTCTCCGCATTGAGACAGGCTTGCTCAACGCTGATAAAGCTCACACCAACCCGGGCAGTGACAACGCCATCCTCGGGAGGGTCAAACCGGACGAATGTACCGGCGGAGAATTCACTCGCTGGGTGGCGTGAGTCCGCGACGACTGAAACTGTGTTCTTCCCGGCTTTCGCAGTCGTGTCTGTCCAAGAGCCTGTGTCTCGAATGTCGGCCCCCTTGAAGTCGGCGCAGAAGTAAATGTTATATGTACCCATACCAAAGCTCGGATTGAAGTTTCCACTCGCAGTCAATCGACCAGTGTCTGGGTCAACGGAAGCGGTGCCATTATTTCGTGATTGCGGAAGATCGATAATATCGAGCAACACGACGGGGCTCAGAGAGTGCGTGTCGGATCTAGGAAAGCTAAAACGATACAATGCAGAATGGTTTGTTGTCGTCACTTCCGCTTGCACCCCATTTTCAAGTTTGATTCCAAAGTAACCGGGTCGGGCTTTTGGAGAGTCTCGATTCCACGCAACAGCTCTATCTGATGATCTCCAACTACAGCTCGTGAGATCATCATCTGGGCAGCTCGGGTGGATGAATATTGGGAAGTTGCCCATTGAAGCAGCCTTGAAGATTTAGCTGGTTTCTGGCAGAATAATGGAGAAACCTACACCCCCAGTTCCAGAATCGTGGGTATGAGAGAATCCCGTCACATGTGTCGTGTCATAAGCGAAGCCGCCTTGATTTTCGCCCTGTGTATCGGCGACGGCCTTGACCATACCTACACCAGGGTGAGTTAATGGATTGCGATGTCGACCGGGAAGGCATACCAAAAGGCAAAGTCGCTCCTGCAAACGAGTGTCCTACAAAATAATTAGAATTGTATCCTGAGTCTTGGAACATTTATGATGCAGGTACATACCTCCATTCTCCGTCCCAATGAAAGGGTCTATGAAGTCGAGGACGTCAAAATCGGATTTCCCGTGAGTTAGCCCAGCGCAGAAGAGAGCGGTGATCCATGTCGTATCGGCTAGCGAGAAATAAATCATGATTAAGTAGACGATGCGACGCAACTGAGGTCGGCTCGCAGTGATCCCAATGTAATGAGATTTTGACGGATTGTTCGGCGCCTAAGATGGTGGAGAGGGGAAAGAGGGGTTCATCGCAACCCTGTCAAAACAAGGAACATGATTGTTGGAATTTGCAAATATGGAGTTCGCGGAGATTGAGGGGGATCGTCTGCTGTGATCGGCCCTCTTTGTGATCTGGACTCCTGGAGTAGGCGCCACCTGGCACACTCAGCAAGCCATTGAGTGTGATAAGCAAGGGTGCCCCTGAAAAGGAAGAGGCACGCCTATCACATCAGCATAAGCAAGCCACAAATTCTTCATTCCACAAACGTAATCTGACATCCGAAGCGTACATTACTGTTCATGAAGCGGCCTTTTGTCCGTATCACAAGTGCATGGGACAATTCTAGTATCTGATTTCATATCAAGTCCATTACGATCCTGTCCCAGGATTTCCCCTCTGTATCAGCGGAAGGTCGTGGAATGGAAGATAAATCTCCATTAGGACTGGCTGTCGGTCTGCCGGTCGCCAGATTCAAATCCAGATACGCTCTGATGTTTGCATTGTCCTGTCGCAGATGTGCGTTCTCGGACATCGCGTCTTGAACCTGTTGCCTATGCGCGTCAAGTTCGTTCATCATAGATCCAAGCTTCAACAACAGATCCATTGAGAATTGTTGAGATTCGGGAAAATGGCCATGATGGAGCAGCAACTCTCGTGCTCGCGAGTACATGCTAGGGTCCAAACTAACGGACGGACCAGACACCATGGCCGGGCAGGCTACATTTGTACTCCTTGGTCCATGTGAACTGGGCTGGTTCAAATCGAAACGGTGACTCGATGACGGCACCATTGACTCGATGGTACCGACACCGTCCTGTTCACAACGAACATTGGTTGTGCTTAAACCGGTGGCATTTGAAGATATTAACCGTTCAAAGGTAGGCGAAGAGCGGTCCCAATCCCTGAGTCGACAAGCTGGACAGTGGAAGTCCGCGTTCGAGGCCGTAGACTGGTTTGCTAGTGACAAGCACGACTTGTGATAAGATCTGCAGCACGTAGAGCACGGTATCACACTACCTGGCTCTCGACATTGGAAGCAGATAAACATGTGAGGTTTGCCCAATGCTGCAGATAGTTAGTTGCAAGTAGTAGAGCCATTCCCCAAGGTAACTAACCAAGCCATTTTTGGTATATATGGCTTTCTGTCACGTTATGTGACGCGAAATTATTCCTCGACGGCAACATGGTACGGAGTATTGGGAGAAGAAGAAGGGAAGAGAGAGCCGAAAGGGGAAGGCACGGAATAGGGATGGTCCGCTGTCACGTGGGTCCGATCTTCCCGCATCGGCGCCAAGACTTCGATCGGCTGCCGAGTTCCGGCCTTACGATCAACTCTTCATCATGTTTGTTCTAAACTCATCAGGTCAATGCTTTTTTACCCAGATACTGAAGCTGAAATCGGATCATGCCCGGTGTACCATCAAACAAGTCTTGTGAGCGTTGCAAGAAGAGGCATCTCAAGGTTCGTCACCCGCCAATGCACCAAAATATGTTTTGATAATCGCTCCAGTGTGATGAGACTCGTCCACACTGCCAAAAATGCGCGAGTGCTGGCGTTGAATGTCCCGGATATGTGCAAATGCGCAAATTCATCGACCAAGGCGCGTCTGTGAGGCGCCGATATGCTCCCTATCACGAACTTCATTCAAAGTCCAATGACACGAGGAATCCCTCAGAGGTACGCATCCGGCGTGCTATACCCATGTCACCCATGAAATTTTCTAAGACTTGGACAGACATCAAGACACCAGTCGCCGGTCCATGACCCTGAACCTGGTGTGCGCCAAAATTTCCAACCATATGCGGACCATCAGAGTGACATCCCCCCGGCTTCTTTTGACGCCGAGCGCCAACCTCCAATAAACCCTGGCTCTCAGCAGGAGACTGATGCCCCAGCAAGTCAAGGAATGGAAGTCGATAATGTAAAAGGCCCGTCGAACGGGCTCAACAGCAATGCTGCATCGATATCTGCTCCGTGGCAACGAAGTGATCCACAAGTTGACGACAGCCAAGTAACCCCTAACAGCACATTGGTTGGTCCCTTCCAAGGAGCCGCTCCTTTTGATACTCACCACATACTTCCATCACATACAGTTCCTGTCTCTCACAGTCCGCCCCAGCGAAGTGAACGAGATGAGTTCCAGGATATATTCTCCGAGTTCCTGACCGGAACGGAACATGAAATATCATTCCTGGTCCGCCACTACTGCGAGGTTCTCGCTTCCTGGTATGTCTAATCTCGGTGACACTGATCAGTTGTTGACATCAGCAGGTTGGACACCTCGGATACGGGAAGGTTCTTCCAGGCATATGTTCCTGTACGAGCTATCGATGAAGAATCGCTGAGATTTGCGATTGCAGCACTATCTGCCAAGCATCTTGGTAAAATGAAAGGCGTCAAAGTCGCCAGTATGAGCGGACTGTTCACATCTCCAGCGACCATGGAGACATATCCAAACATGCATCAGGTCGACTGGTCTCTGAAAGCTGCCAATTACTATTACATGGCTTTCTCACATATGACCTCGTCTATCTCGGATTATGGGTTCATTTCGACCTCGGCCGTACTTGAGTCGCCAATTGCAACCGTTAGTCGATGGTTGAATGTTCAGTTGAGTAACACTGACGGTTCTCTACCTCATCGCGATGAAATCTGGAAAAAGGCGGAGAATCTACTAGCTACTTCGACAATCCTTACAATGTACAAGCTACTTGATGAGCCCGGTGAAAGTTGGCAATCGTATGTACTCTTAAACGTAATTATACCCATCAGCTAATCCACGCCCTAGGTATCTCACCGGTGTCAAGCCCTTGTTCAATCGATTATTCGACATTATTGCCGATAGTCATGAATCCAATCCCCGATTCTCCCCTGGGATAACCGCAGTGTTCTGGAACTTTGCCAGGTTGGACTATCTAGCCTCGTATTATAACAAGTTACCCACCCACTTTGATGCCGACGACCTTCGATTATGGCGAGCAGCTGGTCTCGCACTTGATGACCAGGGCAACGCATCTCCAACCAACCAGACACCTTCCGGCACGGGCCCTTTCTGCATCGAAGACATGGCAACGAATGTGTTGACGCGTCTATTAAACAAGCTCGTGAATTTCCTAGCCGCGACCAAAAAATCCCAGATCGACCACTGGGTCGGGCAGTCCTCGCCTGATTCCAGCCCTCGCTCTCCAGAATCCCAGCCCAGCACATCTACCTGGCTCAAACTATCATTTGAATTCCAATCCTGGGTCGAGCGCATCCCAGAAACATTCCGCCCCTGTCTACGACTCGCCCGACCGAAGACATTCTCTAGTCCACCAAACCCAAACACGATGCCCTTTCCCGAAGTATTCTACAGCCTGACATCTTGCGCCGCCGCAATGCAGCAATACCACTTCGGTCGCCTGGCACTATCCCTAAATCGCCCATCAGATGAGATCCCCGGCCCAAGCACGGCATTCGATCGCCTTCAAGGCTATCGAGAACTGACCAAGGACGTCGATTATCGCTGCCGAGAGATATGCGGCATTGCACTCGGTCGACCGCAAAGCGCGGCCCGTATCCCGATGATCACCTTGCTCTATGCTGTTGGTCAGTGTCTCGAGAAACCGGAAGAGCGGCAGATCGTCATTGATCTACTTCGCGGTATCGAGGCGGATTTGGGGTGGTCGACTTCTTCTCAAGTAGAAAAACTGCAGAAGTAATGGGAATTCGCTGGTTGATCTACCCTCACGGTTTCTTCAATAGAGGAGAGGCTCGCTCTCAAAATCTTGTCTGAGCTTGAACATCTAAGGTTCTCTCACACAGCTCACAGCTCGCTGTTCGCTATTCCCGCATAATCTTGGCCCAAAATTGCCGGGTCAACAGCCCTGTCCACGGAAACACCGATTGCGCCGCCGAAGAAAAACAACAGAAACATTGTGTATTTCTTTCCGCCCACGGCAGCCTGATCCTACTCTCAAGTGACGCCAGACCAGATCAACCTGGATTGAAGTCCATCCTAGCTGCGGCCCTGTTTAACAATAGGATGAATACACGCGGATAATAGCTTCATAACTAAAGGACAATACCCGATAGCTCAGTGTCCAAAAGCTTTGTCGGTGCAACATCCGTGTGAATGGGTATTGGGATATATATCTGGATGTCAAGGCAATCATGGACTCGGACACGGTAAACTATGGACCACTTGCCTCCTTCATCAGCCACTTAGGGACGCTACATTTTTAATTTAGAAACTTGTTTGATATCTGGGACCAACTGCGGTCATCAACGATTCTTTGTTTACCAGTAAAGGGAACGAAGCAAAATCCGTCGGCAATTGGTTACTATCACCTCACAAAGAAATATATATCGGCAATTCACCATTGTATGCAGGTAGCAAGATGTCAAAGAAACCCCTTAATCTACCAAAATCAGTTGTCACTCACAGGGGTCATTAAATATACAACACTTTATTCTAGTAATCAACTAATAAAAGAACAATACAACACATTTCAGGCACAGGTTGAGCTATAACAAACAAGCTAATTCCTAGCCATACAATACCACACCATAATAATCTATAAAACCCCATCGACAACCGCCTTTCTTTTAATCAACGCAGACCCCCAAAATGCCCGAAGCTCAACTCTGCCCTGTATGCAATGCTCATCCACAGCTCACCTGTTGTACCTTAGAGCACATCATTGCTTGCAGGACCTGCGGGACTTGCTACGCCCCGTCTGTCCACCGCCGGTGTATGTACTGCAATGGTTATAGGGATGCGGCGTGGGATCATGCTTGGTGGATGGACTGGTGGTCTGCTATGGCGAAGTCGTATGGGTTTTGGTAATATGGGGTTATGGGTTTGGGGCGTCTATGTTCTTAGTTAAGAATGTAGGAAACGTGAAGGTGATAGTAAAGGGGAAGGGTGAGAGTCTCTCGTTTCATTCACAGTCCCGGGTTTTTGGTTAATCACCGTACTCAAATTTGGTATATTTATGTGGGACTAGTCATCTTGAGTATAAGAGAATTTGAAAGAGTTTTTTATGTTTCGGTCTTCAATTTCGTAGAAGCATTGTATTGAAAAAGCCTTCAGCTACTACAACCTACTAAACCAGAACTTTGTTGAGGACTCACTTTCTCTAGGGACTAAGGGGATTCAGAACATAAAGAAACAAGGCTCTCCGTGAATAAGAGGATACTATTTCATAATCTGACAAGACATCAGCTCCACACAATGAACGTGAAGTGAATGTGAAACAAAAACCATCAGATTATCATTGAATATAGAGATAAAGAAACAAACAAGGATTGGAAAAGAGATACAAAGAAAGACACAGTATGTCAATACCATGGTATAAGTAGCCCGTCAAGTCCTCCCACAATTCGACCACTTTATAGTTGCTAGCAACTTGCAGTTCCCACCTTATCAAACAGTTGCACCTGTCGAAAACAGAACAGAACCGTCAAAATGTCCTCGGCTATCAAAGACGTCCCGAAATGCCCACGCTGCCAGCTAGAAATCGTCCCCGCATGCATAAACGCAAACCACGTCCGGTGCTGCACAGCATGCGGCATATCATTCTCAGACGCTGCGACTGAAAAGTGCACACAATGCAGCGGGACCGCGGCCCTCGCACGCCCAGACCCCTGGGACCACAAACGCTCCATGGCGTGGCTAGAGCAAAGACTCGCAACCAACTACGAGCAATACACAAACCCAAGCCCCGAGTATAGAACCTGGAGCAAGGGTGCATTCGGAGTGGAACATCCCCATCTCCCGAGCACAACGAAGCCTGGCGAGGTGACCTGGAAATCGGAACCTGATGGAGGGAAGGACCTTCTCGAGCTCCCTAGACGGCCACGGGATACGCAGGCTGGGGCGCTTGAGGCGATGGCTATCCAGGCGGTTAAGGACCTGAAGGCAAAGTCTGATGAGTTTCGAGCTATTGATTCTCTTAGGGCTTATGCTGCTGAGCCGAGTAGAGAGCCGCCTAATGAGCAGACGGTCGCTAGTCAGGAACCTCCTCCGCCTTATACATCTGGACCGATGAGGATGTTTGAGGAGCAGAGGGAGCGTCGTCAACCGCCCAAGTATGTTCCGCCGAAAAGATTCTATGCCAAGTGAATGTGCATGGTTTTAGGTTGATGAGGGGCGTTTGTACGATCGATAGCTGATTTTTCGGAAGCTCACCTTCCCTATGCCTGCTTTCAATGCATTTGTATGAAGTTCCTTTTACAATATGTGCCATGTATTCAATTAAATTCAATTAAATTCAAGTTTGTATGTAGCCTGACCGTGTGATCTAGCTGTGCAGGTGCCTCTGTGAGTAGAAGCCGAACTTAAGGTCCTAAACGCCTTACAAAGTCAAAAATATGCCCTATTATATATAGAAAACGTAGGCCCCGGGAGGTCATCCATGTGTTACACAGTAGTGGTAGGATAGTACGACCCATGGAAGCCAAACCCAATTGCCGAATCACATACAGCACGCCCAACCTCCAGCATAGTGCGTGCATCCAAGCAAAGAAGGTAGCTTGTGCCCGAGTCTCCATCCAAGACAACACTAAGAAGGTAGCCGGCATCTTCAGCCTCTGCTTCGCCGTCAGGGATAAAGATGGCCTCGCCCGGGGTATGGCGTTCCTGTTCCCACAGCCGAGATTCTTGCGTTTCCAGGTCGATTTTTGCAATAGCGTCAAAGAAGGATGACTAAAAGCAAACGGCGATATTATCAGCTCCGCTAGTCAGAGATTAAATGGGTGTGGTTTCTTACCTTTCCTTGATTCACAAGGTTGTAGACGTATCGTGTCCTTTTCATCTTGAACCGCGGATTAATCGTCGGCAGGTCACCGACACAGTCGTCGTCTATTTTCAATATTGTCTCTGCGTTTGGTAAAGGGGTCGAGCCGTATGTGCTCTTCTCTTTGGTACTATTTACACAAGGCAGACGGTAGCGAACCAGGCTGGGGCGCGATAGTTCACTGCCGTAGTACCTTGTCACATTCGCGCCTGTGGAGACCATGGTATCATAGTATGACCGCTGGATCATCTCGTCGGTAAGGTACTGAATTATATCGCAGATCACAGCGGTGGATCCGTCACGGCTCGTCTCCTGCCATGCATTGACAGTGTGAAAGCAGAAAAACGCCGGGCTCACATATGTAGCTACGACGCCTTTGCCGTGCAGCCGGTCAACGACATACCACCGAGCCTGCACATTGGGATCGAAATTTAGAGCGTCGGCTATATTCCTCTCCCAGAGTATTTTTAGCCCGCCGGCTCCGTAGATGGCGGGCCAGATAGACAGAATCACGTAGTCGGAGCTGAGGAAGAACGAATGCAGATAGGCCGCCTTGACATCGGGACCCGTGATGGTTGCGATGATCTCAGTCTGCCCGGTCTTCGCGGAGGTTCTGAAGATGCGGTAGGTTGCGTATCTTCCGATGTCGAGGTTGTAGTTGTAAACGTCTCTTGTTGCCGTGTCGAACTCGGCATGCGCGCACGAGAGCGGCCCTTTGAGGTCGGGGTGCAGATCGCTTTGGCGGGTTACCCCTATTGGCTCCAGCGTCTCGGGGTCAATCTTGATGGAGTACATGTTAGACTTGTAGAATGTGCCGAATAGGTGAAGAGCATCTTACGTGTTTCAGCACATTGGCATCGGTCAACGAAGTCAAGCTGCGAAATGGAGCGTCAGCACCACGCGCTCTTAGGTTTTCCGGCACACCTGGGGCCTAACGCATGGTCCAGTCAGAGAATCTGATGTAATTCTAGCAGTTGCCTGAAGAAAGAAAGGGCTAACATTGGCATGTAAAGTGACACCGGCATTGACAAGCCCTGGGTCCTTGGAACTGAAGGGCGGATGAAATATCGACTTGACCTTGCGGAAGATGCTCTCGCAGGGATCTCGTTTCTGCCCAAATGTCACCCCCTTCAAGGTGCCTGACTTTCGTGCTTCTTCAATCAAGGCATCCACTTGTCCTCGGGAGTTGTATAACACCCTGCATGTGCCTGTGGCCTGTGGCACCAACTCGAATCGGTGCACGAATGAAAACCCGTCGAACCAGTGGCTAAGCTGGAAGTTGCTGCCCTTGACTTTGTACGTCCCCGGACCAATTCTGTACAAAGTACCGGCGAGCTGGTTCGGGAGGGATCCAACGACTTGTAGCTCAATGGGGGTGCGCTTCTCGGTTGTAGCTTCGAACTGCGAAAGATATTATCAGTTATCCAACCTCGCTAACTGTGTGATAGAGGTAGTTACGCCCGCGTCATTTGGCCAGTCATTGAATGGTGCTCTGGGGCTCCCTTGGTGCGCCATCTGTCTATCAAAGCGATCTTTGCGCCGGGAGGGAGGAGAACGTAAAACAGAATCGGAGAAAACCACATAAAATGTCAAGGAAAACGCCGGTTAAAGTGCTCTCCAATCTCGGATTGTTTTCTAATGGCAGCCAGCATGTCCGTCGGCGACTTTCTGCCCCTAGCAGCTGTCGGAGTTTGGACCTAGGCAGGCAGCATTATTCTCAGCTACTACTTCACGAAGTGTTTACCATTCGAAGTCTAGCGTATGGGAATAGCTTTCTTTCGCTTTCTCTTATTTTACGGCACCACTCTAACAATATCAAAGGATTCGCAAATAGTCCAGGTGACCAGGATCCCACTGGACGTTGGTCAATATAGGCTGACCATTGTAATCGCCGCGCTCGGCGAACCTGGAGCCTCGTTCGCTCAGACTCCACGTGTCGACCATATCATGAAGTACAGCTCGATTATTTCCAATGCAACTTTTTCACCCGTTTCTGTTGCATCGCGGCGTTGATGATAGCGGCGATTAGCACGAGCCGACGTCCCTCTGCCCTTGCCAATTTTAATCCTTCAAGTTAGCAGCCAGTTGTTATGCGCTTGCGCGATGACTCGGATGACACCGTGCCATAAGGGCATGCTACTGTTTGCAATGCGAGCGCATCATAATATATTGGGAACGGAGTCGCCGGCGACCGTTCCTGGGATTTGGGAACCCACGAATCAAGTCAATCATTTCTCGTGGGCAGATGAGGGGTCACAATGTAATTGGTTAAATTGCAGCAAAGACCCTGGTCGGTAATGCCGGCGGCACAGTCAACCTGCATTTGCATTACTCGTCACCCCAGGCGTTTTCTGGCGGCGAATGAGCCCCGTCATGTCCCAGGCGCAGGAGAGGGGTAGAGACCGTGTAAGAACTTCTAAGAAGCCTTGCCTAGAACTTGGCTGGCGCCCACCGATTGTTTCCCCGCGCTTAGGCCCATTACCTACACCCAATAGAGTCTTGAGCCGGGTGTTGGAGTTTCTCGTACTTGTTATTCCTAGCGAGCGCAGGTGCACTGTCTGTATTGCGTTTCACATAAAAGCCTACATAGCAGACCCATCATCGATCGAGTTCTCAAAGATGACAGAGAAAGGCCAGTTACGGTTGGCCTGTGAAGAATGCCACGGCCGCAAGATCCGCTGCGAACTGAACAGTGACAATGGAGGCAGTTGCAAAGCATGCGCGCTATCTCAACGACGATGCCTCTTCTCCCCTCGGAGTAGGACCGGGCGACCTCGAAAGCAGCCTCTGCCTATATTATCCACACCACAGAAGCAGCCATCGATGCAGATGCAACCCATGGCGCGAGCAGGTTTCACGGAAGACGTGAGCAGGATTTTACAGCAGAACATTGAATCCCTGCCGGACGGACAGGCGCCCATGTGGAGTTCCGACGAGGCTGGCCCGATTCCATCGCCTCTGGAATCGTTTGAGAGCTTCTTACAAGCTGGATGGGATACTGTAACTTGTGGCACGGATATAGGGCCCCTGCAGGCCGACCCAATCATCCTACTAGAGAGTCCAGGGCTGCTGGATGACAACGCCGGAGAGGCACTCAAGGGACCCCGAGAAAAAGGCTTCCTGGATGCACTGAAGCTATACAGTGGACTCCATAACAACTGCAAGTCCACGACACTCGACCTCCTCACCGAGGCCGGGCGGTATAAGGTGCGAGTAATATGCAAGCTTTTCGACGAACTCAATCAGGCGGCATTGCACGCTTCATCGGCCGTGCGCTCGGACGTCTGCGAAACAAAAATCATCGCCGCAGCGCTCAGTGAGGCAATCCAGGTGTGCATCGCTATTATCCAGTATAACTTCCAACTACACCAATCCGCTGGGCCTGACTCAAGGAATGACACAGTCCTCGCCAGCACCGACGAAGAGCAACTTGGGATTCAACAGAACTGTCTTGAACTACTTATTCGTTTGGAATTTTTCCTGATTCGGTTCCGCTATGTGATGTCCAAGGTTGAATGCCTGGGTGTTGTCTCCAAAGTTGACACGGCACGCTCGCAGCTCTCTGCATTACTGAAGCATTTCCGCAACTTTGGGGATTGATATATACGTTCTTTGTAAAACTAGGTAGCATAGACATACAATACCATTAGTACCATCGAGCATTGGCTCAACCACTTAATACAGTTCACATACCCCCCTCCGCCCCCGCCCTAGCCGCCTCCGTGCGCGCATAAGCCTCCTCCAAATCCGCAAGACGCTGCTTTATAGACTGCGGGTTCCGTTGGTACGTGCACAGCGTAGCAACCAGACACGCCGCGGCGATCCCAGCACAGATACGCATGTCCGTGTTGAACGAGCTGACATAGACCTGTCGAACAACAAGCTGCTGGGCAGCGGGGAGCCTGGATATCGCGGCGGGGGTTCTGTAGAATTCATCTAGTTGCTCGGCTGTAAGAACGCCGGAGAGGATGTGTTGCACGTTGCTGTTGAAGACGATGAATCCTGAGGCGATGCCGATACTGCCGCCGAAGATGCGGAGTTGGGCGACGATGCCTTGGGCGACGGCTTTGAGAGGGATAAAATTTAGAAGAGGTGCAGCCATAAGAAAAAGGAAAGGAGAAGGAAGGAAGGAACGCACCATGATCCTGGAACTCGACCTGCATCGTCGTGAGGAAGGTCATTGTAGACAGACTCAACCCGATCCCAAAGCCCAGGATGGCTTCGAGCCCCCACTGCCTTGGTGCAGGATCTACCGAGTCCGTCAGAGTCGAGAGCGAAGCACTCCCAATCACCATGAAAACGCTAGCCAGGTTCAGCGTCCAGAACGTATTGTTTCGCTTCGCGGACGCTGCGCCCCCGATCGCAGACCCGACGGCTGTCCCTGCCATCAACGGGAGCAGCAGGATCCCGGACTCGACGGCATCCTTCAGGTTGACGATCTGCGCGCGCAGGGGGATGTTGACGATGATCAGAAGCATAACGAATCCGGTTAGTATGGTGCTCCTGTTGCAGTCTCGTTAGTAACCCTCTTCTTGGGGACAGGGGTACGCACACAAAGCCTGCTACCATGACGCGACTTGATAGCAGCCTGAATGGTAATTGAGGTCGAATATGCTTGAATCTGGGCTTGGAAGAGATAAGCCACTGCCAGTAGACGAGCGCTCCCCATGACAGTGCGGAGATAATGAGGACTAGAATCACGGGGGCGCTGTTCCACGCATAGGCCCTGATGGCTGCTTCATTCAAGATGAGGACGAACAGGACAGATCCGAGCAGGATTAGGAGTGCGCCGAGATAGTCGAGGTGGCGGAAACGAACATTCTTCGCGAAGTGGAAATCATTTGGCCACACGAATAGCAGGGTGACGAGAGGAACAAAGGCACAAGGTCCACTAGGAAACGTGATTAGACTGTGCTCCCATCGATGAGAGGGACATACTTGATCCAGAATCCCCAGCGCCAGGTGCGATAACTCGTCAGGGCACCCCCGATCAGTGGCCCGCTAATTCCCGCAAGGGCCACGACCACACCAACTATGCCAGATATCGCCGGTAGCAATGATGCAGGGCTGATCTCAGGATATATAATCATGGCCATCGCGTACAGCCCCGATCCGCCAATTCCCTGTATCGCACGGAAGCCGATGAGCTGGCTCATATTCTTCGACGCCGCGCATCCCATCGATGCGCCGAGGAAGATGAGGAAGCACATGCACAGGAGGAATTTCCGGCCAATAACATCGGATAATCTCGCCATAAACACGGCGCAGCCTGGGTTCATTAGAGATGTCTCGAAAGAAGTGGCCTTGGGATGTATTCACCGACATAGGACAAGGTGTACGCGAGGACGATCCACGAGGAGGTCTTGAATCCGTCGAATTCGTCGGAGATGGTGTATAGCATGGTCGAAACAATGGTAGTATCCATTAATGACAGGAACAGTCCGATGGCGACGCTGCGAGAATGCCTGGTCAGTGCTCTGTCACTCGTGGCACGGGGAAGCTCATCTTGTCTCACCAGAGAAGAATAATCACCAGTCTCCATGTTGCAATTTTGGGGCGCGGAATCTCAAACGAATCAGATACATCTTCGCTAGCAGAACCCATAATGAAGGAGACGTAGAATGATGTGGAGGGGAAATGAACCACAAGTGTACTGGGAGAGTGGATATTATATGAAAAGATGGAGCCTAAACGAAGCTCAGCGCGGCTGAAATGGATTAACTGCTAAGCTCATTGTAACCCTAACTTAAGCCGCAGCAATCATTGGTGCTGTCGCGAGGGGAAAGCACCAACCGGCGACTTTCTTCGGCCAGTTTTCGGCTCTACCTGTGTCAGTACCGGTTTGCAACCTATAAAGGACGAGCGCAAAGGGCGCCTTCACCAGAGCTGCCTTCTGACCCGGTAGCAGAATCGCGCGATGGTTCTTGAGACGCGATAGTTTGTGCGTGGCGGTACCTCTATCGTCCTGGGGAAAAGCTCCACGCTCAAGCTCCTCTATTGTCGCTTTTCTCATGTCATCCTCATCGTGTTTGGCTTTTTGTAGTAAAGGGAATACATGGTGATAACGTCCGCGTTAAACATCGGGTCTAGAGAAATGGAGAGGACAGCGCAACAGAAGATGGCGAAGCGGAACGGGGAGGGCTATGGGGATGGCATATCTCGTGGTGGTTGAGGATAGACAGGGCTAGTAACGCTCCCTGACTGACACCAATCACTGCATCAAGGGACATAGTCGCGGGTTTGGCCGATCATGGCACAGATGAGGGACATCTGCTTCTCGAAAATCTCGGCGGATGCCCCCCTAACCCCAGGATTAGCGGATGCACACTCTTAGTATATGGTCAGCAAACGTACCAAGGGTGCAGACAAAGAATCTTCATTTCGCAGTATCGGATGTGCGCGATCGCGGGTTAGTGAAGGATGATACATTCTCGGTAGGCAGGGTTATTGTAGGGTTTGAGATGCTGGTCGGTTATCTTGATATACTTCAATCAACCCTAGCCGTGGGTCAAAGCAACATGACGAGTATCTCTATTAGCCCTTCATCTGCGGAGTCTAAGGAAATATACTATTCATAAATAGTTCTATTAAGCTGAGATTGATAAGGCAGGGGAGGTCAGTGTATTCAGAATCCTTCTATCTCATCCAACTAGATTTACGTTAATAGAATTCAGGAATTAGCATAAATACCTATCTAGTCCCGGAAATTCACTACTTGAAATGCGTAGGACAAAGCCCTACTTATGGATAATACAAGGCTGGCTGTGAGCATATTTATCTTTGTGAAAATCAACTGTCTTGATGTACGAAGGCCATAAGAATATTTGCTCAAGGACAGTCAAGGACAAAAAAACCACAAAGGGCCTTTAACATGTTCCTTGATAAAAAGCGCAGCTTGGACAAGACAATAAACAAGAAATAAATGAATGAAAATATACCCTTTGTTCAAGAAGGCTGAACAAGTCCTAAAACTGCATATAAAAAGCTCTCCCATCCCATCACGCAACCCCCAACACTGTTTACAGTCGAATAAACCTACCATATCAATCAGGAGAGTTCTCCAAATCCCGCAATATGGATATGAATAATCTCTCTCCAGCGGAACCTATGACTCTATTCGAGGAACTTATCGGAGATGGCGATCAAAAGGCAGGTCTTTTCGACGACGATATCTTTTCGAGTTTGGAGTCATCAGGTATGACATGGAGTGAAATAATGGATGCTGAAGAATTAAAGCAGTCAAGTTTAAGTACTGATGCCAGCAGCGGCGCAGGAGCCGCTTTAAAAAGCGCGCTATGTCAGTCCAACACAGCCGACCAGAATGGAGTGAATATGAAGGATATTAATCCGTTGGCAATGCTAACACCTGCTGCTTCGAGCCCTGAAGAGAACCAGGCCCAGAGGGATCAGGTCCCGCAGCAAGGGCAGGGCTTGAACCCTGGGGCTCGTGTATATTCTCCGGCTGTTGTGGCGGGAGGTAGCGATTCTCGGGGACTGGACCAGGTGCCAATACACCCTCCTCCTCAACAGCCTGTTGGTGCAAATGCCAACTTGAGCAATGGTCGAAATACTTCGGCCAGCACGCCTACGCAGGGTCCGACACAGACTAAGAAACCGGTGCCACAGGCACAAAATCTTCCTTCCAAAAATACCGCCGGTACTGCATTTCCCCGGGGGGATAGCCACATGAGCCATATCAATAATGCCCCTAATCAGGCTGAAATACAGAGAATAAATGAGCACAGGCCAGGAACCCTTGTATCCTGGGAAGCCACTGGTAATGCAGTTGTCCGGGGGAATGGCCACGTCAGCCATATCAATATCCCTACTCAGACTGAAATAGACAGAATACATGAGCGAAGGTCAAGAACCCTTGGATACATCGATCACCCCGGTAAACATGTCTCGCACCTAGTGAACAATCGACAACCGAACTACAGCAGCCAGACAGTTCACACAGCATTACCTAGCTATCCTGGTCCCCAGGCGTCTGCCCCGGGCCCTCGGTACTATGAACCCAACCAAGCGCCTGCATATGTTAGTTTCCCGGCGCCAACCCAGGGACAAGGCCCCCCTAGACCCCCAGTTATACAAGGTAATTTTCCGGCACCCGGCCCAGTACACCCTCAACGCCAGAGTCCTGAACAATCTAATAACGACGCCCTGGACCAGCTCAGCCGACCGGAATTGCTCAAGCAGCTCCGCGCCGCAAAGGTGAGCCTGCGGGCCCTCGAAGCTGAACGGGTCCAAGCCAGAACGCGGATGATGAATATGTCGCGTGATCTCGACTACTACCAGACGAACCTGCCGCCAAATTTGGATGAGATGTATGATGGATTCACTCGAAATGTGGCTGACCTTCAGCGCGCGAGACACACGATACAAAAACTGAGAAACCTGGTCAATGGCCATAGGAGGGATCTTGAGGTTGTGAAGAGGCAGCACTTTCGATAGCAGGACCCCAGGCTCGTGTAGTCCTCCGAGGCCTTGGGGTTAGGATATAAATAATATTACTTTGCTTTATACATAATCCGGCTGTCTATAATTGCATTCGTGTAGAGGCACACCAAGTAACCATCTTCTGCTGAGATGCGTAATGCCAGTTTTCTAGTCTGAGACTGCAACATCTATAATAAATATATCAGTCCTCCCCACTCGGTGCCTCGTATTTCAGACGTTTCTTCCACTTAACGAGATAGAAACTGCTCGCTGAACGGATAATCGAGATAGCCCTCCGGGATCTTCGGCGTGTAGAAGGTCGCCCGATCATACTGATTCAGGTCAATATCATGCTGAATGCGAAATGGAAGATCGGGATTCGCCAGGAAATGACGCCCAAAGACAACAGCAACATCATGATCCTTGTATTCCGAATCAACAGCCTCCTTCGCAGACCCTGGCGTAAACCCTCCAGCAACCAAAACAGGCGCCGTCCTCCCCCAGATATCAAGCACAAACTCAATACCCTCCGTCTTCTCAACATCAACATTGTTATTCACCCGCGATTCGATCACATGCAGATACCCCAGCTTCATCTCCCGCAGCCTCTCAACCAGATACGAAAACTGCGACACCGGCTCCGCCATCCTCATCCCCTGGAACGAACTCCACGGACTAATCCGATATCCCACCCTCTCAGCCCCAATCGCTTCCGCAACAGCACGCGCCACAGCAAGCGGGAACCGCGCCCGCTTCTCAACACTACCCCCATACCCATCCCCCCGCTGGTTACAAGTATCCTGCAAGAACTGGTCAAGCAGATACCCATTCGCCCCATGGATCTCGACGCCATCAAACCCAGCACGCATCGCACACCTCGCCGCATTCGCAAAGTCCGTCACAGCATGCTCAATCTCCCCCTCGTCCATCTCCGCCGGTACACCCGCCAGATCCGTCAACGGAACCGCACTCGACGAAACAAGCCTATACCCCCCGCTCTTCTCCAGCGTAGCCTTATCAGCAGCACGCCCCGGCGCGACGAGTTGGCAGATGATGAAACATCCGCGCGCGTGCACTGCGTCGACGATCTTCTTCCAGCCTGCGATGTGTGCTGAGTTCCACATCCCCGGCATGTTGGGCACGCCGGCGTGTGCGGGGGATATTGTGGACGCTTCGCTGATTATTAGTGTCCCTGGGATGCATGCCCGCTGCGAGTAGTATTCCACGGAGATGGGGAGTTGTATGAGGTCGTCTGTTGCGCGGAAGCGGGTTAGGGGTGCCATCACGATGCGGTGCTTTAGGGGTGCGTTTGCGATTTTCATTGGGGTGAATAGTTTGGACATGGTGTGCGGTTTGATATTTGATATTTGATGTTGGATGGATGGGGTGTTGTCTGTGGTATGGAACTATAGCCGCTGGGTTGAGGACTACTTGCTTTTATATACACTCGGTGATGCTTATTAAATACTACTGGGAATTTTTGAGATCATGGATTACAAATGCATCCGGGATTCAGGCGAAATTCGGTGGAGTAATCCGAAAACGTATGTACCAGAGTTGCGCTTTGGGTCCACCATTATGGGGGAGATCCACCGCTACATATCTGAGTTCGAGTGTCTTGAGAGGGGAGTTCAATGACTTCAACGCGGTTAGATGAGGCTTACATCGCTATATCCAACATGAAGCCCAGCTGATTATTGATTGTGAGCAGATGATGCAAAGAACCTTGTTTCAGACCGGAGAACAGAATTGAAAGGCACAGACAAATGGCATTGGAAATCATGAAACCAGAACAGAACAAACGGCAATTGCTTAAAGAGATCATTGTGCACGAACAAGGGGACAATGCGACCAGCAGGTATAAGTAAAGGTAAGCCACCCACCATCAAACCCATCAGCCCAGATCATCTCTACTCAAGAGCAATAGCAATCTACAATCTCGACCATCCATCTACAAAATCCAACTTCACTCCTGATACTCACCTCTCATGTCTACTCAAAACAGCTGCCCCTCCTCCGAGGGCCACCTCACCAGCTACGGCTCAGACACCGACGAACTCCCCTACTGGGCCGACGGAGAGATGGAAGAATGGCTAGAAAAAACCACGCCCCTGACCCTTGCAGACTCACGCTCAAACACAGGCTCCTCTATTCGAACCAACGGCCCAGAAACCGCCGAAGAAGTACAAAGGTACTACGTCGAGCTAATTGTGCAAGCACGAAAGGATCAGGCGAAACTGGACCGCATGACCCAGCGAGGCCAGGCCCAAATCAAAAAAGAAAGGGAGACTGCTAGGCGAGCGCAGGAACAGTACAAGGCAACCCGTGCGCGATTAGAGGCTATTGCTGAGAAGGCGCTGAGGATTAAGGAGGGGATTGAGATCTTGGTTGAGAATGTGCAGCGGCTTGCGGAGGAGAGGGTTGTCTTTAGGGATGATATTGAGGTGCAGCGGCTGGCTGTTGAAGTCTGATGTGCCTCTGTAGTTTGTGCTTTACGGTGTTTTCTTATATACATGGCTGCTTTATAAACGCAAAAATAATATATGCTTTCAATTAGCAATCTTTCCTCATTTTACCATATTCATGACTAGCGCCAGTCACCGGCTTAGGTCCAGTATGTTTCCTGTATGCAACATCTTGTTCTCGCTACAATAAACACCAAGGACAAGTCCATGGTACATATTGCCGCGACTATCAAACACGTCTTTGACTTTATACAAAGCCGTCTAGGATATGTATGAGGCTTATCAAAAAAGTCCCTGGTTCCAAGTCTCACATTGTTCTTAACTCCTTTGTATCTGAAATCTACAAAGAGCATCAGTAGAAACACCATCAAGACGAAAGACACATAAAACTAGGATTCTCTTTCAAGATCACAATCAGTATCTCCGAAACAAAGCAACAAAGACCCAAAACCTCTTTATCGCAGCCCAAAAATGGTAGATAAAAGCACAAGCAATCCCGGCTGTGTAACATGCTCAACAATAGAATTAACCCAAGTCTTGATAGATCATAGACTCAAGACAAACACACACACAGCACATCACCAGTCTAACAAGCTAACAAGCTAAGAAGAAAAACGTCAAAATGTCTAACTACCCTCTCATCTGCCCCGTCTGTGTTGAACCCGCACGGGTTGTCTGCTACCGAGCACGCCACCTAACCGTCTGCGAAGCCTGCATGGGAAGCTACTCGCCTATCTGCGACGTCTGTTGTACCTCTTGCGGTTACATCGGGAACACCGATTCGCTATGGGCCGACGAGGGAACTAACTGGCTGAACACATGGGACAGCCAGGTAGACAGCGTGGCGAGCACGCAGCAACTCGCTAACACTACCTTCCAGCAGAATGATGTTGAGATGTCTGGTGTCAGGCCGAGCGAAGCTTCCATCAGGGAAGAGGAGATGATGGATATTGGCGATGCCACTATCGACTTCCTTGTTAGTCTGTATGGGCCTCAGGAGGCGCAGTATGAGTATGAGAGTGATGGGGAGATGGAGCTGGACTATGCGTGTCCTGAGGTTATGCTTATGGATTTGGATTTTCAGATTATGGATGTTGATTTTTAGTGACGTGTTTGGGTTTTGCTTGAAGGCTTTTCTTGATCATAATACCTTAATTCGTATATCTCATAATGAATATTCTTTGTTGGCCATGGAACTAGTAAATGAATGCCTATCTTACATGTAGATTTACATTAGATCCATCAATGTACAAAATATGGTACCGAACGTAGGTGAAACAGATAAACAGCCCAGGAAACAAAGTATAATGAAGGCGTTGTACATTTGAAAGCGCAGAGTCCATGGCAGTTTCACACTCAATTGCTTTATATCCGGAACAAAGCCATTTTGTATCATGTCTTGCAACTATAGTACAAAGAGAGGATTTTCCAGGGACATAAGTACCCCAGCCTTCCAGGGCAAAGTATGGACAAGTATCAACAAATTTAATACCGTCGCCATGCCCATATTCCACTGCCCTATCTGCAGCGGCAGGGACCGCCCCTCCTGCGCCGCTGAAAACCACGTCGTCGAGTGCGAAGTGTGCACGTCAGCACACAGCACAATTTCGCACGGCGGCTGCCTCCTCTGCGCGGCAGACAACCCGACCTCGAACCACGATAATCCTATCGCTTGGAAGATGGAGGATGGCGAGGATAGTGACACCTCTATTACTAGACATGACAACAGCGGACACACTGACATTGCGACGCTTCTCTCCCGGCAAGCGAAGCTCGACATTATTGATAAATTTGTTGTGAATGAAAGGGAGTATCAGGAGTTGGTTGCTCTTCTGGAGAGGGGTAGGCTTGCTAAACTCGCAGCTGGCGTGTCGGAGATGGTTATTGAGGATAGGATGGATGTTGAGAGTGGTGAGGATGATGCAGAGGCCCAGGTCAATCGGGGCATGGAAGAGTTAAAGATTTCCACAGGATCGAGGAAACGGAAGAGGGAGGATGGGGATATTGATGGATCTATACCTACGTGATTCTTATAATAGTCTAGAATTGGAAAAATCTGCTATGTTGAGCTGTTGTGTTATTGTTGTAGTTTAGAGTACCTCCGTAGTGTGGTTATATATCACGTCCCAAAGGTGTAGATAAATCATATTATAGAAAAGAACAAACAGCTCTAGCTTAGTATCCCGACTTGCAATTTCCCTCCAAGTACGGAGTAGAGTATTTGCATTGGTTTAATTAATTATCCACGACCATCGCATAGTTCCGATCATCGGCGCTTCTCCTCTTCCCCTAACCACCTCTGAAACCATCCAACACTTCCAACAACACAACTTCCAACAAGGAACCGTCTCATTCATCATGTTCTCTCGCACAATCCAAAGGTCCCAACGATAACCCCCCTGGAAAAGACAGTTATCAAGCCAACACTCCCTGCCAGCAGCCTACTACCGCGGCGGCACCTCGCGCGCCATCTTCTTCAACAAAAGCGACCTCCCAGCCGATCGCAAATGCTGGGCCCCAATCTTCCGCGGTGCAATCGGCAGCCCCGATCCCTACGGCCGCCAACTCGACGGCCTTGGAGGCGGCATCTCATCTCTCTCAAAAGTATGCGTCGTCGGCGCACCCACCCACCCGGACGCTGACATCGACTACACATTCGCCGCTCTGGGCGTGCACAACAGCGATGTTGACTATTCTAGTAATTGCGGGAATATGATTAGTGCTGTTGGCCCATTTGCTGTTGATGCGGGGTTGTTTTCAGCAACGGCTGGGCGTGTGCTGGTGCGTATTCATAACACGAACACGGGCAAGATTGTGCACGCTACATTCCCTGTTATTGACGGGGAAGCCGCAGCGAGGGGCGATCTGGCTATAGACGGTGTTGCAGGAACGGCCGCGCCCGTGCAGCTTGATTTCGTGGATCCGGCAGGATCGCGCACGGGCAAATTGCTTCCGACGGGGTGTGTGAGGGATACGTTTGACGGGATTGAGGCGACCTGCATCGACGTTGCGAATCCCTGTGTCTTTGTTTCTGCGCATGATCTCGGTGTCGAGGGGACGTTGGCCCCGGATCAAATCTCCACTACACCGGGTCTTCTTCCACGCCTGGATTCGATCCGTCGCCAGGCGGCCGTGCGTATGGGGCTTGCTGCTTCGTTGGAGACGGTCCCCGGGAGTGTTCCCAAAATCGGAATGGTTTCTGCTCCGCGGGATCTAAGCGCGGGGGTTGATCTTGTTGTCCGCGCGCTCTCCGTGGGACAGCCTCATCGCGCTGTTCCGATTACGGTGGCGTTGGCTTTGGCGGCTGCTGCGCGCTTACCAGGGAGTACAGTTGCGGGTGTAACGAGCCAGAAACCAGTCGATCCAATGGGGATTACGATTGGGCATGCCAGTGGGAGTGTGCTTGTTGGGGCTACTTTTGGGGATGATGGGGGGTTACGCTTTGCGACTGTGTTTCGCACGGCGAGGAGGTTGTTTGAGGGGAGGGTGTTTTGGAAGTAGATGCTTGAATCTATTATATCTGCATGTGTCTTGGGATAAGTCAGTATATACAGCCTCTATCACTTCCTCCTGGACTATATAAGCACCAGCCGGATTAAGGGTGGTCTGTACAATGCCCAAGCTCATAGTCCGTCCCACGATAGAACAGGTTTGATAACCTACAACCAGTTAGCATGATCCAGAAACGGCCTAGGATAGCAATAGTAAGCTCCTACCCTGCCAGCTTTCAAATCATCAAGAGCCTCGTCAAGTTTCGCAGCCGGATACACCTTAACAAGCTGATCAATCGGGAACTTCCCCTCCTTATACCACTGCACGAGCTGTGGAATGAACTAGACAAGCAACCCCGTTAGCATACCAGCCAGAGACAGAGAGAGACAGACAGAGACACAATGCTAATAAGAAAGAAAGAAGACACACCTCCTGCGGATCCGAATACGCCTCAATAACACCCATGATCCTCTTACACCCGGTCAACAAATCCAGCGCATTAACATTTAGCTGCGTATCCGGCGGCATAGCCCCAACCAGCGCAAGCGTACCCCCATGCGCCAAACATCCAAGCGAAGACTGCAACACACTGGGCACGCCCGTGGTATCAAGAATAAAATCCACACCGCCGGGAAAATAGCCATGAATAGCGCTCTCCAGTCCCTGTTTCGTTGTGCTCGTATTAATCGAATACCGAGCGCCGAGCGAGCGCGCAAGATCGAGCTTCGCGTCGACAATGTCAACCGCGATGATATCCGTCACGCCCAGTGCCCTCGCCGCAAGAAGCGCTGCGATACCCACAGCGCCCATCCCCAGGATCGCGACCGAGGAGCGTGCCGTCGGCTTCAGCACGTTCGCGACTGTGCCGGCGCCAGTGAGATAACCACATCCCAACGGCGCTAAGACAGCGAGAGCCTCTGGCTCAACCTCACATTTAACAATCGACCGCTCCGAGACAATCGCCCGCGCACTAAACGACGACTGCCCGAAGAATTGCCCGTGGATGGGCCTGCCGTCGGGGTAACTAATCGGGGACTTTTGGTCATTGTCAGGGTCAAGGCGGGACCGGATGAAATTGTATTCTGTCGTGTGGGCGCAGGCGCCGCAGGCTCCGGCAGCACAGGTCGGACATGAGAGACAGGAGCGGAAACTGAGGAAGACCTGGTCGCCTGGTTTGAGCGATTTGTTGAGGACGCCCGAGCCGACTTGCTGGATTATTCCTGCGCCTTCGTGCCCGAGGACCGCTGGGTAGCTTCCTATGGGCATGAGGCCGTGTTGCACGACGATGTCCTGTTTTTTGCTCGCGGTCTGAGCTGAGATCTAAAGGCGTGTTTGGTGAAGATGACCTTACTGTGTGACATAACCCTGTGTATTTCATCTCGACGAGCACTTCGTCGGGTCGGACTCCGTCGAGGACGACGTCACTGAGGATGAACGGGGCGCCTTTCTCCTCGACGACATATGCCTTGGTAGGGATACTCATTCTGCTCATCTAAAGACTAGAAGGCCAGCTGTGAAGATAAGTCAAAAACGAAGCGGGGAAACCACAGACACAAGTCGGTAGCAAAAGTCCTCCCCGAGATATCCGCATTTCCGGCTGCTCCACATGAAAAGCTGGATGAACTGATGGGGAATGTTCAGCCACTGATGTTTTCATCTAGGTATGGACTCTATGGAGGCGCTAATTACCGAGTATCGGAACTATCGGTCTACCGATCAGATGTTCATGGCTTGTGCTTTTATACATAGCCTAGTCATGCATACTAGATAGAAATCTGGTGGGTCTCTTAGAGATATGGTAGGGTCTTGCCCCGTCTAATTAATAGTCTATACAATCACGAGCGAAGATGCTGTCTATACAAATACACATACCCCCTCTCCACCGAATCAAGAGAAGAAGACTAACTAACCTGAATCCCCTTCTCCTCATCCACAACCTTCTCCTCCTGACCAGCTTTACCACCCTCACCACCCCCATCATGCTTCCTCACATCCTTCCACCCCAACCCCCAACTCGCAAAGAACTGCACCACACAAAGCGCCGCAACAAGATAAAACACCCAGCCCACAGCCCTCGAATAGCCTTTCAACACACCCTGCAGATCCGCAGCAGCAACAATATCCCTGAACCCCGTTGCACCCGCGCCAATCACATCATCGGGGTCCACGTTCGGCGCATACCGAGGAATCTGGTCCCGCAGACCCTCGGAGAAAATCACGTTCGCGACGGCCAGGAAGACGGACCCGCCGAAGGTTTGGCTGAATGTTAGGATTGCCATTGCGGTTGAGATGTCGTCCGGGCTTACGCCGTTTTGGACGGCGATCATGGGCTGTGTGTGATTGTCAGTCTGGACTTTGGAGATATGAAGGCAATATCAGTCAGGAGTGGGACGGACTCACGGCTTGGGTTGCGGCGCCGCGGCCGAGACCGACCAGGATCTGGTACCCAGCCCAGGCTGCTGTGGAGGTTGTTGGGCTGAGGGTTGAGAGGAGGCCTGAGCCGATGGAGGAGAGGATTCCGCCGCCGATGGCCCAGGGGAGGTAGTAGCCTAGTTTTCCGACTGTGAAGTTGAACGTTAGTCAATCAATTTCACGAACACTTCCATGAACAAAGAGAGAGAAACGTACTAAGAACGCCAGAAACAACAGCCGCAACCAACTGCGCCAGAATCTGCGGCAGGAGATCAACCCCACTAATAAGCGCCGTATGATCCCTAACAGCCTGAAAGTAAATAGGCAAATAATACGCGACGCTCATGGTGAGACCGAAAAGCGCGCCGACAGCGATGTAGCTGCTGTACGCGATACGCTGGGTCACAAGGTGGAAGGGGATCATGGCATCTGAGCCCTTGTGGTACTCCCACGCCATGAATACGATTGCTGTTGCGCCTGCGCCGACGAAGAGGCCGATTACGCGCGAGTCGGTCCAGGGGTACTGGTTGCCGCCGTATTCGAGGGCGAGGAGGAACATGATTGCCGCCGGGGCGAAGAGGGCGAAGCCGGCTAGGTCGAATGTTTTGTAGAATGTCGGGAGCACTTCCATGGCTGGGCCCTTTTTGCGTTGTTCGGGCATGCGTGTGAAGATTAGGAGGATGGAGATTAGGGCGCCCATTGGGAGGTTTATGTAGAAGCCTATCTTGTTAGTGTATAACTAGAGAGGGAGGGAGGGAGACGTACACCATCGCCAGGTTGTGTATGTAGTAAATGCGCCTCCAATGAGCGGGCCTAGAACGAGTCCGAGTTGGGACACTGTAATTGTCAGTATCTCTATCACTGGGTATGGGTTGGGTTGACATACATCCCATCATAACCCCAATAAGAGCTAGACTCAATTAGCCTAGAGCACTTCCAGTCTACCAGGTTGGAACAGGAACATACCCGGTCGTTTATGCATAGGTACAGCACCAGCAATAATCGTCAAAGCCCCGTTGATCATGCCCGACGTGCCCATCCCAGCAACAGCCCTCCCAACAATCAACATCTTAGACGAGTTCGCAACACCGCATATCAACGATCCAAGTTCGAAGATCGCAAAGAAGCTCAGGAATACAATCTAGCCGTGTTAGCCAGGATAGCAGATATCAAGGATGCATAGAATGCAAACCTTTGACTTGAAATGCGTGTAAAACTTGCCCGTCAATGGCTGCAGCGCACAACTACCATCCAGTCTCCGTCAGCTAATTCGTCCACAGTTAAGTAAGACACCCAACTCTGAAATCATACCTGGCCAATGTATAAGCACTGCCATACCACGCCACATCCTGCAGAGAGTGAAATTGGTTCGTGATTATCGGCACAGCCTGCACAACACACACATCAGCCTTATCCCTATACATCAATCTCCACCGGGTCTCAATCTCCAATCCATACCGTCGAGACAATCGCAGTGTCCAATAACATGAGGAATATCACCAACGTGATCCCAGCGGTGACCATCAACAGCGGCGTGCCGCTTATCCATTCATGCGGTGCTTCTGGGGATGTTCCTGGCTGGTCGGACTCGGACTCAGGGGCGGGGGTTTGTGGGCTTTGTGCTATCGTCTTGCCATGGTCTTTTAGAGAGGATGACGAGGCAGATGAGGATGTTGGTAAAGAATTCGACATGGTGGTTGTGTCTTTTTCGTCGCGTATTTGGTGCGCCGGGGGATGTGTATCGCCCATTGATGCGTGCGACTGTCGACTCGACCCTCGAAACAAGATCGGATAAAAGAGGCTCAATTCTTGCAGAGCAAAGTGACACATCAGCAGGATGTGGATGTTTTAAATAGAAGCCTGGTCGGTGATAAGCTGTTGACTCCCGAAATCCAGGCCACTGTGTTAAATCCGAAGGGGGAATATTCGGGGCGGGATTCGTTCAATTGCGCTTGCGATCTAGAACTATGACTCTACTGTGATCTAGTCTTTTGCATCCTTACTTTGTATTGTCTATGACATCGTAAAGGTATTTGGGGCCAAATACATAATTCATTTCTAATGATCTAGGTCTAGGTTAGGTCCACTATTACGAGATTCAACACTGCCAATTACCCCCATACAACGGATACTCTGTCAACCAAGCCAGATCCCTCGTCGAGATCCAGGTATCCATAAGAGCCTGGTCTATTTCCGGGAGGTCATCAGGAACCTCGCACGGCCTTGGGGCCGTACAGCGCAAGTCCGGAAACCTCGACGCCCATCCAGCACTAAGTCCATACATGATCTTCGCTGCGGCGGTGAAACAGTCTGTCTCGGGGCCTGTGTTCCGGATCCCCACTGCATCTGCTGCCTGAGCGAGTTTGTCGGCCAGTTGCTCCGTCACGGTGAGGAGGTCGGCGGTTTGATGCACAACGGCTAGGTCCCAGCCCGGGTATTCGAATGTTGAGAGGCGGAGGAGGGAGGTTACGGCGTGGCCGGAGGGGAGGAGGATTGTTGATGGGAAGTAGGCGAATGCGGCGGGGGGCAGGGCGAGGATGACGTCGAAGCGTTTTTTGGTGGAGTTAAGACAGGCGTAGAGGTGGTCGAGCCGGGTGAGGTCCATTTCGCCGGGTGGTGAGGCGGCTTTGCGTAATGAGGTTTCGTAGAGGACGCTTTCTGCGTGGTATAGATGGAGCACTAGGGCGGCTGTTGATTTTGTTAGTACGGGGCAAGCCTGGAATAGTTATAGTCGGCTTGCTTGCTTACTGTTCTCGCGCAACTCTAGCGGCGTCGAGGTTCGGATCTCATCGATCTGCGATTGCAGGCCCTTTATGTAGAACGAGAATGGCGCTTTCGGTTGCTCCCTGTCCTCGATTACATCGCACTCGAACCCCAGCTCTTTGACCACTTTGTCAATGACAAGCGCCGCGCGGGCCATCTGCACGAGGACAGAGTCATTGGGGGTCTCTTTCGCGCGTTCCAAGATCTCCAGGCATTCCGTCATATGGGGGGTCCAGCGGAGGCAGTCCGATCGATGCAACGTTTGACAAACCCTATAGTCGTTAGTATAAGTCGAGGCTAGGATAGGAATAACTCACGTAGAGCACAGCAGAAAAGAACTCAGCACGGCTCTTCGCTCCTCCATGGTCCGCACCAACGAGACCCACGGCCGACACACTCCAGGACCAGTCTTGATAAACTGCGAGCCTGGGATGTCGGGAGCCTGAGGCGGGGGCTTATTCAATCCAATGTCCAGGACCAGCCCGGTCGCCATCTGCATAAACGGGCCAAGCGATATCTTCTTGGGCTGGCATTCGAACCCGATCCTAGGCAAAGCAATGAGCTACGACAACTTACCATGTCAGGATCAGGATACCCACCAAGCAAGATAAACCAGAAGACCCTGTAGGAGATCAAAGCTCCGATGGCAGTCCACCAGTAACGCCTTCGCCGCCGTCTCTTTCAACTCGCGATGCAGGATCTGCCTCCGCGCGGTATCCTTGCAATGCAGCGTAACCATGCACCGCCAGAGAAACGGCGACTCCTCCTTTAGCTCAGCCGCGGGCTTACTAGCTGGGATATGCATAATCGGAAGGAAGGGCAATCGTTCCGACCGGAACGCCGAAAGGATCTCATCATCTGTCGCAAACGATTCAGCGCCCGCAGCTCCCGGCCCCCCTCCCGCTGCAGGCGAGTGTACCGAACTCCCAGTAGGCTGCGTCGAAGGCTGCAAGCCACAAGACCCCTGACTCTGAGAGATACCGCTAATGCTAATGCCCGAATCCGAACCCGAACCCGCCGCATCAGGCAAGGGCGCGACGACGGCCCGGGTTTGGGCTGTGTTCTGGAGAAGCGAGGTGAGTTCGTCCAGTCTCCGCTCCAGGTTCGCTGTCTTGGCCGCTACTGATCTGCGCGCCGGGTTCGTTTTCCGCCGTCGACTCGCAGGCTGGCATTCTCGGTTTAGTCGGCGGCATCTGGCGTGTGCGTTAGTTGTATTGTGTGGTGTTGCGCCGAGTGGCTACTGGCAGTTGGGTAGGTAGGTACCTTGAACAGCTCCCCCCAGCTTCTGTAACTAGACATTTGCATTTCGCCTGTGCGCAGGCGGCGCATGCGCGGCCGTATGATGCAGTTGCCCAACTGGTTTCCATGTTCGGTGTTTGGATGAATCCCGGAGATGAGGTTGGAGATGGGGAGATGAAGAGATTATAAATCCCGATCGGGATTCGGGGCGGGATTGGCGAATTCCGGTGTCCGATGTGAGAAGGATTCAGTGCTAGGAATAGAATATGACTCTTATGAAGTGCTAGTGTGGAAATGGTTGGAGACGAGTTCATTAATTACATAACGTCGTTAGTACCAGCATGCCAGACCAGATCAAGTCAACGCTTTAAAGACAACACTTTCAAGAGCATATGGACCAAATTCCGTGCGTGCTTCGGGCTTGCTGGATATCGAGGATCAAGGAAATGAGCGCTGTCGACGGTATTGACCTTCTCTTCATCAACATCCTGTCCCAACGACCAACCAACACCCAGCGAGACATCACAACGGAACTTCTTCGACGAGTTCAACTCCGGGTACACCACAAAATGACAGTGAGGCACCCCCGGGTACACATCAAGGCGAGTCCTAACCCCATGGTCCCTCAGATACCGTTCATAGATCAACCCGTCGTCACGCAAAGGATCCAACCCAGCAACCTGGATATACGCGGGCGGCATACGAGAAACCGTATCCGGGAGAGCAAACGGCGAGAAATCTTCTGAGAACACGTCCGGGTCGTAGCCGACCCGGGACGCCTCGATGTCGGTCATGCTGAGGATAGGCGCGTCGGCGTTCTGCGTCCTTGAGAGCCAGTCGGCGCAATACTTGTCCGGTATTCCCTCCGCAGTGACGGTCGTCACAGGAACTGAAATCCACAGCCCGGTCAAAGGGGGCGAGAGATTCTCCTTGACGGCACGCTGGGCAGTGACACAGGTCAGGTTGCCTCCGGCAGAGATGCCGCCGAGAATGAATCCTTTGGCTGGGTCGGCGCCGAGGAGAGTCGCATGCTGCGCAATCCACTTGAGCGAGTCCCATGCGTCGTTGGCTGCGGTTGGGAAGGGGTACTGCGGTGCCAGTCTGTAGGACAGTGTGATGGTGGTCGCGTTGTATAGGGCGCTCAGAGACCGTGCGAATGGGACCATCTGCTTGTTCGTCCCGATCAGATAACCGCCGCCGAAGAGGAGGACGATGACGGGGCCTCCGCCGTCCGGGACAGCGGAGGGTCTGAAGATTCGGATCTCGCTCTTGTGTCCGTCGCGCATCAGTATCTTGCCGACGGACTCCTTGATTCCGAGGGTCGGGTTTCGTTCGTGGGCCTGGTTATCACTCTGCTCGTAGATAGGACGGAGGATGTCGAGAGGCTGCGAGGTGAGGAAGCCGCCTGAGGGGAGAGGACCTTTGCCGAAGAGCTGCAGCTGTTAGTTGTATTCGACTTGGGGTGAGAGTGCGTACTGCTGCGTATTCAGGATCGACCTTGCTCAGAGAGAGGATCTCATCCTTGGAGTAGCACTTCATCTCGTGTTTGGTCTCGTCGACCTCCTTGACGCCGTAGTCTCGCATGTTGACGATGTTGAGATAGGACAGATGGATGAAGAGGGGTTGTGTTAATCGTTGTATTTATAACAGAAACAGAATAAAGAACATTCACAGTCACAGTCACAGTCACAGTGATTGGGCACTTAGGCCAATTCCGAGCCCCAAGCGCTTCCATCTCATCACACTCGTCCATGAATTCTCCCATAGGCTGCTGCATCTATATCACATCCCCTTCTGGGCGCTGATGACCTGAAAGTCGAACAGCGGGTGGATATCATTCCGCATTGACTCTGCACGAACGCCAGCATTCAGCGCCTCGATCTCATCGCGCGGCCAACCCAAGACTTCCCCGAACAGCGCCGCCGTGAACCCCTCGACGCCCTCGATGAAATTCACCCTCAGCAGCGCCCCGCACTCTTTCAGCCGGGCGTCCTTGGGCCAGACCCCAACAGGCAATTTGACCGTCTGCGTTAGCACCTTCTCGAATCCAGCCTCGCGCACCCATCCCTCCATCTTCGGCGCAGGGTCCATCGTGCGCCCGATCCTCTCGCACGCCTCCATCAACCCCTCCATCATCCTCACCATATAACTATCCCCCTTCAAACTCCCATCCTCAGAATACAGCGTATTCGCCGTCTCCTGCAACTCCAACCACCCACCAGGCTTCAAATTCTCAAAACACCGCCGCACCAACCCCGGCCAGTCGCGAATCGACCCAGCCATATACCGACAGTGGATAAAATCATACTCCCCACAAACCCACGGCTTTTCCACATCGTCCACAACAAATCTCACATTCGGCGGAACCCACGCCGGCTGGATCGGACTCAGGTCATTGCCCACGATCTCTGCGGTCAGGGGGTACGAATCCCCCAACTGGATCGCCCAAATCCCCGTCCCCGTCCCGATATCCAACACCCGCTTCCCATCCGGGTTAAAGGGCGCGAGGAACAGCCTGTTGTGCAGCGCGCGGTAGTACACATGGTGCACCATATCCAGCCGGTCCTGCTCGCGCTCGTCATTCGGGAACGCATAGCTCCCTGCTTGGTAGCCGTGGTAGCGCCGCCCGTACTTGAATTCATACTGCAGCACGCTCTCGGCCAGTGAGGTTCCCGAAGTGGCCCCTGTCGTTGTTGGGGCTGATAAGGAGGCGAGGTCTTCGTCGACTGCGATCTCCAATGGGAGTTTGCTGTTGGCTGCCGTTGTGTTGGTGGCGGCCATTGTGTTGGTGGCGGCCATTGTGTTGGTGGCGGCCATTGTGTTGGTGGCGGCCATTGTGTTGGTGGCGACAATGCCACAGGCGCTTGTTTGTTGCGTCAGTTGGCCTTGGTCGAGCGGTTATCTACTTTTCTGGAAGGGAAAGCCGAGGAGAAAGCGGCGCAGAGTCAGACGGTACTGCTGCGAGTGAGGAACGCGGGGGGGCACTGGCCTCGGCTTGGTCTGCGGGCACTCGGGCAGGATTCGCACTAGCCATGCACTAAGGTGATCTGGCGAGCGTCGTAAGCGTAACGGCCGTTGCGTATGGGGTCGGTAACTCGGTCTGGGTTTTGGCGTTGTTTAACCGCCGCGCGATGAGAGTGTCTTTTCTCTGAGTGGCTTCTCTCGCCTAGTATCCCAGGGGCTCCATGAGATTTAAGTCTCTCACGGAGGACATCGGTAAGGGATGGACAGGGCGGGCATTCTCGGTCTCTCCCGCTCTATTCCCATCTTCCTGCGGGACTAATGCATTCATCCCAAGCCGTCACCTGGGCACACCCGTAGTACGTACTTTGGTCCTGCCTGTTCAGGCAGGCAGGCCGAGGGTAAGGACGAGTACTCTGTAAAGCATGGAGGAATCCGTATAGGAGTAATTAAAAGACAGGGAAATAGTCCCATTATGAGTAAACGAATTCGAGGTATTCCGATCCTGATTGTGCTATCAATATGATAGGGATGCGGGAGTTGCCGTGGGAATATATATCCAGCACACGCGTCTACCACCAAACCTGGCAATATGATGTAACACGGCATATGCTTGTAAAAATTTCAGGGATCCTTTCATATAAGCAAGGATGCTTTATATTAGGAAAAATTAAAAACGCAAGGGCAGTAAAATGACGCGGTCGAGCGACCGGGAGAAAAAAAGAAAAAAGAATGACCTACGCAGGGATCGAACCTGCAATCTTTTGATTCGTAGTCAAACGCCTTGCCATTGGGCCAGCAGGCCAATTCATATTCATTTCGAAATTATTTGACATTATATCCAAAAGACTACCCGGGCTGGAGGTAATCTCTGCTGCTGCTGCTCACAAATCAAACGGTAAAATCATAACTTCTTTCTATTGTATATATATCACAACTGCCTAGAAGCCGTCTCAGACTCAGACTCAGACTCTTCATCCTCATAAACCTCCATCAACATGATCTTCTCAGAAACAAGCCGCTCCCCAACCTCGCTCTCCGGATCCGCAGTAACAACCCTCCTATCAAGCCAATAATAATAAACCGAAACAATGACTTTGCCAACGAGGAACCCGATCGCACAAGCAATGACACTAGCAGCGAGGCCCAGCAGCGCGGGGAGAACAACCGGTCGCGCGAGCTTGAAATAGTGCCTGTCCCCCGCCCAGTCTGACAGCCGGTTCCGGTCGCGGCAGTGATCAGACGTTGAATTAGACGAACATGGCTTGTTGTGGCTGCTTTTCGTTTTCTGGAGGTATGTAATATGGTTTGTTTTCCAGCTCTTCATGCGCCACCAACTTCCGCATCCGGAACCCGACCCTGACCCCGATCCCGACCCCTTGTGCGATGGGAGTCGGTGGTGGTGGTGATAGAACCCCGATGCCTCGATGTCGATAATCTGCAGCTGTCCCTCAGCGTGTCGTAGCACGCCAACAGTGACAGGGCCTTCGATAGCAGGCCGGCCTTGTAGGTCGACGAGGGTTAGTTTCAGGCGGTAGAGATCGCCGAGACGAGCGTCGGCGTGGTGGGGGAGAGGTTGGATTTCGTAGGCGTATGCTAGTGGGACTTTGTCGAAGCTTGCGTCGTCCCAGTGTCGGAGTGCGTGGAATTTCATGGGGATGGGGGCGGGGTAGATGAGCTCGTTGTTTGCGTAGAGGCTGTCATTTTTGGTGGAGAAGGTTATTGTCTGGGGGTGTTAGTATTGTTTGAAGGTTGGGTGGGTGTTGGAGAGGGCGTACGAGGAAGGCGTTTGGATGGATGTTTTCGAGGCAGTTGCTGTAGGAAAAGGCGCAGTCGGCGCAGGTGAGGTTTAGTTGGTGGGACTGTGTCTCTGGATCTTCTGCTGAGACGAGAGAGCCCAGACAGAAGAGGCTTAGAGAGAGTAATCGTAGCAACATGGTGAAATCAGATGTGATGAGGATGTGATGAGGTTGGAGGAAGCAACTTCGAGCAAGGGATGGGAGAGGGTATACCGAACTTATAAGTAGATGGACCCTTGATCAGTTCTTAGGCTAAGCCTTCTAAGTTCTGTCAAATGCAGGGTATTGTGCTGCCTACGAAGATCTGCATGATGGAGATTTTTCCCATGTCTCAGTCTGCGACCAATTGGTCCTATTTTTGTCCCTTAAAGCCATTACACAGCCTGAACAAAGCTTAGCTGCGAGTTTATCGAAGTGGCTCTAGCCCGATCCGTGAATGCTTCTGCCTGCCCAAATCCCTCACGCTACGAGTCTACGTGAAAATGATGCCTCCATCAACCACCATCGTCTGTCCCGTCACATAGTCCGAGTCCTTGCCAGCCAGGAACCCAACCAGCCCTGCCACATCCTCCGGCGTGCTGGTCCGTCGCAAGGAAATCAACCGGTCGGAGTAAAGGCGCAGACTCTCCCCCTTCGCCCTCCCCTCCAACTTCCCAACTTCCTCGTCAATATGCTCCCACATCGCCGTTCCCACAATGCCAGGCGCATACGCATTCACCGTAATCTTATGCGCCGCCATCTCCATGGCCATCGCCTGCGTCAGCCCACGCACCGCCCATTTACTCGCCGAGTAAATCCCCAGCGTCGGGAAAGGCTTGTGTGCGACAATCGACGCCGCCCCGAGGATCTTGTAAACGCCGACCCCTGCTGCGTCCTGCGGATTCCCCTGGCTGATCATCTGCCGCGCTGCATGGCTGTAGCAGTTAAACAGCCCTTTGACATTCACCGACATCACCCGGTCGATGTCGGCCTCTGTTACTTCGAGCAGCGGCTTGACCTGCGCTATCCCGGCGTTGGCGACCATCAGCGTCAGTGGCCCTAATTTGTCCACTGCTGTCTGGACCATACGCGAGACCTCTGAGGAGGAGGTTACGTCTGCGGCGATACCAATCACCTTGGAGGATGGGGCCTCCTGACGGATTTCATCCACGGTGGCGTTTATCGCTTCGGCCGAGCTTGTAATGTCATTGATGCAGACGGCGTAGCTGTCGCGGGCGAGTCGCCGGGCTATTGCTTTGCCACTATATGTTAGTTAGCTTAGCCGACTGTATCCACTGTCTGCTTTCGGCTGGAGGCTGGAGCCTCACTTACATCCCCCTTGCTGATCCGGTTACGATCGCTGTTCGCACCATTTTCTCTTTTTGCCTTGAGATTTTGAGCAGATTAACAGAAGACGATGATGTTCTACACCCGAGGAAGTTGTTTGCAGAAAGAGGGGTAAGAGGGGAAGCTGCTCTTGCCTCCGCACTGCATACGTTCAGTGTTCAAGGTAACTACGAAGGACCTACTCACGGTTATGCCGTCATAACTGCGAGAATGCTTGCGCCGAAGTTACGGTGCGGAGTGGCCCCCTCCAACATTGCAAGCACGACTGCATTGGATAGCAGGTAAGATGAACCCATGCTATGATAGGCTGTGTACCGTGTATGGCCCAATAAACGTCAATTTAGCAAGGTATTTCACCACAGGGAAATTACATCCCTAGATTAAAAGGTACTGACGCAAGGGGTGCTCGCCACAGCCAGACAGTATTACCTCTGTACCCCCTGACTCGAGAACCTGGCCACTCTTGCAATCTGGAAGTAGGCGCTTCCTCTGTCCCTGGGGAGCAAGAGAAACTCCACGAAGTACCAAACGTCAGAACCGGATCAACAGGGTCCAATCGAGAGGGTTCACTACGGCCCCCATCACAGCTTGGCAGATCACAATTTGACTTGCTCATCCATCTCCAACTCCACTCCATGTTTCAGAAGCAACGTGTCTAGCGTCTCTAGAACTAGAACCGAACAAGACAGCTTCGGCCATTCGGAATACCAGAAATCACTCGGATTCGGCCGAGCATTAGTGCCAGGTCGTGGCTGGGTGGAGCTACTCTGCTCAGCCTCACACCACGACCGATCAAGCGTGCTGCATGCGTGTGTTCATCTTGGCTTTTCTTGTTTTTGGAGATGCCACGTCAGACTGGGGTATAGTTACTTATCGGGATTCATGTAAGGATGAACGATTCGAAACAATACCCAAGTCCTGAGTACTCCGTAGTATCTTCTAAAAGCATACGAGAATCCAGGAACAGAAAAGCCTCTTTTGATTGAATGATAGTGCAGCTCTCAGCCAGCCCCAAGATGGTTCTTGCATGCACCATTGTGATTGCACAGCCCCAAGCCCGAGCTCGACTTGTGTTTGTGTTACATTGACTCGAACACGAACGGGATCACGCCATTCGGGCTCGGTGTCCGCGGGAAGGAGGATTCTGGAAAGAATAGGCACATCATCCAAAGTGCTAGTCTCGGAGACGCCATTCCATATACAACTGGCTAGTGGCCACTGGCCTGGTACCCTGGTTCAACTCCCTGGTTCAACTCCCTGGTTTAAGACAGACCTGAAACATGGCTGCTAGCAGTGAGCTACAGTGGTGGGTCAGGGAGATCACCGGTGAGTCGCGGCCTCTGAGCCACTAAGGATTGATATTGGACTTGAAAATTCTGAGCTTGACTGTGCGCTATTGAACTAGCTACTGCTTAATGAGCACTTTGTTGTCTTTGTGGATTTGGTTCGTTCGGCGTTGGCCGATGGCAAGTGGCCCTATAGTCTACCATTAGTCTAGGAAAAGAACAATGAGGATCTGAAACACGGCATATGCCGAGTTCCTCGGCGACCTAGTAACATGTGGCAAGCCGAAAGCGTTACGGACTACCGAGCACCGTCTCAAAGGATCTACATATGGGACTTTGTGATGCCGTGACAGGCTGGGGTGTTTCTGATCTCATTTCTAGCTCGACACAACATATCGATCACCCAAGCCCTACCTACATCGCTCCATGAAGAACTGTCTCTATAGACTCCGGTCAACCCTCCAGTTCTTGAGTGTTTACACTCCTTCCCGAAAGCCAGCCCATGCTTGAGTCCTCGCCTTGGTGCAGAGTTGAAGTCGAGCGATCTCGTGGGAGACGGCCTCGGAAATCTCGAGCACGACGTGAGTCGACGGCGAACCGGTCAATTGAGCGCTCCGTGATCGCGGATGGCGGCAAATTTGGTCTTGATGGGGTTTGTGGAAGCAGTGGAGCCACTGACGAGGAGGCCGCCATGGGGTATCAAATTACTGGCTACGCTTGGAATCAAGCTGGACGGCGTAAGCCCCGGGGGTTCGCAATCGCATCCGGGGTAGATATCGGAAGTCTACCGGCATTGTTGAGTCTGTTGACGTCTGCCGACTTCTTTCCGTAATCAATGTGAAACGCTTCAATATGTGAATGTTGATCACTTACCGCACGCAGTGCTGAAGTGTCGAGAAAAGGGGCAGGGACCGACTGCTATATAATAAAGGTACTCCGTCGAATAGGCCGTGTGAGTGAATACTAATCCTCAGTCACTCAATAGTCGCAAAATGCATATTCTATCGCTCCTGGCTCTCGCCGCCAGCGCAACGGCCTTCGTCCATCCCGGGGCGCTCCACACCACACAGGATTTCGAGCGCATCAACACCCACGTCGCGAACGGGGACGAACCGTGGAAGACCGCCTGGGCTCTACTAGAGGCCAGCGACTACGCCCAGTCCTCTTACCAGCCCACACAAAAGGAGATCGTATACCGAGGCGCCAACGGCGTCGACTCGGAGAACTACCCGTCCCTATACCGCGACACGGCAGCCGCGTACCAGCTCGCCATCCGCTGGAAAATCTCAAACGACACAAGCTACGCTGATGCGGCAGTCAACATTCTCAGCTCGTGGGCGGCGACACTGACAGCGATCGATGGCACCAGCGACAAGTTCTTAGCTTCGGGCCTGTATGGATACCAGATGGCCAATGCGGCAGAGCTCATGTCTGACTACTCTGGTTGGGATGATAGCAATAAGACTGCCACGGCGACCATGCTGACTGAGGTCTTTGCGTCGATGAATACCCTCTTCCTGGAAGACCACAATGGCAATGACTATTATCATTATTATGCGAACTGGGACCAGTGTAACATTGCGTCGCTCCTTGCTATTGGCATTTTCACCGATAACCAGACCATGTATGACTACGCGTTGGACTTCGTCCGCACGGGTCCTTCGAACGGCGCTCTCCCCGTCTTTGCTATTGCGAATTACACAGAGCCGGGCTCAGGAAAGGTCCTAACGCAGGGCCAAGAAGCCGGTCGCGATCAGGGCCATTCCACGCTTGATATTGCCCTTCTCGGTATAATCGCCCAGCAGGCGTACAACCAGGGCGATGATCTATTCGCTACATATAGCAATGAAATCCTGAATGCGTGAGTACCTTCCTCTCCTCCTACCTAGCAACAAAACAATAACTGACTATAATAATAATATCCAGAGCCGAATACGTGGGAAAATACAACGTCGGCAACGACGTTCCCTACACGCTGTACGAAAGCTACGAGGGCGACCAACCAGAAATAGGCAGCGACGCGCGTGGCGAGATCCGCCCTGGCTTTGAATTGCTCTCTGCTCACTATGGCCAGCTCAAGGGTCTTGATTCGTCGTGGACCGATGCGTACCGTGACTGGGTTAATGCGAATAGTACGCTTGGCGTTGAGGGGGGCGGCGGGAATTATGCGACTACTTCCGGCGGGTTTGATGCCCTCGGGTTTGGGTCTTTGCTTTATAGGATTTCTTGAGTTGAGTCTTGGGTCTTGTGGTTTTTGGTTGTTTAGTATGTCTACTCATTTTAGTAGGTGGGCAGTGCCGCCTGGGTGAGGGTGAGCAAGGTGAGTGGAGAGGTTGCGGAGTTCCAGCTAACAAGAGTGGCCTTGCACTCGATCCCGAGGTACATACATTACTAGTTAAGAACGGAGATTATTGGGATGAAAAGAAGATGCAAAGACAAGAGAGGAGATCAATGCTACAGTACCGCACTGGAGGTCAAAGCCGGCGGGAGACAGAACCAGCCTACTTCATACCACAAGCACTATCAAAAGTAGATTTATAAATTCAGTTTGCTCAGTGTGCTGCTGTACTACAAAACACTTAATTATCGCAAATCAACGGACTGCCAAAGCCCAGCCTTGCAAGCCATACCTCGGCTGTCGTACCTTTCAAGTCTCTTTTCATCCTACCCTTACTCTCGCATCAAACCCCAGAGTTCGTCACAGGACAGCCTGCCGGCGACCATAAAAACACTGCTTGGCGTATCCGGGTCGAGCAGACATACACGTCCCCCCCTCGCAACAGGGTGGACAAAAATCATCGTCGTCCGTGCAGCACCAGTCCCAACTGCATCCTAATGTAAATCCCCGTTTGGGGCTACTTTAGCTTTAGCGCTCTATCTTGGTTGTAGAACTGGCAAATGAAACAAAAGGGATAGGAGAATAGTATGGAGACGAACGTACCGGGCCGTTTCGTAGCGCCTTCAAGTTTATTCATATTATCTGTCTCGGACTTGGACATCAAGGCCGAGAAATCGAAACACTGCTTGTGGTATCCCTCTCGAAACGCCATACACTTCCCCCTGCAACAGGGTTTACAATATGATTCCCCCGTACAGCACCCGCCTGTAACGCAGTCTAATTTAAATTGCCGGTTGCGGCTATGTTAGCTCTCTATATTGGTTGTATAACTAGCAAACTAAAGAAAAGGGACAGCAGAGGAGAGAATAAATAGTATGGAGACGAACGTACCGGGCTGTTTCGTAGCGCCTTCGAGTTTAAACATATTGTCTGTCTCGGACTCGGACTTGGTCATATCCGCAGGGGTATCAGGAGAGGAGGAGGTAGTAGTGGACTCATCATCCTGAGGAAGAAGGCAGCATGTCCAGCACCGATTCAGCTTTGTCGCTTCCTAACGAGGTTCATAGTTGTCAGCTTCGCAAGGTAGTAGAACTCAGATAGAAATCGATGTGCAAACATACCATATTCAAGGGACACGCAGGCTCCTTATCAAAGCATGCGCGAAGACAGGCACTCTGGTCACGTTCGAATTTATGGTTATGGTTGTCTGCAAGGCCATAGTCTCCAGCGATAAGTTGGAATATGCTGGACAATGGCACCACCCTTGCAGTTACCAGGGTGAGCACTGGACCCAACAATATTGCTGCCCGGATTGAAGGAAAGTACATCGTGTTCGTCTTGAGGTTGTCTGTATGTGAAATGAAATGAGGAATACTAGCTGCGAGATTCTGCGAGGAGAAGGGAGAAGTGTGGTCACTTAAGTATCCTGTATCCTGTTCTCTTGACGTAGAAACTATGTAAACTACCGGATGATCCGATCAGAACCTTGGACGGGCCATCATTTAAGCTCAGCCGGCATCTTATTGGCAATGCCAATGATTTGAGTTCAGATTAGAGCGTGGTTGACGCAATTGTGTAACCGTCCACAAGAGACTTGTAGGAAGATATTTCCCCAAGCAATTGAAACGTAAATAGGTATATACCTACGATATTCCTGATACTCTTAAACACCATCCCCAACTCGGATCCTTGTAAAAGATAATAGCCGCGCTACTCACGGCTGAGCGGATAGGAAGCCCTGTTCTCCACGCCCTGTGGTCGTATGTACCAGTGTCTTCGAAGAAGGGGACTGTGTAGAAAGATGCTACAGTACGGAGTCGAATACAGCGCTATGTATATCTTCACCAAATTAGCTTAGGTAGCGTAGGTATGTAGTAACTAGTACCTTGGCTAGGTAGACTAGCTACGCCGCGTCAAAAGCTGGGTAATAATATAAACTTAACTTCAACCTATATATAGAATTTGGCTGTAAAGGGGAGTATATACTGACATTAATACTCATTCTACTTTTCTCTCTGCTATTTTTCTGTCAAGCCCAATGTTTACTGGGTCCGCCCTACAGCGAAAACGGTTGCGGCAGCGACTAGTATTAACTACAAGGCACAATGTGGCGAGAACGCGAACCTCACTAGCTGTCCACTTGCTGTTTGTTGTAGTCAATTAATATGCTCGACCTGTATATATACCCCTTTAGTTCCTATTTGAGAACTTCCTCAACAACCTCTCTCATGCTATTCCACACCGACCCGCGCGGACACCCATCTAACCGGTCTAACCGATCTAACCCACGGATTCTACCCAAACCAAATAAGCCACGGAGGCTGATACGTGCCCGAGGGATCATACCAAAGAGCATACAAGAAATATGGATACAGAATCAAATCCAACAGACGCACCCCGTGATCAGCTCTAAGCCGCCGACTGTAGCACAAAGCACCCACAACAGCCACCACCACAAAAGCGCAGACGGCCCAAACAGTGTCGAATATTCCCGATTGTCCAGCGGTCTTCGATATCATCTTGCCCAGAGGCAAGACTAATTTTGACCCGGCTATGGAGAACAAGGTGATATAACCGGGCCCCGAGGAAGCTAGCGTAGGTTCATGACTCAGGCAGGGGCGCCATATTTGGAGGGGATAAAAGAAGGCGGCGAGCGGAGAATTCAGCAACAGGAACCAGGATGAGTTGCTCTCACTAGGAGTGTTGACGAGTGGTTGGCCGTAGAGAAGTGAGTGGCAGAGCAGCGCTGCGAAGATCCAGGGTCCGCGAAAGATCGGCCAGTTTGAGATAGTGGGACCCATCTCAATCTCGTCAAAGGCGATAGAATCCAGCTTCGCGACAGCAAACAGGAACTCGAAAATCAGCCATGAGGCGAGATACATGCTTCCGACCGCCTGAGACAACGGGATCCCGCTACTCCCGTAGAATTTAATAACAGTAGGGAGGGCCGTGACCGCGAATGCGAACCATCGGAGTCGCGAAGTTGCTCGAATACTGTGTATTGCCCCGTAGTCTGGATTATCGTCTTTGTCGACAACGCGTCGTAGGATAACACGAGTTGCAGCGACACGGACGTTCCAAATACTCAACGGCGACTGAGAACAGACAGCATGTCTGAGCTATGCTCCAAGAATAGCAAGCGCGTCAAAGGCGCAGAAGATAGGTGACCCGCGAAGTATGGCCGGGTGCTTGTAGGAGCTCCAGAGAACCCTGCCAGTTGGCTGTGCGGCTGAGTTTAGGGCGAAAGAAGCCAGCCAGAAAAACAGGGTCTGCCATGGGATTTCGTGGGGGCCTGCTGTTCTAGATCCGGTTGTAGATGTGGAATCCGCTGAGGAAGACATGGCGATTCAAGATTGATGATCGTTTGTAACGGATAGATGCGAGTCTGGAGAAGGTCTTCAGTCTATCTGGCAGTTTTCCTGAGAGGAGGGGTAACCCCCGTCAGCTGCTTGTAGGAAAAAGCAAAATGACATTTCGCATGCTACAGAAAAATGCAGGTCTAACTAAACATCATCCACTTCGCGAACCCCAAACTGCAACATCCCATTCGACGGAACTAGATGCTCGCTCTGCAGTTTCATCGCCGTTTCCACGCCTGCCGCTGGGACACGGTACTCGAATCGTTTTCCTGCACCGGGGACCTGGCCTCCAGGTAATGCATACGGGAAGGGGAGGTACTCCGGGAGCAAACCTAGCTGCATCAAGACGGTAGCTTGATCCCAGGCAATGTGTTCGTGGTAGAGGCGGTCGCCGCGGATATTTACTACCGCGGTGAATGGGATGCGGAGGGGTTTGTTTGTTGGGGGGATCCCGGGGAGTCTGCACTGCGTTAGCATGTGCTTGCTTGCTTGCTTGTGCTACTACTACTAGGAACTGAGTGAGGAGGCACGTACAACCAGTCCACAACCTTGGTATGGGTAAGGCAGAAGATAAATTCATCGACGACGCGGTCAACGCCGATCGTCCGACTGATGAGCTCCAAGGCTGTGTCGTCGGGATTGTTGAAGATGAAATGGTTCAGGTAGAATTTGCTCAGGCGGGCGCGCCCGACGCCGCCGGTTAACTGAGATGTGTTAGGTTACGTAGTTGTCTTCGGTACAGTGGGAATGTGTGATACGTACAGTTGGAACGTGGTTCACGTATGGCTCCTGCACCATGGTCGCCATGGTCTTCTCGACGGAGCGGTTTTCGAATTCGTAGTACGTGTGCTCGTCCCAGATCTTCTCGAGGTCGAAGTATGGACCGCCTAGGTGCTTTTTGAGAAAAGATAGAGACCGCGTGTGAGCTACACCGGCGGAAGAGACGTCGAAGTGCGTATGGCCGGGGACGATGAATCCTGGGGAGGGTGCGTTGGGGTAGGCATGTGTTGTCCAGGTCTCTGGGAATTTGGCTTCAGGCTTTGGCCCAGCGGTATGAAGAAGAACTGGAATGTCCAAGGTCTCTAGAACATCAAAGGAAACGGCCGAGGCGAATTTGTCGACAGCAACAACGGCATCGCGAAGTTGCTGGCCAAAGCCCGGGGCGTAGTCGGACGTTGACCCGTATACTGAACAGTTGGTTAGCTACCTGGTCAAGAATCACAGCATCCGACATACCCAAAAGACCGAACCCATATTTCTTATCACATTCCGCTAACGAGGCCAAAGCCCCTGCAGCATCGCGAACGAGGTCCGACACAGAGCTATCTGCATCAAGAGCAACCTGTACGACCGCAAAGCTCTCCTCGGCCCATTTCTGCAAAGGTTCCGGATCTAAAGTGCTATTGTTGCTCTGACAATCTGCATATCCACTGGGTTTGATTAGGAGTAGCCCCGGTCCACGCCCACATCGTGATAGTGGCGGTTGGAGAATGATATCCGGTGCTACTTGCACCGATGGAGCGGAGGGAAGAGCAGAATCAGACGCCATTGTATGGTGTGATATGACAGATACCAGACTGGTTAAGTGTTCGCGGGGAATATGAGAGCGGATATGTTCCTGGTCGGATGGAGCTCGTCTCAACTCCCTCTTGGTTATCGTTTATCTAGACCTTATCATCTTTTGATTTCTCGGAGGATTGGAATTTGGGGTAGCTCTTGAGATGGACCGATTGCAATATCATTGGCCAATGTTCAATGTTTGATGGGCTCTGATCTGAACATGAAGTGGGGTGATGGCCTCAGGTATCGACTGTTGCCAAGAAAACCGGATCCGACACGTGATGCGCATCGCTTTCTGGAGCTTCAACACCGAAGTCGAAGTCAACCTCACACGTCACACACAAGATTGAAGATACCCTTTCCCACCTCCTGGTAGTCAATACCGCTACCTCGCGATACATCTGGCTCCCACTGAGTGCCCAATCCCAGACTCTGAGCTCTACCTAAAATCCCCTCCGCGCACCACAAAATGAACGCCGAATTCCAATCCGCCCTCACCACATTCGAAAGCAAACTCAACGCCCTCGTCACAAACCTCACCACAAGCCCCACCGCGTCCGGTGCGCCTGCTGCAGCCACGAATCTCCTCACCGCAGACGATGCACTGAGCTCAACAATCGACACGCTGAAACAACACCAGAGCAACTACGAACGAATCCTACAATTACGCGCCGAGGCAGCGAGCTTAGAGGCGAAGGTCAAGGATATCGTGCGCCTTGTCGTACGCTACGAGAAGGATATCCGCGCGACATGCGGTGATGACGAGACGGATAGCGATTCCGAGGACGATTCGGACGAGTCGGATTATGACATGACGGATGCAGAAACGAGACCGGTTCGTGTTTCTCGCAGGCGGCAGGAGGTCGATTATAAGCTTTTGCTCGATTTCGCCCGGCGCATCAGCAAGTATAATCATGAGGCTGCGGCAGATGCGGCGGCGGGGATGACGAAGGGGAAACCTGTAACTGCTGGTCAGGATACGGAGATGACAGGTGTGGGGATGACGTCGGGGGTAGGAACCGGGTCGCAGATTAATGGGGGTCAGGATGCGAGTCCGGACGCTGAACCGGTCGCGGCTGTGACGAAGGACGCGACGTTGTGGCTGGACGAGTCGGCGAATATGACGCGGCAGGTGTATATGCTGCCGTATCCGATGGAAGACCGGATACGGATGGGTCTTATGGGACAGATACAGCTGGCGGCGGCGGAGGGCCGACCGGGATTCGATCCTGATCAGGAGGTGAACAGGCTGATTCTGGAGGCAGAAGGTGAGGGTGTCGCGGGTGCGGTCGCGCCGGCGCCGGTTGCGGAGGAGACAAAGCGTGTCAATGAGGCTGCACAGGCAGCCATAATGGCTGCATCTACGGCTACTGTTGGGTTGGGAATTGGAGTTGCGCCGCCGAAGCCGAAGGCAACGTTGGATTTAGATTTGTATGATCCTGATGAGGATGATGATTAGACTCTTATGGCTGCAACCGAGTATTATACCCCAGATCGTTCTTTTCAGACCCTGTCGAACTCCAAGGAAGTAATCTTTGACCCCCTGCAGCTCTCTGGGTAGTCAACAACAAACACTCAGGCGCCCTTCAATATTATGCAACCACTCTGCTTGACATCTGTGCCCCGTAAGGTACATAACCCGCAATTCCCCCGAGCAAGATCCCTCATCCTTTCACATCGATCTTCCACATCTCCTGCGGATTTATCTGCGCCCAGCACCTATGATTGCCACCGAATATTCCACGCCCTTCCATTTGCACGAACTTATCCAATCCACCCATGTCGTGAGGGAGCCACACCAAAACCTGCGTGCAGTTAGTTCCAAGGCTGCGACGGAGTGAGACGATGTCTCATATCAATCGTCTCTTCATCCACCCAGATAATGAAGGGACCTCGACGGCGCCGGTGGCTCGATGTACCCAGGAGAGACTGGTCTCTTAGCTCTGACTGTGCTGAATATACACTCTTCTGAGACGGTCCCCATACTTAGACTAACTAGATGGCTTTGTGGAGTCCAATGTGGCTGCTAATTATACGCACCCCACCCCAACGGCTCACGCGCCGCAAGAAAAAGCTGGCGTTAGTTACATAAACTCGTGCTGAACTACAAGATCACTGCAGCCGAAATATCCCTATTGACATTGCAATCCCTCGGGGAGGGCTTCGCCATTTACTGTTGGGGCTGGTAAGCGAGCGAGGGGGCAACTTAACGACGAGGTCTCGAACGGCTAAGATTAACAGACCATGCTATAATAAAGATACAGCAAGCTCTTCTGTGGCAAACATAGTTCGTCCATAACCAAGGTCACATCTCGTGTGACCCCTTGAACATAACCATATACATCTGAAGAGCTCTACATATCATGCACCTCAGACCCAGCCGTCCGGCCCCTCAACCGCTTCCCATAGAAGTAAAACGGAATGGCACAGAGAGCCCACAAGACAGCCAGAGACATATTGAGCATAATGGGCTTGACGAACCCACTCTCAGCCACCCAGTCCGTAATGAACTCGCTGAATCCGTACCCCCAGAGATTCTTGTTCACGGTGATGGACACGAAGATGGACCCGGCAACGGGCTTGTAGCTGTCGACTGCGTAGGTGCTTACGATTGCGGGCAGGGCCGCGACTTGGATTCCTGCGGCTGTGTACCCGATTATGACGATTATCTGGGGTTGTTATTAGTATCGTGGGCGTGTATAGGTGTTGGATTGGGGATGTCACGTACCCTCCAGTCCCATTTGTATTCATATCCGAAGGCAACGATGAAGTTCCCGATTATGGAGATGATGAGGTAGGGTATGATAGCTGGCAGTCGCATTTCAGGCTCGCGAATGCCACGATTCTTGATTGTAGCGCGCATAGAGATCCAATCCGACAATGGGCCGTTCGTCAACAGCCCGATAAACGCGCCGATTAGGATGGCGAAGTTGAAGAAGCCGATGGTTTGGCTGGAGAAGTTGTACGGGGGAGCCGCGAACGCTTGGCTTTGGGTTAAGTTTAGCGTTAAGAAGACACTTGCTGACCAGGATACGTTGAACGCGGCGAGTTCGACGATCGGGAATGCGAGCAGTTTCCATGGGATCCAGAAGCTGGTGAAGAGAGTCTTGAGGTTGGTGCCGGTTATTTGCCAGAGCTTGTATTGCTGTTTGCATGGGGTGCCTTTTCCGACGTGGGAGGTTGGCATTGGGCCGGGTTCTGGGCTGACGGTTTCGAGGAATGTGCTTTGGATGGGTTTCTCTGGTTCAGCGTTGGAGTCAGAGACTTGATTGTCGACTGGAGTGATGTTGACGGGTTGTCGCTGCCATTTTGTCTCTGGGAAGAAGAACACCAACAAGACCAGGACGAGACCCAATAGAGCCGTGTTGAACCAGAAGAAGTTGCGCCAGCCAGCATGCTCGGCCATAGGTCCGGCGATAATAGGCCCTACCATCAGAGACCCGAAGTATGCTGTGAAATAGAGCGTGTTGTAAGCGCCACGCTCATGTAAGAAGAGTATATCTGCGATGATCTCCGGTTGAGATGTCTACTTCGTTAGCTGTCGTTGACCTGAGAGATGAGGGCCCGAACCTCTGCTGGTCCAGCGCCGAACCCATTCAACACGCAAGCCCCCATATAGCTGTCGTAAGATGTCGCCGTGGCACGCCAGATGTTACTAACGACGCAGATGAGGGTAGAGAATATCAGCACAGGTCGGCGACCGTATGTAGTTTGGATCGGTATCCTGGCTAGTCAGCACGGGTTCTTCGTTGTAGAGGGAGAGATACATATACCAGAAGAAATTACTAAATCCCAGAACAAGAATACAGACGCCGGTGAACTTGACGACGGATGCAAGGTCCGCATCGAAAGCCTCCATTAGCTGCGGAAACATCGGCGCAAGAGCCAACGGTCCCAGTCCCTGGCTGAAGGAAGTCGCGGTGACGATAGACATGACGGTGAGTTTCCTCCATCTGGTCCAGTTCTGTCGCGGTTGAGATTAGCTCCATAGAGACAGACGAGGGATGCCTACAAGAGGATCATGCGGATCATCCGATGGTTGAGGAACGAGGACTCGATCGGGGTGGGAAGACGACCTGACGAAGTGGTGCGAGCCAACATCTGTCATAATCTCCGTTCCTGGGTAGATTTCTGTATGGAGCTCTTGCTCCAGTCTAAAAGCTTAGCTGGATTATTGCGATCAAAACTAATTCTACTCACCGGTCACGGGTCTAACGAAGGGGTGGTTAGTTTACCTGTATCCATCGAGTTCAGTGCACTTACGGTATCATTCTTCGACTCCATGACAGGCAACTCGTCCAGAGATGCCTAACAGCGCCGTATACGAGTTTTAAAGCAGTGAATACCATGTTTTGAACCGAGCCTACAGCTATTATTATACGTAGCCCATCTGCGGATGGAGATTTTCCGCACGCAGCGGAATACCCCCAGCCTGGTCCAGCAACAATAGCCGAGAGAGCCCCCTTTTCGCGGCAGGACGCGGGGAAGTCCTCCTGATAGGTCCATACCGTGGTCAGATAAGCACTCGAGAACCTAAAATTGACACTTATGCAAGCGTATGACCGGGGCTTTTCCGTCATTGTCCACTTCCCCAGACTTGGCTGCCCTTCCCCGCATATCCCGTCTTCTGAAACCGTGAACCAATGTGGCATATCCAGCCACTCGGCAGCTGGCTGTTTTGTATTTCCCGAGTCTGGTTATCGAGGTTACTGCCCCGGTGCCGGTATGTAATCTGCAGTTCACATACAGGCCACTGCTTGGACTCACGGGCTCAGACTCCAGAGAAAATCCCGATATTGTACGTTTTATACTAGCGTAAACGCCGCAGGTTATTGGTCTCGATCACAGCGACATCTATTATCTAAGGCTACTTTTTTTTGATTCTGCATTAAGTGGTGCTCGAAAACGTGTAAGCAAGCAGCCTCGTCGCCTAGTCGTTGAAGAGAGGCCTAGGTCTCTCTGTTAGCTAAACTGAACTTAGATCATCAGGAGTCTGCATGTCAGCCCACGTAATCTAATAGATTCGTATTACCATGCAAGCAGAATATTCTTTCAATTACGCTGTACAAATTACCTGAACCACTATTGGAGAGATCTGGTCCAGTACATCCACGACCCCTAGACTCGGAAGTGGAATTGACGAAGCTACATCTTTTGATCAGAAGGTCCTGTGCAATTATACATGGAAAGTTATCTCTACTCTCTATCCATGTCTTCTTATGTCCTCTGGAGAAAGCTTCACGAATAAAATGACTTATATGTAACTTTTCTGTATTTTTTCTATAATATAGAACTAAGCTAAAACTCGAATTGAATAACATACAAAAGCACACAGACCACGCAACATCTCAAATCCCTTGAAGACCCCAGCTCAAGAATTCCTCGGTTTGCTAATCCTGCTAACCCTATTGTTCCTCCCAAAACTATTCGCATTCAACGCCTCCCAAGCGTTCGCCGCCTGCCGCTCAGCCTCTGCGCGGCGGAGATTATCCTCGTTTGCGGGCTGCTTTTCCTGAGCCTTGCCACCCGCTCCCTTGACCTCATGAGGGCGAATAGCGGGATTTAAATGTTCTAACGGGTCCGTCTGGTTCGCATATATTTGCTTGGCCGCGTTCTCTAGGCATTTAGAACAGATTGCCTGCACGATGTAGCTGGGTGCTCCGCAGACCTTGCACGGGATTGTGTTGAGGGGCGGCATGGTGATGGTACTTGCAGTTGGGATATAAGGTAACTAGGCTGGTAGTTAGTGAGTATATCTCGGAGAGAGGGTCTTTTTGTTGTTGGGTCTCTGGAGTTGGTGAGCTGATAGAGATGGTAATATTTGGGGGGAGGGGAGGGCTCTTTTATAGTTGGGTTCATTATCCCATAGGGCCTTTCAGTCGGCGGACAAACAGCGTTGTTCATTGTTTGGTTCTTTGGTATGTCTTTGTGCTGATCTTAATCTTTATTGTTTGATCTTGCTTGTTTGATCCTTCATTGTTTGGTGATGACTAGTATAGGCTCACGCGTGACATTTGCTTCTTGTAAGAGCTTCGAGGCAGAATGCATGGTGTCTCAAAGCTTCAGATTATCAATCTCCAACACATAAGGACCCACCTGGTTACCAGGCTTTATGCCCGGTATATCCTCCAAACCTCATTTTTAGACATGTGGATGGAATAATGATACCATTTGCTTTCAGCTTTTGAAAGTATAACCCTACTCAATCGCCAGGAATGTAGGGCTTTGACTGTCTTTGTAGATAGTCGAGTGCATGTATGGCATCAAGCGTCCGCGCAGTGTCTGTTCACTAGAGGGCAAAGCCTTACTATGAGAGAGTAGAATGCGTCTATGGTAGCTGATCCTATACTACAAGCTACGAAACAAGCAATAAACGCAAGACTGACCATTACATATATACGTGCGTGAAATAACATGTTCGATTAACTCCAGCTACCTAAGTCTCGTTATTATGGGAACTAACGCACAGCCAACCCAAGTCTACACTAAAGAGCCAAGGTCAGCTCTGCTCCCGCAAGTAAGAAGACAAAAAAACCTACCTCCCTTCCAAAGCCCTCAAAGCCATCGCCCTATCCCTCGCAGTCCTTTTCCTGGCAGCCAAATCGCGCCGCTCCTTCCTCTGGCGCGGAGTCCGGTCAAACTTGATCGTGTCACGCAACAACTTGTCCGCCCACCGCGCCATTTTCTCGCTCGCTCGCTCCTCGCTTATCTCGCCGCGTTTAAGCCGGCGGGCGATCTCGTACAGTTTCTCATTTGCAATCCGGGTTGCCTCCTTCAGCAGCCGCGCGTCGATCTCTTTCATGACGAGGTCGAGGTGCCGCTCCTTGTCGGACTCACACACGTCTTCTTCGTCTGGACTACGGAAGAAACCTGCGTTGTCGTTCCCGCTGCCTGCCAACTTTTTAAGTTGGAAGGCCATGACCCCGAGCCGGATGGCCACTTGGCAGTTGCAGCATTCTATGATGTCCGGGTGGAAGGGCCAGCGGCAGGTGTCGCATCTTTCGGAAGGCATCTTTGCCGGGGTCGGGTCCGATGGGGGGTTGAGCAGCGAGTGCGTTTAGTGGTACCCTGGGGGAGTGCGTATTTATATGTTTCGAGGGCTCTTTGTGGCTTTGGCAGACTCGCTTTGACAGACCCGACCTGGTGGTCTTTGTAGCCTTCTCCATTCATGCATTCATGTATTTGACTCGTCGTAGGTTTCATGCAATGTTTTCATTGTTGAGTTCTTTGGCTGTATCTTTGAAAGGTCTTATATCACCTTTCCTATGAATTCAGTCCATTATACGAGCTGCACGATTTCTAGGGCATTCGGCATGAACACAGCATTGTTTAAGCGGTACTCAGGATCCAAAGCCTGATTTAATTTTGATGCATGAAGTACACACGGTATTCCTAGGTAGATAGAAGTACTATCGCAAGGGCATATAAAAATACTGCATGATGGTTACAGCGGCTCTAAACTTACTTACTAGGCGCATGAGATAAACAGAACAAACTATAATTGTAGCCATAATGGAAGGCCTATCTTGTTATCGGCCTACCTTGTTATTCAAGAACGAATGACCCAGTCAAGCTGGAAACTGGTCATATACCTAGTATCAAATCAAAGCAATGTCACATAACCCGCTGGCTTAAAAAACATACACCCCAGTCCTCAAAGCCCTAAAAACCTCATAAATGATCACCTCCTGCACCTCAGGACTCGAACGTCTAACCAAGTCTTCCATCTGGTGTACTATATTCTGAGTAGATTTCTCGAGCGCCTTGGCATCCGCCCCCTTCAGCTGCCCGGATCTAATCTGCGCGTCAACCTTATCCTTGAGAACATTAACTAGATTGGTCCGGACATCGTCAAAGGACGTAATTGGATTTGCTGTTACGCAGCGGATGTAACTGCCGTTGCGCATCTCATCCTTGACAGTGATGACGATCTTTAGGAGATTTTCGAAATACTCGTGCAGTCTGCAGACGAAGCAGATTATTCTCCCGCCTCGTTTGAGCGGGTAGCATGAGCATCCGGCGAGGGGCATTTTCATGTTTGTCTCGGTGGTTGGTTGAAGGAGTGGTTCTTGATTATTCGAGTAGGTGGATTGAGTTGTTGAGATCTAGTGAGGTGATGGGGATGTTGCTTGGTTGTGAGTAAAGGGAGTACTTATAGGCTTTAAGGGGAACTTTAAGTATCTACTAGGGATAAAGAGTCTTTACTGTGCTTGGTTTCTCGATCTCAAGGGGGTTTCAAAGTAGATGTGGGTGAAGAAGGAACAAAGATGTAATGTAAACCACTGCATTGTTTATCTATTCTTTGATGTCAGGTTATCATACACGCGAGGCCTTTCACCTAAGTTGATAATAAAGAGTTTGTACGAGTACAAAATGTGATGACGGAATGATGAAAGCTGTAGCCTTGGGAATAAGCATTACCTAACTAGTAATTATTTACTTGTGGAAGTCTTGTTTCATCGTCTTTCTTGCTAGTCTACTACTTTCACCCTACGCCTGTATAGAACATCACTTCCCCCACAAACACCATTTGCGCGTAGAAAAGAAGCCCTACATGGCGCCGGCCCAAGCCACTGTAACTCCAAGTGATGCATGGGCCATGGGAAACCGCTTCTTATCACGAGCACATCTAGTAACAGGGAATTATGTACATCTATATCTAGCATACCTTATGAGAGACCTCGTCAAATTTTATCCTATACATAAGAGTCACCTCAGTTTCCTGGATTCTATTAGTGTGGATGCGCAAACTACGCACTTAGCAAGGGTAAACATCCTAAGAAACCAAAAAATGATATTACGCCAGCTTATCAAGATAAGCTAGTAAGCATGAAATTTATTTTATCGTCGACACATCCAATCTCAAGAATATCTAGCATCATATCTACTGACATCCACATTTTTAATCAGATAAGAGAAGTTACTCGAGGTCCATCAACACAAACTGGACTTGAACCTGGGACGCGTATTCTGTGACTGTTAGTATAGAGCTTGACCGAGGGAGAATGGTAGGACAAGCTATCCTTGAATCCCCCTTACTCGCACCCACGAGTTGGTTGTAGTGGCTCCAACTGACTGACTATTGTCAGGCTTATTCGCATTAAGGGTGGAATGATACAATACGAAATGGCTGATTACTCCCTGGGTCGGTATGTGCGAGCCTCAGACCTAACAGACACAGGAGAAGAGGAGGTAGACTAACTATGGTTCGAGATACCTGACCAGGGGTGGTCCCAGTAAAGCAGTAAGGGACGCCAACACCCGGTGATCCGAGACAAAACGTGCTGGCTTTGATTTGTTTAACTGAGCCTCGGGCTATCTTCCCTCTGTTCGTAGTTGTGGAGATCAATATCAGGTCTGTTGGTGGCCAGATCGACGATCGATGCGGGCTCGTTCTCGCTCGTTTAGGAAAAGCCGCGATTGGCTGGATTGGGGTGTACAACCCCGGAATATCAAGATCCGAGAAGAAAGCTCTAATTACCTTGTTCGAGAGTTCGGAGTATTGCTGGATATCTTGTTTTGTGATCATGTTGTTGATCCCAATGTTCGTCTAAGCTCGGTGATGTCAGGTACACTCCGTGGTTCGTGGGATATCTATATAAAGGCCCTTTCCATCGGCATCCGACCACACTGAATTCTTAAGGACTTCATCTTCTCCATTCATTACCTCTTCTTACAGCCAAGATGAAGCTCACCTCTGCCATTCTATGCGGTGCCGCTCTAGGCCTTGCCCAAGCCGGCCCAGTCACCAAGCGTGCCGACATCACCGATGGTATGTTCTCAATTCGTCTCTCCTCAGAACAGGACTTAATCCTCCTTCAAACAGCCGACATCCTCAACTACGCCTTGACCCTGGAGCACCTCGAAGCTGCCTTCTACGAAGAGGGTCTGAAGAACTATACCCGTGAGGACTTTACGAACGCTGGCATGAACGATTCGTTCTATGACAACCTGAAGATGGTCGGTATGGATGAGGTTTCCCACGAGGACTTCCTCACCCAAGCCTTGACTGGTATATGTCCCAAAGACGTGCGAGATAAAAATAGCTACTAACCCGTCCAGCTGCCGGAGCCAACCCCGTCGCACGATGCAACTACTCGTTCCCCTCCACAGACGCTAAAAGCTTCCTTGCTCTTGCTAGTGTCCTAGAAGGTGAGACCCAGAGCTAGACCCAAGACCCCTTTATACTCCAGTCAACTCCATCCTCACAATACACAATACCAGGTGTCGGAGTCAGCGCCTACCTCGGCGCCGCCGCATCCATCATGGACAAAACCTACCTCACGGCCGCCGGCAGCATCCTAACCGTCGAGGCCCGCCACAGCGCCTACCTCCGTGCTGCCCTCGGCGAGGTTCCTGCCCCCCAGCCCTTCGATACCCCTCTCGGCTTGAACGAGGTCTATACTGTGGCTTCGCCGTTTATCGCTTCCTGTCCGTCTAGCAACGGTGCGCTCCCCGTCAGGGCCTTCCCCTCTCTCACCATGTCCCAGACGATGAAGCCTGCCATGGCTGGATCGATGATCCACCTGATGGCCGGGGATGGGTTCTCGATTATGAATAAGACTGATGTCCACGCTGCTTTCATTACGGTGACTGGTCCAACGTGGGCAAATGTTGTACCTCAAGGGGAGGGGAGGTTCACCGTCACTGTCCCCGATGGTATTGCGGGCCAGAGCTACGTTGTTCTCACGAATGGCGACAAGCAGGCGACTGACGACAATATCCTTGCGGGGCCGGCTGTTATCGAGGTAGATTAGTACGCGGTTTTGCTTTTGCTTTTCTCATTTTAGGTTCTGATCGTTTCTTTTTGTGTAGGTCGGTGTGATAAGCGGTAACGGGAGTATGAGCATGTCTATGTCTCCTACTTCTATGCCTACTCCTTCAGTGTCTGGGATGGGACCGATGGGTTCTATGACTGGGTCGCCGACTCCTTCTCCGTTTACGGGCGGCGCGAGCGCGATGGGCCCGGGTTGGGCTGGTACTGGTCTTTTCATGGTTGTTGGATTCCTCCTGCAGTGATTTCTAAATCATGTTATCCTAGACGCAGACTGTACACAATAAGCTGACATCATAAATAATACCTGCTATACCAAGAGCATGACGTAATCCCGGAAGTAGAAACTCCGAGTTGATGAATTAATTATTGTCTTTCCAACTCCTTTATCGCTTCATCTTAACCACCCAGACCCCGATGCAATGGCCAACGTCCCCCGCAAAACGCACACAAAATCGCGGTACGGCTGCGACCACTGCCGCCGGCGAAGAGTAAAATGCGATGAGCAGGGCCCGCCATGCACGAACTGTGTCCTCCGTCGGCTACATGACTGCACATATTCGCGCGTCATGCCGGCCTCGCTCCTATGCAATGCCCGGCGAGTGAATCACAATTATCAGAGGCCATCACCATCCCCACCGCCTCGCCCAAACTCCCCGCCATTGATGAATTAGAGCTCATGCATCAGTTTACCGCAGAGACGTATCGGAGTCTCTGCGTGAGTGAATCTGAGAATCAGACCTGGCAGCTCCGTGTCCCGCGCCTTGCGCTTAGGCATCAGTATCTCATGCATGGCATCCTGGCGTTAGCGTCGCTGCATATCGCGACGATAAGAGACCCGGCGGATGCATTGGTGTATATTGACGCTGGACTGCAGTATCATAGTATGAGTCTTGAGCCGTTCCGGATTGCGATTGGGAGTTTGACGGCGGAGAATGCGGAGGCGGCGTTTGCGCAGTCGATTGTGACGACGGCGATTAGTCTCGCGCTGCCTCAGTTAACGGCGACAAGGGAGAAGAAAGCGGCGCGGGTGACAGAGACGGTTTTGACGACGTTTGAACTGCTGCAGGGGGTTAAGAAGATTTTGGTGATTGGATGGTCGTGGATTAATCTGGGACTGTTCTCGCAGGGGGCGTTTTGGAGGGATGGAACTGGGAAATTGGATGGGGAAACGGATGAGGCGTTGAATGTGTTGGAGGCGTTGAATGAGAGTTTCCATCCTGAGGCTCGGGTTAGTCCAGATGTGATCAGTCATCTGAGGCATTGTTTTATGAAGTTCTCGTGCTCATCAGATCCGGCGCCTGTGCTTGCGTGGCTTGCGGCTGTGGACAAGGGGTTTGTGGATGGGTTAAGGCGGCGAGAGCCGTTCTTTATGCTGGTTCTTGCGTATTGGGGGGTTCTTTTGCGTGGGCTTGATGGGCAACGGTGGTGGGCGAGGAAGTCCGGACAGGCGCTGTTGACGGAGTTGATGGATTCTCTGGGGACTGAGCATGTGCTGTGGGAGAGGTGTTTAGGTTGGGTTAGGCGGAAATGCTTAGAGAAGTTATGTTAGCCTGAAGTAGAATAAAGCAAGGAGATGCAGGCTGCTGACCAGAGGAGTGCTTGTTGGATGCCCAATCCCACCCATCCGCCTTGATCAAGTTCATCAATTCCTCCACCTGGTCGACATGGTCGCCAACATCAATGGTTCCCCCGTGGAGCTGTCCACCTTGGTGTTCTAGCAGTTCCGTTGAACTTGAAGAATTGGATTTTAGTACCGATCGCTACTGCTCCATACAACTTCGGCGTTGGCGTCCTCCCAGCCCTTGGGAGTATCCAAGGCTGGGCGCTTGCACTCGACGAACATAACTTGACGATCTTCGAAATCATCTACAGTAGCGGTTTCGACGGCTACACCTGCAGGCAGCCGGAATTGGACGACGACAGCATCAGGCCGTCGGTCATCGACTAGTAGAGGTGAAATTCTTTTGACCCTAGGTGGTCCAGGTCCACGAATTCCTCTTGATGCTGTTCGTGAAGCGCTCTACTGCCCTGACGCCGGCCGGGTCGGCAACATCGATAGTTTGCCCGTTGAGTTGAGCCCATTTTGGCCCCCCTCTGGCCCTTCCGTCGTATCGGAAGAATCGAATCTCGGTGCCAATTGCCACAGCCCCATACAATCTGTGGGATGTGTTGGTGGTGGCTCTGCAATAGTCTTGGAATTGATCAATGGCCCCCCGCCACCCAGCCGGGGTATTGAGAGCCGGTCGCTTTCATTCAAGGAAGAAGATCTGGCTCTCAGCGAAATCCGTGAGCGGAATGGTCTGGACATCCGTACCCACTGGTGCGTGGACCTCAACAACAATGGCATCTGGCTTTCTTGCATTGACCAGGAGTGGTGTTTTAATCCCGATCTTGTACCCCTGGTTCACCGGAAACCACTCCATGAGAACGCTCTGCCAAAGGAGTTGAACGGGCTTGTTAGAGCAGAATGCTTGACAAGCGAGAGACTATCTGGATTGACTGATTGAAGGATTGTGGAAATAAAGATGGTATGAATCGGAAAGAAGGTAATTGTGCAGGAGAGAAAATGTGGATGTAAGAAGAGTAATGTGGAAGGCGCCAGTTATAACACATACAGGAAAGATCAAACAACTCTAGAGGGAGGGGTAACACAAACACATCCTTGTCTGTGAATAGCCTGACATAAGAGTGTCACCAGTCCGTCCGGGGAATAAATCCATTGAAATATTCTGCGAATAAAGGAGGATAATGTGTCAATAAGAATCATTGCTATACATTTAAACCAGGGCTGGCGGGCCTTCTAAGCAGCTAGGGTCCAAAAAGACTATACTCAACTTGACAGACAATTCCAAACAGAAATCTAGTTAACAAAAGATCAGAACCAAAATAGCACAGTATACTGTGAAAACAAACAATTAAGGGGTATCTCTCGCCCAATCCCATCCATTTGCCTTGATGAAGTCCATCATCCGCTCCACCTCATCGACACCAGGCGTGTCACTCACATCAATGGTTCCCTGGTGGAGTTGAGTCAACATTGATTCTTCGTCCGCTTTTCCATCGAACCGGAAGAATCTGATCTTCGTGCCGATGGCCACTGCTCCAAACAACCTCTCAGAGGAGTTCAAGGTTGCCTGACAATCCTCTTTGAATTGGGCATGGATAGCGTCCGTCCCAACCAAGCGGAGTATCTCTAGATAGGCGCTTGCACTCAAGAAGCATAATTTGGCGTTCTGGGAAATCATCTATCCCAACTGTTTCAACGTCTGCACCTGGAAGCGTCACCCGAAACTGGACAACGATAGCATCAGGCTGGTTGTTATTGGACAGTAGAAGGGACTTGATTCCAATCTTATAACCGCCGTTTATAGGGAACCACTCCATCAAGACACCCTGCCAAAGCAGTTGAACGGGCTCTTCCAGGCTGTTTTCATTGACGGATCTCAAAGGATTGTAGAAACCGATGTTTCCTCGCAGACTTGGGCGATGGTTGACCATGTTGGTGCGATTTGTTCCTGGCCATTACCACCGCAGGGCAATACAATGACCCAGATATATTATATCAGCATCTTCCACACACTGTCGCCGGAGCTGCATTTCGAGGTATTTGCTTACCTGCCCTTCGAAGAACTGTTGAATCTCAGGCTGGTATGCCGCCAGTTCGCACTGCTTGCAAACCCTACGGCCCTTCCACAGTCGTACTGGCGAAATAGATTCGATCTTGGACAGGAGGCCGACTTCCTTTTCCCACAAGTAAATCTCTTAACTGCATGGAATTGGCCTGGGCTTTTCTTTGGGACCAGGTTATCCCTATCAGCTGGAAATCTTTCTCTTGCCAACAGGAAGCGGATTCGGTTGCTTCTTGAACCAATTGCTGCTCTCGTTGAGTTAGAATCAGCCATTGCACCGGACACACCAGGCGGCTCTGCGTGTCGCCTAACACTAGAAACAAACAACAACTGTTTTGAGATAATAGATGTCAAGAGGCCTTTGCATGGCGGATATATGGTGAAACATAGCTCTTTCTCTGGTCAGATAGACACCACCAGCGTTGATAACCCACTGCGTGAAGGATGCCAGGTGCTGTATTATAGGGCCCAATTATGGCTCCCCCAGTTTCACACTTCATATCAACGAGTAGGTATTTCAACGATCCAAATCGGTGCCCGGAACTTCATAGCCGGGATGAATTTCTTCCCCAGTCCCGTGGACGTGGGCGATCTCATTGGATACCACATCCTAACGTCTGAAAAGTGGATAGAATGCTCATCATCCCAGCAGTTGAAAGCACTGCACATTGCATTCTCCTCGGAAGGGCTCAGGGGGGTCAAGTTTGTTTTCGGGGCCAATTCCTCGGACTGGATTGGCGATAGCAGCGGGCCAGGCATTTCCCAGGGTACCCTGGAAGTCCCCCAGAGGTTGACAATCCGGGGATGTTTAGTGCTAGGGCTAGACCGGTACAAAATTGTTTCTCTTGCCCTCGGCCAAGTGGCTGAACACGCTCTGGCGATTGCCGAGTCTTCTTCCCAAGAGAAGCCGGATGAAGTGCAGTCACGTCTATGGATACCACATGCGCCGGAACATCAAGGAGTGAAGATCAGCTCTCTTCTTCCCCAAGAAGTTCGCCGACCTTTTGAGCCACTTCTCAATATCGATTTTGGCGGGATCAGTGGGTCACTTCTCCCATCTTTGACGAAGCTAGCTATCTACATGGTATTATCTCCATACCCCATCGCAGGGATAGAGATATGGCACGGGGACGAGAAGTCTACGAGTTTTGGATCCAGCTCTGGGTGTGGCCTCAGCTTCTTTATCGACGGCCCGGGGGGGGGAACGCATCAACCGTATTGGTGCTGTCTGTGGCCGATCACAATGGCTGGGTGGCTTACAAGTTAGTCCTTCCCTCGGTTTATTCGGGGTATGCAGCGATACTGACTTCAAGTCTAGCTCTCAACAAATTACAGGAGAGTCGTCACTCCCGCCCCTCTGCACCTTATACCAAACATGACCGTCCAGTCTATCCCCTTCGCCAGCGAAGTTATCACGGGCATGGTCGCCCGTGAACACGTACGTAATGAGGCCTTTCTTTAACCGCCCGGAGCATACGACTAAACAGCATGATATAGATACATCTTAATCGAAACGACATTCATTCAGTCGGAATTCAGTCCCAAAGTTTTGACCAAACCACGATATCAGTACCCGCCATTGCCCACACAACATGCCTTGAAATACCCACGGACCAGCTGCACTACGATATCGACTCTTTCTCTCATTTTATCGGCGATACAAACCCGGGTAACTACCACACCTACGCTTCACTCCGGAATGTCCGGAAGATTCAAGCATCAAGAGGAATCTTTGGCCGATCTAGATCTTTCGACCACATATCTGGCTTGAAGATCGATTATTACGACCATCCAACTCCAGGTGTCGTCGGGCAGTGGATGGTTGAACACGGCGGAGGTGGTGGCTTTGAACTCTCGCAGGGTGAAGACATTCAACTTCTGGTTGTTTCCCTCACACCCGTCGGATTCTCCACCGCGAGACCAAGCATTGAATTAGGTCTCGTCTGCGCCATACGCTTGGAGACTACTTGGTCTCGCAGTATCACTTTCTGTCCGGGGCTAGAGACATCATCTCTTCCACCCCATAGCGTGAGGACACTGCAGCTGCAATACCAAGCAGACAACCGCACCGGGGAGAAACTCACAGCTATATCATGGATCCTGAACCAAAGGTCAGAACGCGTCCGGGCAGTTATGTCCTCGGACCATGGAAGCGAGATAAAGGGCATGATCCATCTACCCGAGCCAGTGGACATCTTTGATGACGTCCTGAGAATTTACTTCGAATCGTGTCCGCAGGGTGATATCGATAGTCCGGATGGCAGTGGCAACACTGTGCAACATCCCGAGACCGTTGCTGCAGCCGAAGCCTACTTCCGTGATCACGCTATCATCGGTCTAGAATTCGTCTATAGAGATGGCACCAGGGCAGGTACAGGCTGTTTTGATTCCTCGTTCTCATTATCGCCCTCCTCAGCAGAGAAGCAGATACTTCAATTCCCAACAGCGGCCAGAATCGTCGGCCTCTCCGCTAAAATCTCGAACTCTTCGGAGAGTGAGCTTATACAACTCGAATTTGAGTTCGAGCACCATAGTAGCATTGGGAATGGCGATGGAAACTTTACAAAACTGACCTTCTCTGCTCCTGCGCTAAATAATGGTACCACCGGTCCGGTTGTACACACGAGGAGTATCGACCAATGGTGCAAGGATGAAGAAACCGCTGAACTCGCGAAATCTCGGCGGCTCCGGTCTCTGGATCGCGTTTATGCACCTCCGAGTCATACGGCGCGGCTTGTTGGGTTATATGTCGGATGTCAGAATTTTTCGAAGGATGGGGCTTTGTATAGTATTGAATAGTGGTTGGTCTGCTTTGGATCTATTTGGATATGCGATTCAAAGGTCATAGAATAACTACATAGTACAGATAAGCTCCAGGACTAATATTAGATGGGCCAGTGAACCCTCTATAATCTCGCCTGCTTCTCTGCCATGTATTCGTTCCAGACATTCTCAATGTCGTTCTTATAAATGAAATCCTTATCACCGTAGAGAAAGTTGTCGAGTTTGATCCTCAAAGCCTCATCAAAGTCTTGCCTCTCGTTCTCTGCGTGGAGCCTTTGCGTCTTGTCGCGGCTTTCGTCTAGGTGGGCATACCTGTGATGCATTAGAAATAGCCTTATTAGTACTCCAAACTCACATCTTAGCATAATACGGAGATCGTATCTGTTGAAAAATCTCCAGAGCTTCTGCTATGCCATTTCCAGGAAATCGCGCATACGCATATTCCAACGCACGCGCAAGAATCCACCCATCTTCCATGGCAAATGTCGCCCCAGAGCCAAAAGCACCGGATAGCGGATGACTGGCATCGCCGATGAGAGCGACTTTGTCCCAGCCGGTTATCGTGTCAAGTCGGGGGCCCGCAAAGGTGGCGAATTCTCTCCATTCGCCTTCTTCCACCAGGCTTACTGCGTCTCGGATCCGGCGGTCGTAGCTCTGCACTCGGGATGCTACTTTCTGGGCTGTTGCTGGAATTCCCCAGGGTACTGTTGTTCCTGGGATATCCGGTTCGTTGTACGATCTTATGGTTATCTCGAAGAGGGGGTTAGGGTTCTTGGGTTCTTCGGAGGCATCGTCTACGTCGGAGAAGTATAGATGCCCGGTTTTGCCCCACCACCAGGATGTCGTCGCTGTGATGTCGCTGAGATGAGCTTTTTCTAGACGGGCTTTTGGGACGAGGACGCGGAATGCGGTGTTTCCTGTGAAGTGGAGGCGGTGGTCTGGGAATAGGGCTTTCCGGACAATCTGAGGGACGTTCTACCATCAGTAACTCCTTCCAGCGCGTTAGATAGATCTGCTGCGTACAGAGTGTATCCCATCCGCACCGACAACAAGATCAGCCACTGCTTCCGAGCCGTCTTCAAAACCCAGTCGTACTCCTGCACCACCAGGAAGATCCTCCAGCGCAACAAGCTTCTTGCTAAACTGCATAATCCCCTCAGGCACCTTCGCCAACAGCGCCGACTGCAACCGTGTTCTCCGCGCCCGAATCGCCCCGCGATGACGATGATCCCCTGCTGCATTCTCAGGTTGCGCAGTCACATTTAGAATATCCCCCGAGTAGGCGTTCCTATGATGCGTGTCTATCTTAGAGCCACCCTTTACTCCATCGCTTGCACCGAGCAGGTCTAGCACTTTCCATGCGTTACTGCTTAGGCTAATCCCTGCGCCTGCTTCGCGCGGTTCGGTGTGCTTTTCGTATAGTGTGACGCTTAGGAAGGGGAGTTTGGATAGGGATATTGCGGTTGCTAGACCTCCTGGGCCGCCGCCGATTATTGCGACGTTCATGTTCATTGGGATCCAGGTAGGTATGGGAGCTGAGGAAATATGCTGTTTTAATGGCTTGTTTAAGAATATTTATACCCGTTGGAGTACACCATCGCACGCCATAATATGCAATGTCGACTAATCAGACTAGAGATAAGAGAAAGCTGCTGCCCGTATTAAATACTTAAACGACCCCTTTGTGTTTAATAAGAAAGCAAGGCGAGAGTATTCCCCTATTGTCTAATCTTGATTTTATTCTGGATCTATCTAGGTTATATATATATTACTTTGTTTTTGCCTTATATACTATTTTATACTAGTAGTTATACCTACCTCTTACTTTTATATATACTCAAAATCATGTCGCTTTTACCTGCGTTGGTCTACTAGGACTAGTATATAATTAACCTGCTTCGCTGATAGGCTTCTGCGTCCATTCTAACAAGGGCTATCATCATGTAGCCTACGCTCTCCTAACCATTGATAAAAGGCTGAGAACAAGTCACTCATAGCAGCTGCAAATTTATTATACGGCGCAGTCCTAATGTTAGAACACTCTCTAGTAAAGTATATATCTACCCTGGTCATGACAGGTCAATATATACCAAGCCAAACTGAAGCCCACGTGCCTTAAAGCTAAATTGGTCGCACCAATTATAACAAAGGTCCCTGTGAGCACTGAGCACCCACTGCTGGGCCACTTAGTGCAGGCGCCGTGTATTGGTATCTGGACCAACGGCATTGTACCCCTCTATGCTGTAGTACGGAGTACTGAGGTCCACAACTCTGTTATACGAATATACATCACACTACCAATAGCAAACTAACACGTCAGTATTTTCTTTTGCTGGGTGTGCTTGATGGAATTTGTTTGTGGATCGATAATACGCAGTCCGAAATGATTGAGGTAAGCTTACTGTGTACTGCAACTACTATGTCGCCAAGCTATTTTCCGGTAATTAATCGTGAGTACGGTCGGCCGTTGGATAGGATATTATTATAGTGGACGGCAATATACCCAGTCTAGTCTCAGCCCATGCCAGAAATTCCACCCATACAGTTCTGACATTCATATAATCAAGGGATTCCTTCGCTCCTGCGGCTGTCATTTAAGAGCTGACACCGGCCTTTGTCCTCCTCTTGCTGAATACCACCCGCGTCGACGCGTAGGGCATCCGAAAGTCCTCCCAAGACCACCATCTCGGCGCCTCAGGTTGCGCCAGTTGCAAGGAATAGTTGATCACAATATGCACGATAACCATCTTGAGAATGAAACTAGCATGGTGTCTCCCCGGGCTAAATAAGATTGGTTAGCGTAGGTTACACCTAAGACAGATTGATGGATATTGATTATACCAGGCGAGGGATCCATAGCCCCAGAGCAAGTAATTCTCAGAGACATCCGTGAATTTGCACGATATATCCTTGCACCGCCCGTTGAGGAAGCGCTTGCCATCGAATTGCTCGGGGTCCGGGTAGATGTGTTCATTGCGTGCGACGCCATACGAGGACACACATAGGATTGATCCGGCGCGGACAGAGGGCGATCCGGACGAAAATGTATAATCAGTCAGGGCCTTGCGACGGATTGCGACTGCACGCAGAGTCCCAAACGGATGTATTAGAAACATATACACGTAGGGCCCAGCGGCTAGGACCAGAGCTGAGACGTCCACTTACCTCTGTCCCACGAATTCACTCGTGCCGTCTCCCGCATAAAGCTATCCAAGAGTGGTAGCTGGTTGAGTTTGCTTGCGAGGACGTCTTGGCTCTGTAGAGCTTCGTGTCGGAGCGCATCCTGCCAGTCTGGCCGCAGACTTAGTTCAATCAGAATTGCATGTAGATTTACCCATGGCTGGTGCGAGGCTCCTATCCAGAGGCCCAGGATCGATTGGGAAAGTACATCCGGGGTCCAGTAGCTGCGGTCTGCCTCGGATAGGTCCATCAGGTGGTAGAGGAGCGTTAACTGTGGACCATGTTTAGTTAGTCGGAGTAGACCCCATGCTGCAGTGGGCTTCCAAAAGTCTAGCGCATACCCTCTTGAACTCTGATTTTTCATCTAAGCTGTTGATTCCAGCGGCCATGGCGTTAATCAGTGTGTTTTGGATCAAATGCATTGCCGCTCCGCGCCTGGTGATTATGGCGTGGACGAGCCTAGAGGAGCGAGTTACTAGGTATACGCGCGAGCCAACTGCTGACTCCTAACATACGGTGCAAGGAATCTTGGAGTTAGCTGGAAGGCAGCCGAACATGCCTTGATCTGGCGTGGGTAGTCCAAAAGCGCGTCTCGAAGTCGCGGGTCAGACGCTGTAGACAGGTTATCCACCTGGATGGTGTGCTTGTCAAGTTGTCATGGTGGGAAAGAAACACTTGCCCATCTTTTCCCCGAAAACCCACACGCCCATGAGACGTGAGAGGACAGTTTCGCTGAATAAAGCTAGCGGGATAGATCCGGTGTCTTCTTGCAAGTGAGCTCAATTAGTTACACAGTATACCTAGGCAGGGTACTCTAGGATCCAGTTTGCACCAAGCTAACGTACCAGAAGGAAGCTGGGCATCCACAAAGATCTCCAAGTGGCGATGAAGATACGGGTATAGCTCCTGAAATTGGGCTGGACCTCGCACCTGCAGAACGCGGCTGAACAGGCGTGACTTCCTCGAGTTGATCTCGTTACCGTCGTGGCCATTCAAAGTATGTTTGAGCCCAAACATCTGGGGGTGTTAGAACTTTGCGTTGGCGAGCGAGTGATTATTCTAGCCATTTGTTGACTGAGCTTACATCTGCATAGACAGCCCGCTGCGATAGTACTGGTGTCTCGCTGAGCTCGGTCATCATTTTCTTTGTTGTTGGGATCAGAGTTGGTTTTAGTACCCAGGGGCGGTAGTATCGATGGTCTCGCTAGGATGGTCAGGACAGATGACAGCTACTTTTCTTAGCTTGTAATCGGATCACGTACGTAGTCCTGAGCGATCTTCCGGATCGTGGCAATGGAAATGTTCTGTTTGCGGGTGGATGTTTTAGTTCGCAGTGACAAGGAGGGGCACACCCGACCATACCTGGAACACCAAGTAGTACAGCTCGTTTGCTATCAGTAGCACGCAGGCTATTGCAAAGAGCCTGGAGGAGAGGACCTCGGGCATTGTTTTGGCGATGGTAGGTGTATTCATGTCCCTGATGGAATCGGTAGGTGTCTTTAGGGTTATGGAATGAGGGAATCTGTGTGCATAGTGTTGCGTTTACCCAGAGATTTGGGCAAGAGTCTCCAGCTCTATTAAACGATATTTCGACGGGTATAACGACGCGGACTTATAGTAGTAGAGAAGGCCAAGGAGAGGGGTAGGATTGGTGCAGCATTCGAGGGAGGAGCTGGTATCTTCTGTAAAGCACGCTATGCCATAGGCTGGCCAATAGCAAGTATGTAACTCTTGGTATCTTCACAATATGCTTAGGTGAGATAAAGGCGTAAGTATCTCTCAACCGCCCGGCCCGCCTGGCCACAGACACCTTATGCGCCTCGATGAATCGGGAAGCTATATGTCTATCATGCCTTGGCTTACAGCTGATACCCAACGGTGAAGTTCTAGCACAAATAGAATGCCACGCTGCGTTGCAAGCTTACGCACACTATGTATATGGCCTTCACGGTGTAGAGGGTGAAAATGATGTGTTTAGAGTAGATACTCAATGAGGAGGCGATACAGGCGCTAGATGCATTGGTCACGGAAGGTGGTGGCGGACGCAAACAACGCACACGACGCCAGTGGCAAAGACAGCCAGCACGCCCAACTTCTTCGTGGACATCTGCAGCTGCCAGACAGACGCTACCCGACACTAAAGCTGACCCACACTCGTGCGTCCACAAAGACAGTACTCGTAACGGGCTGTAGTGACGATGGCATTGGGTCTGGCCTAGCCCTCGCCTTCCAACAGCGATGTTACCATGTCTTTGCAACTGCTCGCAATCCAGGAAAAATGGCCGAGCTCCGCGATCTTCCCAATGTTACTCTGCTAACTCTGGAAGTCTGCAATAAGGACCATATTACTGCAGCCGTTGAGGCTGTTACAAAGCATAGCCACGGCAAGCTCGACTACCTGGTCAACAACGCGCCGCGCAACCATTTCATGCCAATCCTCGATGAAGACCTAGACTTGATGGTGTACAGCAGGAGCGCGGTTAAGGAGATTACAAATGGCACATCGTCGAGGCTTCATGCGCTTTGGGTCGGCTTTGCTGCCTAGCTCTTTGCTGGTGACTTCTCCTGCTGCTGCTACGACGGTATTCTACCCCTCGACTGACTTCTCTACTCAGGATAATTCTGTGTCGCGGCGGACGGCTGTTGATGTTCTAGCTAGCCAGAACAAGTCTTGACTTATCTAAAAACATGCTTCAACAGCCCACGATTTTCCTTCGTTACAATCGACTTGCAGCAGCTGAACACCATTCAACCCAACGATGACCGCACGGTTGCATCCATCGGAGCCGGCGCCCTGTGGCAAGATGTGTACAATGTTCTTGTCCCCCGCGGCCTCGCCGTTCTCGGTAGCAGGACCGGCATTGTAGGCGTGGGTGGTCTCCTTTCGGGTGGTCTCCTTTCGGGTGGTAAGCCTCCGGCTACCTAGCTAATGGATTATGCTGTTAGGTATTTACTAAAAATCCTATCTCAAGCAGGCGGCCTTTCCACATTCTCCCCCTCCCATGGCTTCGCCTGCGACAACATTGTAAGCATGCAGGTTGTGTTGGCCCCTGGGGCAATCGTCAACGCGAACGCGAACGCCACGCATAGCTCTGACCTTTTCGTGGCGCTCAAGGGCGGGCAGAACAACTTTGGCGTAGTTACGCGCTTCGACCTGGCGACCTTCGCACAGGGCGACTACTGGGCGGTGCAATCCAGTACCCAGCGGCCGTAGATGGAGCACAGCTCGACCCATTCCGAGCTTTCAAAACCTCGCCGCATGATCCGCATGCAGAGGTCGAGCAAAGCCTTTTGTTCAACGCGTCCGCCGACCCCGACAATGCGTACTACAGCTCGAATAGCCTCTTCCACGCCCGCCCTATTGTCGATGCTGCCGCGCTGCGTGTCTTCACTGGGATCCAACCGCAGGGGTTCAATTCGATGCGTATGTCGAATCTGTCGGATTCCGCAAGTGAGTTGTCGGCTTTTCAGCTGATTGACCGGTGGTATGTGTTCTTGTCTCTTTCATCTAGATTGTATCGAGGCTAACACGACTCACTGTCACCAGCTCCGTCTACGCAACAAAAACAACAATCCGCCTCTCCGAGACAATCCTCCCTGAAGTCCATGCCCTCTGGGTTATCATATCATCTTGCAGGATTGGGCTGACACAATCAATCTGGTATTATGTAGTGCTACGCTTGCACTTAAGCGAGACAGTTCGTCCCACGCTGGTCAACCATAGTCCAAATGCGAAGCGTAAGCATTGCTCTGGTTACTTGCTATATACTTAAAAACATGTTGCTTTTGCTTTCATTCTCTAGGACTAAGGTATAATTAACCTGCTTTAGTAATAGGCTTTTTTATTCATTTTAATAAGAGCTATTACTATATAGCCTATACTCTCTTATACTATTAATAAAAGGCTAAGAATAAATAACTTATGAAAGTCTATTCTAGTAGTAGCTACAAATTTATTTTCCAGCGCAGCCTTAATATCAGAACACGCTCTAGCAAAGTATATATCCAGGGCCCTGTTGCTGTGTGTATTAACCCCGGTCATGACAGGTCAACATATACCGAGCCAAACTGAAGCTCACGTGCTAAATCGGCCGCACCAATCATAAATAAAGCTTTCCGCTGCGGACGAATTTGGTTTATTTCGTTTGTGGCTGATGGTACATAACTAGATCAGTCAAGGGTCTTTCGCCGCAGGTTCTGGTGTGACTTGCGCAACGAAACGAATCGGAGGCGATTTGGGGACCACATTCTGAATGAAATTGCTTGCTAGCCCCGAGCTAATTCGAGTAGGCTGGTTTGTCACTGGCCATGTCTCAGATCTCGCCCCAGCCTTACCCGGGCGTAACCACAGCCACCGCCGTGAAACCCACGGTTCGCTTTATAGGGCTAGCACGCCCCTATTCAACAGTCTTCATCGAGGGATGTCCTGTTTCCTGTCCTTGCATTCTCCCTGGTTCTTATTGGCCCTCCCTGATATCCAGGGCCTTATTGAGACGACATGTTTGCGCCGTGGTTAACCTTAGCACTGCTGACTTGTACGTGAAACTGTAACCGTGGGTTTGGCCACCTTTACTGATTCCAGGGTAGCTGCGATAGCCGAAGAATGCCACCAGGACTACACTATAGGAACGGACGTCTGGAATACCGATGATTTCACACTTTGTACAACAATAATCGGAAACATCGATCTAGGGGAAAGCTATTGGTCGGAACTGTCTTTGCCAAACACCGTTAATATTACAGGGACTATCACCATCCGTGATCTTGGGCCCGATAACGAATGTTGTCATTCCTGGACTGATGGTATATCCGCCCCGGTCCTTGAGCACTTGGGTGGTCTAGTCATTGCAAACACTTCCTCCGGGGACGTGACCATGCCCAGGTTGAAAACTGTCGACCAGCTTTCTATCATAGTTCCGGATTGCGATAGGCCTGATCTGAGCTTTCCTGAGCTGGTGGAAGCTGGATCGATCAATATTAGTCCTTCGTTCCACAGGTGCGTTACTGTCTATCCTTGTTGCGTCCTTTCAGCGCTCACATCGAGGTACTGACTACGTCTTAGTCTGAATTTCGACTCTCTTAAAACAGTAACAGATGGGCTCGCCATCGATATGTCAGGCGGCGGTTGTAGGGCTAACCCCACGCCGCGGCCCATCGCTCTCCCATCGTTGGAATCGGCAGGTTTCCTGACCCTGAACGGTGTACTGGCGAAGTGCGATCTCTCTCCCCTTTTGCCGTCTCCCCGAATACTTCCTGATTCTCTCTAGTATCTCACTACCGGAATTGACGTCTGTCGGATCCCCACACAGTTCATCCTCCGACTCCGGCCTACGCCTCCATGTAGCAAACGCGCCAGATGCACTCAACATTACCCTGCCCAGGCTCGCAGCGGTAGACAGCGAGCTTCACATTGACGGCAAGATCAAAGTGTTTGTCTCTCTTTCTGCATCTCCGCGTACCTCGCGCTGACTCACTCTACCTAGACTTAGAATGCCGGCTCTGTTGAACACGACTGCGCCGATCTACGTCGAGGCGTCGGGCTCGCCGAACCTCCGCATTGCGTGGCCTCTTGTCAGTGCGTCGACAATCGAGTTTCACGGGAATATTGAATTGTCAGTCTACTCTATTTGAGTTTGGCCCCTGTACTACTTACTAGCTAAGTTAGTAGTTAGACTAACGAATCTATTCCCAGTGCCTGGCTATACGACATCGAAAATTTCACGTCCATATTGGTAGACTCAGAGACCAAATTCGACTGCGAGGAATTCGAGCGCGACCTGAACAATACCCAGAGCTTCAATCGCGACGTCGATTATAACAAAGGTCCTGTAACCTGTTCTTCGCAGCCGCCCGCCGATAGAAAATTGCCCTTGAAGCTTGGGCTTGGAATAGCGATCCCTCTATCAGTCGCTGCAGCCGTGATCGTCTTCGTCTGTGTAAAGAGAAGGCGGGAGAAGAAGGCGGAGAAGATAAAGAGGGTTACAGAGCAGGATGGAATAGAGCTTCCGCCTACTTTCGCGGCTGTAGAGAGAGAAAGGGCTGGAGGCGTCGGGGCTGGGAATAGACCCCGGACGCCGCCGCCGCCGTATGCTACAAATTGAATTAGGATACTTACCAGGTATGGAACTGCTAGGAATCCACATTCTAGGAAGCTGCCATGCACTCAGCCTTAATCCACGAATCCAGAACCATGGCACCTTCCCCATGAAGTTTTGATGTAATATACCACTTTATTGTCAGGAAGTTGCGATGCACACCCCCGCTAAGATTGCCTGGTCTATCTAGGAAGGAACAATATAAAATCAGTCATAGGAAAGAGCAACCAAGGACCTCGGGATCCAGGCGACCGCCGTTGCCCCTTCCCATGAAGCTGCGACATCATATATAAATCTGTGGGAAGGTGCGGTGCACACCCGCCTGAGGATTCCCACCCATCGCGCCTTCCTTTTCTCGAGCTAGATCAGTCCTGCACCAAGGAAGGAGCGGTGCGGGCATTCTAGTGAAGGAAAAAGCAATCATGAATCCGCCTCCATCGCGCCTTCCTCAAGAAAGTATGGACGTCTTGCGCGAGCGTAGTATATACCGAAGGGTGGTTTAACGGGAGCCGTACCCGAACCAGTACGCCTTCGTTTAGGTAGGGCGTGCGGATTTATGAGGACAGGATGCGTGGATGTTCCGCAGACATGATACAAAATCACTCCTTATGTCAGGTCAAAATCCTATCTATACTCCCATCATCCCCCAAATCCCTCTCCGTGCCTTCAACATCAACCTTGAACGATCGATAGACAGAAATATCCTTACTCCCGGCTACCGGCGCCGAATCAACATTCCCACTCGCGCTCTGGATACTATGCAGCTGATACGAGTGCTGGCCTGTGCTATTCTGCGGGCGGAATCGGTTCCCGTTGGACTCGTATGTCTGTTTGCGGGTCGTGTGTGGTCTGGAGCGCGATGAGAAAATGGATAGTTTGGGCAGGTATGTTGCGATTAGCCGTTTGAAGCGCATTGCGCACGCGCAGATAATCCCGAGGTTGACTTCGATTATGGACCATACGCCGAGGATTGCTTGCGTCCAGGTTGAGTCGGGGTTTTTGGGGAGCCGGAGGACGTAGGGGAGGCGGGCGATTGAGCAGACGATTACACTGCATTATACACATCAGCGGGATAAGATTATCGGTGACTGTAGCTGGGGGTAAGAGCATACCCCGATCCTAACGCTAAAAGACAGCCGACGGTGAGTTTCTGCTTCAGCGAGAATTGCAGATTGTGGATTGTTGGAATTGGCACAGCGACGACGGCGAGGTCGGATGCGATGTTTAGGACTGCGCCGGAGAGAGCAACGTGTTCGAGACATGTTAGTGTTCCGTCTTTGAGCGGGCTACAGGGCCCGCCTGTGATGATGCAAAGCGTCAACGTGTATGCGAAGATCATGACTGCGATCCCGATGACGGTATAGCGGTAGATGGGCGAGGGGTTGATGCGGTATAGGACTGAGAGGATGGCCATTTTGGTGACGGCTGGGCAGATGAGATACGTGAGGGTGTTTGGGAGGAGAGACTGTTCATGTTAGGTCTTTGCAGTATACAAATTTGCAGCGAAGGCCTTGCCTCGTTCAGCTGGACGAGCTGTGCCAGGGTTACGTCCCACATGTGCTTTCCCCAGCCGTGCTTCATTACTGTCTTCAGTCAGTTCCTATCGTGCAAAGAGTCGAAAGACGTACAATCAACCATAGTAACAAAATAAGTCAGGGCAAGGCCGTAAGAAATCGTAACAGCCACTACAACAGGTCAGCGCGCGCCTCGCAATCGCACAAGAACAGTAGTACCCAAATCCACCTCAACCTTCCTCGTCAACTTAACCGCCTGGAAATACCGAAGCGCAAGGAAGACAGTCGCAAAGAAATACGTCGTCCCAAAGGCAATGATCGTGCCTATCTGGAGGGAATTATACGGCGCGAAAAAGTGCGACGTCTGCCCTTCTGGCGGTTGCATTCCCGGTGTTGTGTTTAGATCCATGGTGGCGTGCTCTCTGCATTGTCACCATGCATGCACTTCCTCGGGCGGACTCCGGGGTAAAAGAAATAGATTGCTTCGGCATGCTCAACATGGGAAGTGCTCCTTTATCAAGCCATTCGGCATTAGATCATGAAACGATGGACCGCAAACTGGGGCGAAATTCTGCAGCCGCTAAAGGAGTCTACGACGGCAGAGGCGAGAATGTGGACCAGTGGCGTTGAGGATACGAGCTCTGTGGAGTGTGCATATATTAAAAGGAAGCTGGCGTGAGGTTAGCGCATCCTGCTTGTCGACTGTCAGATCACTAATCACTATCTTGTAACTACCTCTGGCTAGCTAGCCTGCATTAAGTATGTACTCCATGTGCCCAGCTCGTACCTTTGCCCCCACGTCTTGTGTCCCCGACATTTGAAGTTTCCGGCCGTATCCGAGTATAAGTAGGCGCAAGGCTCGTGGCGGGATGCTCGATATTGTTCCTATAATTTTTCTTGCTTTCACCGGTAATCCGGAAATCAGACCACATGGATTGGATCTTTGGACGGAAACCCGCCGTGGAGGTCGTCCCAGGCGATCGAGTACTTCCGCTGCACTTCTTCGAAAACAGTCTCCTAGTGCAAGGGAATAACATGGCCGCGTCCCTGGTGTTCGACGCGGTCCTTGATCCGGAGATATTACGGCGATCGCTCGAGGGCCTGGTAAAGCGAGAAGGTTGGCAGCGGCTAGGCGGGCGATTAAGAAAGAATGCAAGAATTTCTACGCGCCTATAGACTTCATGAGTTGAGATTGACTGAGTCCCTGTTTGTTGTATAGGCATCAGGGACAATTGAATGGCACATCCCAACCGAGTTTACACCTGAGCGACCTGCCATCTCCTTCGCGCATGTTGACCACGGTATACACTCCTCCGCGCACCCGGCCGCCTCGCGGATCCCCAAGCCAGATACTGCTCGGCCGTCTATCATCGCCGACCCGGATGATCTGGAAGGCCTTGCGTGGGAACCCGGGTACAAACCCAATGGGATAAAGGATTACCTGACATCCGACCGACCAGTTCTCGGCCTGCGCGTTAACTCCTTCACCGACAAAACCATTGTCGTCTTGCAGTGGCAACACGTCGCATTTGACGCGCTGGGATTACAGTACGTGGCGGAGGGGTGGAGCAACATGCTCTTGGGTAGAGAGGATGAGATTCCAACCCCGTGCAGCCCTGATTCCGATCCATTCGATTCCTTCGCGCAGGGGGTGCAGCGGACGGACGAGAAACACATTCTGGCGGATAGACAGGTCGGATGGGCGGGTTTACTCAAATGGGGCCTTGGATATGGGTTCGATACACTCCTCCGGGCGAAAGAAAACCGCATGGTGTGTGTCCCAGAGTCATACTGGAAGCCGCAGCTAGAGAAAGCCCTAAGCGAGCTGCGCGCGGAGGCAGTTGCGAATGGAGAAGACGTCGCAAAGGTCTTCTTAACGGAGAATGACATTCTAACGGCTTGGATCCTCCGGTGTGTTGTTGGTCAGATGGAGATGGATCCCGCTAGAACAGTCGCCGCGTGTGTCGCTATGTCCCTTCGCAAGGCATTTGAGGGCGACCTGATCCCTGTATCCTCAGAGAGCCCATACGTCGGGAACGCCTTCGGCTGGGCGAATGTGCTTGTTACCGCCGGGGATATCACCTCGAAGCCGCTGAGCTGGCTGGCGCGGCAGATGCGGCGTGGTATAAACGAGCAGGGAACGCGCGCTCAACATGAGGCGTACTATGCCATGGTGCAACTGGCTGGGACGGGGCTTCCGATTGCGATTATGGGGGATGGGGGGATGGCGCAGATTGGGTTCTCGAATTGGTCGAAGACCGGGCTGTTTGATTTGGACTTTTCGCCCGCGAGGAAGGATGGGCTGCCTGTTCCTTGTAGGCCGTCTTATGTGCAGGAGAATCATGGGCCTATCAAGCCTGCGGATGGGTTTTTTATTTTTGGGAAGGATGAAAAGGGGAATTATTGGTTGTCGGCGTGCAAGGTGAAGGGGACTTGGGAGAAATTCGAGCAACAGCTGAAGGAGGAGTTTGAGGGATAAATGCTAGAGGATAATAACTATCGTACTCGTTCTGGAAGCACCAGATCCAACTGCAGGATCGAGTCTAGACGTTTGTCAAGTAAGAAGGCGTTTACCTAGCTGCTTTCAGAACAATATGGGCACCGTCTGATTGGTTTGGATTTAACGCGAGATGGATGTCGACGAGTAGCCTGGGATTATAAGAGAGTCCATTGCCCGCCATGCTGGTGTTTTGCATATTTGAACGAAGAATTTCCGCAACTCTCACGCTCGGCATACGTTCCTCTACAGACGGATTAGGTATAGATAGGGCTAGGCACCATGGGTACTCCTACCTGCCTACACTTCAAAGCCATCGACAATCAACGCCTCAAATCGAGGAGGATCGCCTCGTCGGAAACGGGCGTACGAACTTATTTCCAGACTCAGTGTCATCAACGTGTTGAAAACCATGTCTCTTCCTCAACGATACAGCCGTTTGAGCGACCGCTCGGCCTTCCAAGAGACTCTCATCTCCAAACGGAGGCCGTTATCAGAGACTTGCTATTGGTGGATACTCCGGAGTTCAGCCATATTCAACGAATGATTGATCATTTTGGCAGCTTCCAAGTGGGTACACAATGACTCGATCCAGTACTACAGCCAGGTCTAGAATCGCAATCCGGACACAGTGCAGAAAACTGCCAACTGGAGATGCAGCAGGTCTTTCGGTGGAATCAAAACTTTGATCACTTCAGCATACTTCGCACGAGAAAGACCCAGCAATGAAATCTGCCAAAAGCGCCGTTTCAACGGCAAACTTTCTGTTCGTGGACTACCAGAAAGATGACCCTCGGGATGCTGCCATGCACAGAGAAAAGCTGCTCTTCACGCAAAGAAATTACCAGCGAAAGAAGAAACTGGCATCGGTAGAGCGGCTGAAAGCGTCCTCGAAAATCTCCAGACAGCGCCTGCCGTTCAAGTACATACCAACTGACACCCCAAACGAGACAGAAACTGACAGAGACTCCTCAACCCCCCGGGCTAATACGGATCAATCCCGCCAAGCATGGCAGGTGGCCAGAATGGCTGCACTCTGGTCACCAAAGGCATATCTCGGCCAGGGATTTGTCGATCCGTTTGCTACAGTAGCGGTGCCAATGACCGAGACCATGAACTCCTATTTCCATCACCGTATGTAAGTCCTCCGCGCGTTGGATTTCCCTAATAGGGACATTAGTTCGCAATCACACTATCCAGGGATCTTATCCGCTCGATTCGCCTCGAATGAAGATATGGTGGTGGCAACAGGCAATCTCTCAACCGGCCATCCAACAAGCACTCCTCTGGTCCGCAGCCAGTCATCAAATAGCTCTAAATACTCTTAACAATGTTTCCCCCCAATCTGAAGAACGTTCGACCTGGGAGCTCCTCCGTCTTCGAGGCGACACGATCAAGACTTTGAACACTGTACTGCGAGATCCACACGCGGTTGCTGAGTCTACTATTCTCATCGTTGCGTCTCTTCGCGCAATCGAGGTGTGTTTCTTCGGTCGATGCAACGAACGGACACGATGTGCTAACCAGGTTATCAGGCCATTAGTGCCAGTTTTGAGGGTGTCGCCGCGCATAACAAGGGACTCGAGACACTAATTAATCTAGCAGGTGGACTGGACTTTTTGGACCACTTGACGCTCTCTAAGATCTACCAGTATGTATCTCCTTACTTTATTCTACTCCAGGCTAACATATCTTCTCCAGTGGCGATATAATGAGCGCCGCACTACACAACTCCCGCCCAATCTTGCCATTAATGCCCCGATGGCGATGTGAGATCTTACAAGCGACAAAGGTTTTCGAGTCGAACGACTTCCTGTTCCAACTGAATGACAAACCCGAGTTTATTGCAGAGCTCTCCTCTCTCGGGACATCCTTCCTTCAGTCGCCGTGGTTCCTGACACTCGATCCCAGCATGACAACATTCCTGCGTGTCTTCCAACGACTAATCCAATACTACGAAGCAGCCAAAGTCAAACCCTCGATGACAATGCCAACGGATAACGATCTCTTCGTTGTCTTCGAGCACCAGCTCGTTTCCACCACCTACGCAGCAGCGAATAATCTCGAAGAGGCTCTACGGCTCTGCCTACTGATATATCTCAACATGCGGGTCTGGCATTTCCAAAACTTTCCAATAATGCAGCACATTGTCGAAGCCCTCAGACAGAATTTGATGGCCGGTACAACAATAGCACACTTCAAAGACACCGATCCGACGCTGCTTTTCTGGGTCTTGTTCATCGGCGGGATGGCTTCGCTGCGCCATAACGGGCATTTATGGTTTGTTGCCCATTTAACGAAGATGACTCATTATCTTGCAATTAGCGAGTGGGCGAGTGCACGCTCGATACTCGGGGGATTCTTCTACACGGATCAGCCGGATGAGAAGGGCGGGGAGGATTTATGGAGTGAGGTGCTTGTTAAAAATCAAGTCAAATGTTCCATCATGTTCAACTAATAAGGAAAGTAGGATTAATGAATAGCCACAGACAATGAGCTATCGCAAGTGTAGTTAACCAACTGGATAAGACACGAGATAGATTCTTGGAAAATTCGCAAAATGAGCATAGTAGAAAGGTTATATTAATACCACTTGGTATTTTTACAGAGCCCCTGTCTTTGATCTTCTCGCTAGACAATAAAGAAGTTCCGTCCGCTTGACAAGACAGAGCTGGACAAACCAAGAATTCCCCAAACTCTGCAACAAGCGTATCTTCATACTCACTATATCGCTGTTCATCTGGCCCTGCAGGTCGTTGCGACATCGAAATCGACCCATACCACTCGCTCTTCGTCACCAGGAACAACGAGTATGTTTTTCGGGTATATATCTTGGTGGTGAACTTGAGCAGCGTGTATCTGCTTCATGCCCTCTATTGCTTGGTAATAACTAGCCTCGGAGTAGTTCTCGCAATTCAAACTTTCGGCATTCGGAAGATATTCGAGTAGTATTGCTTTAGGGTGATATTTATCGTGCGAGAAATATTAGAATACTGGAAAGAACGCAGTCGGATCGATTCTATTAATATGGCCGTAGAAGTGTAGGACGAATCCCCGCTCGCAGACACCGTGTTCCCGAAGATTCATATAGGCATTTAGTTCGCAGCGGAACCGATTCAGGTCCCGACCATTCTCGGCAAATCCTGGATCCCTGTTTTCGTGAAACTGCGTCGCCAGTGACAAGCAAAGAGCAAGTAGCCTCGGCTACTTACAAGTTTCATAGCACATTTCCGCCCTTCGAGTTCTATCTCGAATATTGAAGACGCATCGGAACAGTCTATCTCTCTAACAACCCGTATGTTGGCAGGGCCATGATCGCTGAGGTCCATTGTTGTTTAAGAGTCCATCGAGGTGATCCTCAGAAACGGGACGGAAACTGAAGGTCACCCCTACGGCGGACCAATCATCAGCCTGCGCTCCTCGTATTCCCCAGGGGCTAACTTAGCATTTCCCACCACGCACCACAGGCATCTCCTGTCCAACCTCAGCTTCACATCCCTCCCAGGACTAACACTCTGCTATGGGAAAAATAACCTTCTACTGTACGATTTGCGCCGGTCCGCTGCACGAATGGGCGCAGCGGAAGCGCTCCACAGCGCAGCCCGGCGACGACATCGATTTTTGTTTCGATGACGACTGCGAGTGTGTCTCCGATTGGGACGATGAGTGCGGGTGCGAGGAGCCTCATAGTGAGAATGATGGAGACGAAGAGGATAATCGGGAAGCGGATCTCCTCAAGCATGATTCATACTGCAACTACAGACTCGGGTATTGGGGTGATATATTATCTGAACAGGATGTTAGGGTAGGTATATCCAGGATTGAAACCTTGTTTTCGATTGCTGATCATGCTATATAGTGGCTTGGGGAAGTCCGGATGTTGCGCAAAGGGGAGGGAAGCGAGGAGGATAATACTGCTGCTGAGGTTACCTCCAATGCGGGGGCTTGTTATCTGACGCGGATTGTAAGTATTAATGCTCTTGTGAGTGTAGATGAAGGGACTAATCGAGGAAAAACCCTGTAGGGAAGCTACGACGCATGGTCTGGGCTAACTATCCCCGGGCTGGGGAGGGATCTTTGGCCGAACCAAGACGGATTCTTAGTTCACGATGCGTGCTGGCTGATCCTGGATCTGGTGCACCATAAACGGAGCCAAAAAGCGCTAGATCAGCATTTGGTTTATCAGACAATGTTGTCTAAGCTAACTCATGAGAATGATACCTGTCTCGACTGGGGTGACAAGCGATTGTATGGTGGGACTAAGGAGTTCGCAGAGCAGGAGTGGGTTCCTGTCCCCGGTTATGAAGTGCGTTCTGTGATGCCGAGAGGAGAAAGCAGCTAATAAGGCTTCAGTGGCTTGTCGCAGACCCGATTACGGAATTTGGCTTCTCCGACCTTATTATTGAATCTACAAAGTCTACCACGGAAAGCAGAGCTCAGAGGATACGGACCGGTAGCATTTCGTCCGCTGACCCATTTACGAGACTTCCGATGGAAATACAGTATATGGTACTGGAACTCCTCCCAGCGCGATCAGTTGTGAACCTCTTTCTTAGTAGCCGTGTGTTCTATACGGCCTCGAACAGCCTACCGCCGGCGTTTTGGAAATCTCGAATCGATTACGATACACCTTGGTTTGAGAGAGAATCGCTAGATGACAGTATATTCCGACATGCTGGAAGTGTTAACTATAGATCTCTGTTTTATCTGCTGAAGCATGCAAGCGCTAGGCCCGTGGACGGCAAAATAGACCTACAGGAGAAAAACTTATCACTGAAGAACCGCCGCCGAATATGGACTTGTTGTGAAGGTATCCTTGATATAATGGAGGCTCAGAAAAACAGCTCGAGGTCTGTTAGTTAATAAACAATTGATAGGGAATCTGTGCCTGCCGGGTGAGCCTGTCGAATCGTGAGCGTGATTGGGGATGCCGAGGAGATGGTCATCACTGCCGACTCGGACTTGACGGAGAGACAGGACAGGGGGTTCAGGTATACGCATTAGATCTGGAGATATTTAGGTCTAGGGTTTGCCTAATTCCATCCTCATTCTTTTCTTATCATTCGGCATTACCGTGGTGAGGCCCCAACAGGCACAGATTCCAATCATGCATTCTAAATAACCCATGATTAAAGGAAAGTAATACCAAACAATAGCTTCAAAGACCACGGCAAAGGGTACCGTTTCCGTGCTGGGTCCAGGTCTCACTACCTACACAATTATGACACCAGAGAAGGCCCTCGGGATCATACTTTTGCTTGATTGCGTGAAGACGCGGGTAGTTGGGTCCCCAGAAAGACCACTGCCAGTCTGGCTCGTACGAGTTTGCCTGATCAAGTTAATGAGTCGCTAGGTTGGGCTAAAAGAGATGATGAGCAGTAAAGGAGGTTCTTACTTCATTGAAATAAGCACCAGTATCAGGTGCTAGTTGTCGCAATGCATATCCTCTCTTAAACGTCATGTCGTGGATGGCCTTCTCCCTTAAATCGTAGGGAAGTGTGTCGTCCCATGTTTGAGTTGTGATAATATGGACGCTTGACTCGCGCCAGGCTGGATTCAATGCATTGTTAACAGGCCTGTGGCTCGCTGTCATGGTGCCGGAGACAGATGGGTTGGAGACTCCTCTCTGTATATGATATTAGTCGATTAATGAGCATCCATGACGTTTTAATGACTACTGTACATACCCCTGAAAGCGAATCTGGGGCCATTATTGCCTCAAGAGTTCTTGCCAGCAATTTGGTATCATTCATTGCTCTCCTTGGGACGAATCGTGATGCCCGAGTGCTGTGTGTTTTTCCTGTGCTTCCGTAAAGCGGTATGTCCTTCACAAGATCATACCACGACGATGACCATTGTTCGGTAAAATGGGAGCTGGCTATGGCGCTTTCTTCTCTCAGGATTTCCCTTATAGGCGCCAGAAGGGCACTAGATGTGTTGTTCCCTGCGTTGTACTGCAAAAGAGCAACACTGAATGACATCGGTGAGCTAGACAAGGTATAATACCCATGAACTCCAGAATCCTGCAACCGCGGGAACTCGCTATGCATCTTTGCAACAAGGCTATACCAGTCTTTCGTGGATGTGTTGTTGTGAGGCGATACGTCGATCCCGATGAGCGAAGTTGATGGCATCTTGTACGCCTTGACCGTGACACTAATGATGATGCCAAATGTGCCTCCACCCCCACCACGAACTGCCCAAAATAGATCTTCATTCTGGCAATCATTCGCCGTTAGGACCTCACCACTCGGTGTCACAATCACGGCCTCGATGATGTTATCGGCTCCCATACCGTACACCCCGGTTGCGAGACCGTGGCCGCCACCGGTAGCCCAACCAACAACACCAACGTCCTAGGAAGATCAATAAGAAGCCAGCTGACGCAGGAATCGGAGGCTGATTTTACATACATTGTTCTCTCCACCAACAGCAATAGCGTTGTGTTCTGCCATCGCTGCAAACAACTCGCCGTCTTGAACACCAGCACCCAAAGTAGCTGCCATACGTGTTTCGTTGCTCGTACAGGTCTGAGGCCTAAATTCTTCATGATATTTGATGTCTTTCATGTTATGTGTCCAAATGCTGTCGCCGTTAGCTATAGTCAGTTGAAAAACGCAAAGGCACATACGAAAGACTCCCGGGGTTGATGCTATATTTTGGGGTTCATTAGCTGATTTCCCAAAAATAACTGCAAGGCAACACTAACCTTCTCTCGCCGCTGTGCCCTGTATTTTTAATATTCAGCCGCAAATTCCATTTTTTGGCGAAAGCAACAGCAGCTTGCACATCTTCGGCCCCTGTTGCGTTGACCACGTACGGAGGGTAATTTCCTAGCGAACATCCTTCCTTCCTGGCATTCGGGTTTCCAGTAATGCTGGTGCCATTGGGAAAAATTGGACTACACGCGCTGTCCAAAGAAGGATCCCCAACGCTTGCCGGATTTCCTGAATGGAACGGCCAACTCGTCCAGTTGGACCGAATGTTTTGACAAGCCTCAGGGTCGAAAGCGTGCTCGGAAGGGTAGCAAACGGATGCTACAGGCGTCGTTTTTATCAGCCGGCCTGAGATAGTGTCATTGAGGGAGGACCATTCTGGCGTTGAAGGCCAGCATGGCATGGAGGGGCCCTATAGTATTAGGTCAGAATTAGCATAAGCATTGGGGGAAAATTAAGGAGCCACGGACACATTTGCAGTCCGCTGCGGCAGCAAGGCCTCGTCCCACTAGAAATGCTGAAAGCAAAAGTCGAAGCTGCATAACGGAAGAGATGATAATCAGGACCTGTGTGCTTCCGAAAGTGAAGACAGGTAGGCAGACATATATACTTTGTTCTCTGGTTGGATTTGCAATGATATCACATCGTACTCGTAAAATATTTCCCTAATATAGTAATGGCGTCGTATTCGTCTCTCGCGCCGCGGTTCATAGTCATACAGTAAGATTATCTCGGTCGATCAGTGGACCTGCATAAGGGGCCTTGGTTTTGTCACTCAGAATAGGCACCCTGTATTCTATATAAATAGGTTATTTTAGTTACACGACTCACGAGTCGGTAAATAGTAATTCCCTTATTTTAACCTTAATAGTATAATTAGACAACCAGCGATCAGTTCTATAATTCAACCGCAGCTTATACTTGTAATAGCATGGGGAAGTTCGCTTTTCCGGTGTGGGGAGGCGCGGGTTACTCCCTCATCATCTCTCTCGCAAACTGGGCTTCGTACCCTCCTATACATGGCCGTTATTACTCGGTTAGAAGATATTAAATCCGCCTCGGCTTGGCACCGAAATCCGCTATAGCTGTAGATTTCACCTCGTCGGTCTACATTGGACGCTACTAGAACAGATGAGGAAAGACTGGTGTTCTGTAGCTTAGAGTCTAGACCTATTAACTAGAGAGAGCAGCACTTTTTTACAGAGCACAGAGCCGGCTGTGCAGGTCCGGATGACTAGGATTGCGAGGCCCCAGTTTTATCTGTGAATAATTATCAAAAGAGGCCATCTGCGCACCATCACGCCACTACGGGTAATATTACTGATAAGTAGGGGCCTCGGCAGCAAGACGTGGTGGGTATGAGTACCGCTGGTCGTGAAGTCGTTTAACCCGATATATACAGGTATAGGACATAGACCACTCGGCGAGTGGAAATAATGTCCGAAAACAAGAACTCCATATACTGAAATGATGAATAAACAAAATGGCCATGCTCATCTTCTAGAGGCATCCCTGTAGTGACGGACCCGGTCTAGACAAGTTTGTTAATTTTCTTAAACTCATAAGACTCCTCTTTCCATTGCACAGGACCGAGTGCTTCAAGCTTCTCGATAAATTCCTTTTGCGCGTTCGACCTAATCCTCCACTCAGCCTTCTCTCTACTACGCCAGAAATGCGGCCACAGAAGCAATTGAACTTCCTGTCCATTCCATTGCTTACTAGCGGGGCCCGTCTGCCGTAGCTCGTGGTGCGGGACACTGAACCCCATGACTGGCGGGCGAAGGGCTCTCAGTTCCGTGATTTCGGCTCGACGAGCATCGTCCACGGGTGCCGCGAAGTACACCCAGAATAGCTGGATGAATTTCCGCTCCAAGTGCCAGTTTGACCAGCCGTATATAGTCTCGTGGGAGCTCAGTAGTTGTATACCTTTACGCTGAAGTCCCTCTCGGTAGAGTTGGGCGGACGGGGAGGCCTCAAACTCGCGTTGCTCTGATGTGGTGTACCATACTGTGGGCAGGGGTGAGTTTATATCGGCGGAGGGGCAGTCGGTAAGATACGTACTTGTCACTAGGAATACTATCTCCGGACTGTCCTCGGCTTTAGCCCATACTGTTTCTTGGTGGCCGATGGCGTGAACCAACGGCTGGAAAAGCCCGTCCCAGTGACCACTATCGAAGTTTTCCCCCTGAGGATCCTGGAGCTTAGTCCAGACAGCAATTGCAGGATCGTCCGGCAGGTTGGAAAATGACTTCGTTCCCCGCTCGTAGTGCCGCGCCATCTGGAGGGAAAGTAATGAGAAGCTGGAGGAGCGGGGCAAATTCTGGAGCCCCTCAGGCTGTCCTGTAGGCTAGTTATCACGTGCTATATCTGTCCTCCACTACACAGAACATAACAACATTTACCGTAAATAGGCGTATGGAATATACCTGGGCTCGTTAGGTCACCGCGTTTTACTAGATTATTGAGAATGTGCTGATAATCTGGTCTTGACGCTACAAGGAGTCAGATTTTGCAGTACACATGGTCTTGAGCTTGGCCTATTCAAGTTTTATACCGAGAACACAAATAATTATAGAGCAGAAATATAAAGACATGGACGACGTTGGTGAATCCATGAGATATAAGACTGGCCGGAAGCAGCCTATCCCTCGTTCCGCAACAACACCGAATGAATTATAAGCTTATATCTATAGCGTAGCTGGCCATATTAACGCTGCCAGCGAGATCTGAAATTGCCTCTCATGGTATCTCTACTAACTCCGCTACACCCAATTGAAAGCCCCATCTATGGTTATCTGTCGCCTGCGCCAAATTTGTCTGTTGGAAATACCAGTAGCCCACACTGAAAAAGACATAGGACTCAGGGTTCCGCCGAATAAAGTACTGCGACAGGGCCTGCAAGACCAAACAATACGATCCCACAAGGAAGCTGCGCTCTAATAGGGCAACTTCACAGATCAACCAACCTAACCCAAGGAGACAGCGCAAACCAGATGGGAAACAGAAGTCACAGAACGCCCAGACAGTTACTAATACTTGGCGCAACAGGATGACGCAGTACGATTGCGTTCTACTTTACTATGGAGACAAGGGAGGTCGAAGGCAGGATTGATTATACCTTTCAAGACCAAACGTTTTTGGAGGAGGCTCAACTTAAGTAGTGCCGGTGAATAGCTGACAGTCGGGGTAATCTTGCAAGGAAAGATTATATGAAAGCGAGTAGTAAGGGATGAAACAGACATATAAATATACTGCTTGCTTGTTGCCACAAAGAAATTATACTAGTACATTATCCTGGCCTATACACTGCGCTCGCGGTTGCTTGACTCTAGGTTTACGGACGGTACCGACAAGATCGACATATTTGGAGATTATTGTTTGGACATTTTAATTCTGTATACATGCGTGATTCATGCGGCCAGGACAACAGATCGCGGCATTAATAAATCGACAGGTCCCCTGTACTCAGCCATGGGAGTGTCCTAGATCGTTATTGGCTCGTTCGTTTAAGATCTCTCTCCATATCAATAGGCAAGCAGAATTCTCCACCCTTAGTTCGGAATTTGTCGAACGTTCTCAAGGCACGTCAGCCGCAATGAGCAGCCCCCATTACTAGCGGGACCCACGCCACAGCACTGTCAATTCGACCATCTTCACCATTTGGCTGGAATGTCACCGCAGATATAAGCTTTCGCGAGTGAATACATTGAACTATCATGAAGCATTTGCAGTTGGAGATCGAGTAGGCGTCCCGTTAAATGAGCTTGATCCTCAGGGCTGGGGGTATTCTACTAACCATGCGGTATATTGTGGTACATTGTACGTGTCCACCGCTGGGTCTGTGTAATTGGCCCTCTGAAAATGAATTCTATACTAGCATTGCAACCATAAAGGACCCATGACACTAACAATGAGGCATTGTGGCAGAGCTAGTCTTAAAATATCGGTCATTTCAGCTTGGATGCCGTTGGTGGTGTAGTGATCTATATAAGCTTCATCCCCAGTGCAAGACCAATGTTCTCTCACTATCATCCACTTCCTTTCCACAGCCCAATCCATCCAGACAACTTCTATCATCATGCGCTCCAGCGTTCTCTTCTTCGGCCTGAGTGCCCTCACCAGTGTCCTCGCAACGGACAAAGTCGTCTCAATGTACATCGCGGACAACGACGACGACACGGCCGATCTGATCGGTAAAGTCATTGGCACCGTACGGCCAAACCCTTGAACCCGACATTGCCCATGTTCTAACAATATCCAGGACTCCGACAGAACCTCCTACTCCCTAACATGCGCACAAACAACAAGCACCTGCGACGTCGCCGGCTTCACCATCGTCCAAGGCCCATCAACCTACAGCGCAATCGCCCCTACCGGAAAGTGAGTTTCCTCCCAGCCAATCCCAGCGCACGCACATGCATACTAACAAATCTACTCTCCGCAGCCCGTACACCGTGGCCTGTGCCGTCGGAACCGCGGTCGCAACCTGCACCCTCAACATCAACGGCACCGAGTCAGTCGACAGCTGGACTGAGAGCGTCACCTCGTACCCTCTGACCATCACATCGGGCCCGGCTTCTACAGCGGCTTCGGCAACTTCTACTGGCTCTGAGCCTGGTGCTTCTTCGACGACGACTCCTAGCTCTGCGGATGCGGAGGCGAGCGGCGCGGATGATACCACGGATAATGCGGCGATGGCGCAGATTACGGGGATGCCGTGGGCTGCTGGGGCTGTGGCTTTGGGGATGGCTGCTGTTGCGATGGTTTAGGGGTTTTTTTGATCAGTATGCGTGTTGAATGCTGGTCTGGGGTTTGGTTTTTGGTTCTTAAGATATATGGAAATAATGGGTGGGGTTGTACTTGGAGTAGGCCAATGTCTGACCATATTAACCGAGAAGAGGACCCAGCAACGACAGGCGGATGGGTTCCGCAAACGGTTGGAAATGGAATTCTAAACTTGTGGGGATCCTGGGGGAATCCGGACCTCAGAGTCTCGGTTCCATTTGGCCTTTGTATCTCAACATTGTAACTCTAATTCAATACCTCTAGAGATATAATATTGTGGGCTTCGGCTCGTGATAGATCGCTGACACCTACTGTCTTCTTCCTATTACACAATATCTTTCTCGCAAGGTCAATCAAGTAGTATCCATTTACGAAGCATAAAATCTGCAGGTATCATTATGACTCGGTGGCGTGAGTAGTTTTCATCTCCATGGAACATCGAAGTAGCTCCTCAGTGAACCATGGTTATATAACCCTTCCTTGACGGCTGTCTCGGGAATATCCCGAGCCTACACTACATATACGCGCAGCCCCCCACAATTGACAAATGAGAATGCCTTCCTAGAGGCCTTCCTCTATATCCCCAGAGAGACAACCAAATGCTTTCCAAGTCGGCGAGCGACGCAACCGGGTCCCCAGTCACCCAGGAGCAGAGATATGTCATGGTAGCCTTCGCCAGCGTGACCTTCTACGCCTCCATCGAACTCATCATCCTCTGCCTGGCCACCTTCAAGCGCTACAAGGGCGTCTACTTCTGGAGTCTCCTGCTCGCATCCTGCAGTTTAAGCGGGAATACCCTCGGTTATATCTTCTTCTTCTTCGTCCCCGTTACGCCATACTTCTCTGTCACGCTCATTGTCCTCGGCTGGTATGTCATGGTAACCGGCCACTCAATCGTCCTCTGGTCCCGCCTCCATCTCGTCCTCCACCGACCAACTCTCCTCCGCGCAATCCTGTACCTCGTGATAACAAACGCAATATGCATGCACATCCCCGTAACAGTCCTCCTCTACGGCGCCGTCCTGCCCACTTTCGACGCCCAGTCAAGGATGCAGACGGGCAGTTTCTCAACGGGGTACAACATCATGGAACGCATCCAGCTAGTCGTCTTCTGTCTCCAGGAATGGCTCTTATCCCTAATCTACATCTACGAGACATACAAGCTCCTCCGGATCCGCCCGCAGCAGCAGCAGCAGCTGACACACGCGCATAAGGTTATCCTCACCCAGCTAATCGCGATTAATGTTGTCCTCTTGTTTCTGGATATCGTCGTTGTGGTCTTTGAGTATGCGGGGCTTTATTCGCTGCAGGTTGCTTTCAAGCCGATGGCGTATGGCGTGAAGTTGAGGCTTGAGTATGCGATTTTGGGCCGCTTGGTGCAGATTGCGACGACTGGGGGGTCGAGTCCGTCGAGTGTGCAGGGGGGTGTGACTGTTGGGGGGTCGTGGCCTGGAGGGTATCATCGCGAGAATTCGAACTCGGCGGAGAGTCCAAGTGCTTGGAGGGATCTGTTTGGTAAGGGATAGATTTTAGATTTAAGATACCAAATATTGAATGGCTAACACCGATCACCTGCGAAGACCGGGAGTCTTCGGATCCGTTTCCCCTTGGATTAGGGTTGGGGATCGGTGTAGCTCATATTGACATATACTCCACATCTGCGCCACGGCTCGAACGGGAAACAACCGCATTAGTATGTAATCATCCCGACAAGAGTCTAGAAGCTGGGAAAAATGCGGATGCTCCGGAAGCTCTCAGTGTTCCAAAGTCAGAATATGAGAGAAGTAGCGGAACGATCATATAATCAGCCGATGCCTTTTGATCACATAATCAGCAAATTTTGGTATAAATTCAACTCCATGAATTATTGATTTACTAAACCACAAACACGTTTTATTATCCTCAGATTATTCCGTCCAGAATGTCTTCATTTATTGTTGATGGGCGGTACCCTCCTGTCAGCGGCTCTACCCCAAGTGACATAAGCAGTGAAGAACGTTCCAGCGCTATCGATTTTGTCAACCGGCATAACTTTGTTTTCGAGGAATTTGACCATGCCAAAATGATTTCTACCTTCCTCCCAAATGCTGTTGTTTACCATAGCCACGGTACTATCAGTGGCCACGCGGCGATGAAGGAATTTTTCGAGAATCATTACGGATTTTTTATTGCGGGAGTCTCCCGCAGTGCTACAAACCACATCGTCGATCGTGATGAAGATGGAGGTGTACTTGTACGGTATCAGGAAATGCTTATTCGATATGGTTGGCCAGGTGATGACACCGCTGCGTTTAATCAAAAGGATGTGGTTAGGGAGAATGGACTGCCGGCAATATGGTGGCTTGGGACGAACGTTGATCGACTTCGAATGACATCTGATGGTTGGAAGATTTTTGAGCGGTATCTTGCAGCGCCTTTCAGAAATGGCGCTCTCGACCTTGATAAAGCGTCCTAGATAGAAAGTGTTGGCTGTGGCCGCTCTTCTATTCCAGGTATTGATGTTGGTAGTAACTACCAATCCCTGAGCTTCATGCAGATTTTCTAATATATCCACAGGTTAAAAGTTATGTCTCGCTTGGTTGCATTATTAGGTTGGATTGGTTATTATTCTCTATGTATTCAAGCAACGCTTTGTGGCTAGATTGAAAGAATCATTCCTTTATTTAATGATATTCCTAGTGGTTGATATCGCGTAATTAAGCCTAGACAGACGTTCCATAGGAAGCCAGTACGCCATCACTCTTTGGAGCACTAGAGGTTGGCCTACCACATATTGACCGGACCGTCCTAGATTGAAATGGAAGGATAGAATCATATAGAAGCATATTTCGGTTCATTTTGTCGGGATTTACGATGATTCGATTAACCCATCTGATTAACAGTTGTATGCGCAACATTGGCGTTTCGCCCGATATTATACAATAATTTTCCGGCAGACTGCTTCAACTCCTACATTTCAATAAGAGGTAGTTAATACGTGTAAATTCCGGGCGTTGTTACCTTTATCCAAGTAGCTAGTGGTCCACCAATATGGCAGGATATAGAGATCGATAGTGGGCACCAAAGCTGAACAGTCTATCAACACAATGTGATCAATCATTACCCTATATATTATGATTATATAGACATTTTCAGACTTTAGCCTGGCCGCGCAGCTCGACCTGCTGGTCAATAACATCCCTCGTCATCCGCTCCAACGACCGCCACTGCATCCCCAATTCCGTCTCAGCCTTAGTTGTATTGACAGGCCAAGACTCTCCGGCAATCTCCTCTGAGATCTTGAACCCAAGGTGCGGGTACTCCTTCTTCACAATCGCTGCCACGTCCTTCCAAAAGGCCTTCTTCCCAGCCAGCAAGTACGACGACCCATCCGGGATATTGTCGGCCAAGGCCTTGACGTGGCCCTCGGCAACATCATCGATATGGACAGCAGTGATAGAGACCAGGGGCTCCCCGCCGGCAACAGTAAGGAAGAAAACGCCGTTGGTGCCACTCAACTCCTCGGCGGTGGTCTGGAGAGGGTTGCGCCCATACACAAAGGCAGGATGAATGGTCACGAGGGAGAAACCGGGGTTCTCGGTCTTCTTGAAGTCCCAGCTTGCTTGGTTTGCGAGGAGCTTAGAGGCTTGGTAGAGCTTTAGGCCCGTGGCTTGATCATTGACGCCAGTGAAGTCGGCGGTCTGGTCGACCGACAAGTCCCAGTCATTGTCCTCTGTCGGATGCGGTCAGTATCTAGCCAAGGCAATCAAGACAAAAGAATTCATCCAGCTCTGATGGCCTACCTTTTATGACTCCTCCCTCAGGAAGACCCGAGATGGGCGTTAAAGCGGCAATTGAAGAAGTAATAACCACCTTCTTGATGCTGCTAACCTTAGCAGCTTCCTTCAGGATAGCTGTGGTGCCTTTGACAGCTGGGCCAAAGTATGTCTCTGGGTTGGTTCCATGGGGCAAGGGCGAAGCGAGGTGCAGTACGTAGTTGACTCCATCTAGCTTTCCGGCAAAGGAAGACTGCTGTGTGATATCTGGGGTGAGGACAAAGTCGATTTTGTCTTCAAATCTTGACAGGGCCGCCTTTAGTTTGGGAATCTGTTCTTCCTTGCGAACGCTAATCCGCAGACTGTAGCCAGCCTGTAGAGCCTTGATGGCGACGGCACTGCCGATGAAGCCCGTTGCTCCTGTGATAAAGACGAGACCGGAGGGCATGGTGATAGGATCAGATGTAAGGTGTGTAGAATAATCGAGCAGATTTGTTGACTGGATGTCAGTTTCAGATCTCTCTCCAGTTTTATACCTATGGAAACGTATAATCAGGCTTAATGATTAATGATCAATGGTGACTCCGAGGTAGTTAAAAATTCCCGGGTGATCCGCCACCCCACCCTGATCAAGGTGGCACATTAAAACTGCTACAGCTTGAGAAATATTGGAAATTTGACCACAATTTAGAGCTTGCCTTACAAGTTAAATCCTACCCTCCTGCTCTACCAATTTTTGCTTTGATTTACGCGCTTTTGGTGGCATGGTAGGTGGTTGAATAGGTTTTGGTGGGGCGGCGGATTACCTGCGAGTGGCGGGAATATCACTAATCACTGTCATGTTCCTATAAACTTTTAGAGGACACAGTAGAACGGGGTGACTAGGGGGTAAAACGCGCCTCCCAGGGCCCGCGGGCCCGGGGGGTCTACTTTCGTTATATTTTTCTATGTATAATAGGGCTACATCAGGTGTGTGAACTTGAGTTAAACTGGATTGGATTGGATTGAATTGGATTGAATTGGATTGAACTGCCGCGCAGAAGATGACGTATATCTATCTTAAAGGTACAGTGATTCTACTTGACAAGAGAAATAAATGGAAACTGTTTACCTGATCTGTGTTTGAGCTTGATTCTTTCGAAATGCAGAATTCTCTACATTTGATCTGTTAGATAATGAAACATATCCTGAAGAGAGCGCCCTTTACCTGACTACAAAGACTATCAATTCAAGCAGCTTCAGACGAAACCCAACAAAAATTTCTAACAAAATTTATGGACCTTTCTTCTAAAGCTGATTCTTTGTCCTGGGGATTATAAGTTCTGGGGCTTTCCTCTCTCTACTGAGAAGCCACTGGCTGTATACATATCAAACTCAACTATCAATTAACATCAGCCTCACTTTCTACAACAGCAATCATGGCCATACCATTTTATGCCTACGTGCATGGTGTCAAAGTGAGTACTCCGCTCCAGCAAGGTATCTAGGTTGGCTAATACCCTTATTCTTTGAATAGGCCGACGGCAGCGCCTCCAAGAAGAAACACTACTTCATCTTCGCCCACTCTAAGGACAAATTCGATCAATGGTTCGACCTTACCCATGCGACGCTTGTCGGTCTAGAGACCCCACAGCCCCTCGTTACAAGAGTAACTAATACAAAGTACATCTTTCCGGAATCTTTTTGTAGGGAATTCTTGAAGCTTGATATGAGTAGGATACCGTATGTCTGTCTTCAGGTTAGAGAGAGACCCTATTTGATTAAGGTCCAGCATGTCGGGGTACGTACCCCTCTCTTCCTCTCTTCCTCTACTACTGGTGTACACAGTACTCGAGAGATACGAATAAGTTAACATATTCCTAGAAATACGACATTTATCCCAGACATCACATTGAAGTCATCGCGGAGACCGCGACACACTTCCAAGACTGGTTTGTTACCTTCCGGCGTCTCTCATCTGCGATAAAATGCCGTGACGGGTGTTTCACGTATGACAGGAATAATTTTGATCTGGAAACGTGCCTTGATCTGGACGAGACACTGAATCGGTTTCGATCGTGTGTTTTGTTTTCGGAGCCAATATATGATTTGTCGGGGAATTGAGATAGAGCCTTCCTCAGAGGTTCTAGCCGACTAAGTTCAGTTGTCTGAACAGAATAATCCAAACTGAAACATAAATAAAAACAAGACCATAAAGAGTGATACTGTTTAACGGCAGAAAACCTTCATGGGGAAACACAATACGGAGATAAGAGTTCTGGACCAAGTTCTTCACGTAAAACCCGAAAACCACCGAACCAGGTATCTGACAATATCTCTCCAGCGCATGAACCCAGTATTCGTTGCGAAAGGAGCAAAGTTCCATCCAACCTTAGTCATTTCTTGTGGTGCTTTTGGGGCACGGCAGGGTAGGTCATTGCTTGAATCTCGGAACCAAATGGCATTCCAGGGTAAATAAACAACGAGGCATTGAAGAGTAAGATCGTACCGTAATGTATAATCTCAGCCGGTTCTTCGAGCTACCTTGCATTCTGGGCAAGGGAACCAACCAGTCGGCACAAATGCCCTACCGAGCTCTCTCCCCAGGGCGGACCCTGGATGTCATTACCCAAATGGCGCGCTCAGCTCAAGGGCTGGAAACCTTCTTCCTCTCAACGGCAGATAGGCTCGTCTTGTGACACATGAGCTGAATGTCCGTCTCGCCAGTCTCGCCAGTCTCGCCAATTCAAACTCCGAACTCCGAGCCCCAGAGCATGCTTCGCACTCCGTACTCTAGAACTAGTTAGTTAACTAATTCAGTCACGCTCTAGATTATGAGTATTGGACAGCATGCATGGGTATTTGTCAGCTATCCTTGCCCTTCAAGTTATGCACAGGCACAGCGGGCACCTGCGACGCCGCTTTCTCCGCTAACACAACCTCTTACTGGACCCAAAACAGTCACTCATTCAAAGTCTCTTTTGTGAGAGTATTGCGTTCCAAGACAGATGGTGCCGAAATATGGCTATCGGTCGGAAAAGAGCTGTGAGTTTACTATACTATTCAAAAAGAATACAGTGCTACAAGACTTGTGCATTAGCTAACAAGGAATGCAGATAACCGATGCTGTGAAACAACTGGGTATGTTGACATGACATAGAAGACCGCCTATTCTAACACGCATCTGACCTAGCTTGTTCGCCCTGAGCAAGACATTCAGGACTTTGATATCACATTGTGAAGGAAGCTAGCGATGGCGACCAGAACGGCCACGAATGCAACTGTGATCGTGGCCACAAACTTGATTCTTTCCTCGGGATTTCGTGGACCTGCCAATACAAGCCAGAAGGTGTCCACGGGGCGAGATCTAACGAATACCTCGATCGCTCGAAGGTAATCGCCCAGTATCGGAAAGTCAGGGCCGACATGATACACGTTCTGCTTTCTAATCAGATGTTTGTTGAGGGATGGGAACTGTTCGGTTTTGAATAGCCGGAGAGGGTTCGCTGCCAACCTACTGATTGTTTTGGACCTACTGGGCCTAATAGCCCTATAAGGGGGCTCCACAAACCACACAGTGGTGTTCTACTTTTACTAGTACGTGTTATAACCCCCACCCCTAGGGGATATTAAGAAACACGCCCCTGAGTAAGAGGAGAGGGAGGAGCGGCGCTAATATCCCTAAAGGGGTACTCTCTTTGTAGGAAACAAAGCATACCTGGTAAAGGACTTGTTTAGGGCTTGTTTCATAGAAAGGCGAGCATGGTTATTCATGAAGTGCCAAGGTATTTTTTCATCTGTATTTTGAACCATGTTAGCACAATTATCTTCTTTTAACTATGATGTATCACGACCCTCCGAGGTGCCGCTTGAGGCCACGTTGCAGATACTCGGCACATCGCGGACCCACGGCGTTGAAAGGCCTTTGTTCGTTTCTGAAGTGTCTAGATAGGCCCTATGAAAGTTCTTTGATAAGTTTGTACTTGATTTATCAAAGCCATAAAATGGAAACATGAACTCTCCTTTTGGAAATTGACAAAACAGGATACATAAAGGCTCTTTATCTGAAATTCAGATGTCATTGTTTCTTTGTAAGCTTTGAACCCCTCTATATGAGTCTCAACTACCTATCTGCCTAGCTTTGAAGAGCCCCAGGAATTGTTTCAGCATGAAGAAATAGTCTCCTGTAGTACATAAAAAGTCTTTAACTAATACTTACATTAAGTCTAATGCTTTGTCCTGTTGGGTATAAGTACAAGGACTTGTCCTCTCCCCTAGTGTATAACTAAACTTCTTAAAATCCTTGAATCCTTACTCTTGATCTTCACTTACACTACGAGTGTCCAAGCTTACACTATGCCTACCAGGCCAGTGCGTAGGTGGGCACATTCAATCGTGACTGGCACTACGCGTGTCCAGGCTTACACTATGCCTGATACCGAGCCAGTGCTCAGGGGCGTGTGCTTCAGAGCGATTGTAGAACATGTACCTCCGGTAAGCATTCTCCTCCCCAAGACCCGCATACCTTGATTCATTGACTTATACTAATTTTTTCCTTTTCATACTGCTACAGGGAGGAGGGACTACTGCATATCCTGACCATTACGTTGAAATTACTGCTGAACACGCTGACATCATCGATCTCTGGTTGACTGCACTTCGTGAATGCGAGTCGACTCGGTATCATATACATCCGCTACGTTATGGCTGGTTTACCTACGATAGGGATATATTAGATCTAGAAGAGTGTTTTGACAAGAGCTCACTCTTGGAATCATTCAGGTATAAGATCACCATTTCAGCACCCGTGTACGGGAAGCTTTCGGAAGATCATGGTGAAAGAGATGTTGCGGCGTACATAACTAGGAGCTCTGGAGAGGGAACCACCTAAGTGGTAGAGAGAGCTGATAATAATTCATTTCCTCTGGAGAGGGGTATCAATCGGCGGCATGAAAATTGAAAAAAGGATGTGGAGCAGACTCAATCAGGGTACAGGAGAGAGATATATAATAGACAATAAATTGATTTTTTGATTTTATTTAACTACCAAGCTATAAGTTTCGCACACCTCCAGAACCCCTAAGTAATAAACTAGTAGGTATCAATACACCTCTAACGGTATACTGGTAATCGACTTGAGGTAAGTGATATATAGAGGAATGAATAGCTCAAGGCCAGATTTGTCTGCTCACTACCAGTTTCCTAACTGTGCTAGGTTCGGAACTACCTCTCTAGCATTCGTGATTGGGGTTACTTTCCCTGCCCATACTATACTTACGACGGGTAATCTATTCCAGGTTCGTGTTGGATTAAACAAGTGTTAACTATATTGAAAATCTTCATGATTAGGGCTTCTACTGCGTTGAGGGCCCCAGATACTCCTTGGTGTGCTTGAAGAGAAAATACAGCAAAGTTCAGGATATCTTGCCCGAGTATTACCACCGTAAATACTTGGGTGGGCAGGCTCCCAATTCTTCGTCAAAAGGAAGCAAGGTACTGCAGTAGCAAGTGGCAATGGTGGACACTCACATGAAACCATATAGACAGACAAGAAATGTTTTTTATGTTTAATCCTTGCTTTGATGCTCGTTCAATTCTTTACGCTATTTGCAGCTCTTTTAGTTGAAATGGGCGGGCATTGGGGAAATAATGTTCAGTCATATCCTTGGACAAAGGCTTGTCACTTATCAAAGCATGAGCAACAATGAACAAAGGCTTTTTATCTCTCATTTGCAGTCATATCCGGTTTGGTATAAATATCAAGTATTCCTCTGCGATATTTAGTTCCACTCACACAATATACCGCCGGTTCAACTATATTAATTCTATTCTTCCAGCATGGCGGCTGTTACTCCTACAAAACAAGACCCTTACAGAATCCCGGCCATGGGGCCCCCATTCACTGTGGAGCTTACCTGTCTGGACGTGAGTACAATAAACCTTTCCTCTACATGACTGATATGCCTATGATAACTGACACTCTTCATCTCTACTAGGCAGTTAAAGAGCTACACGGAAACAACAACTACGAGATCACCTCGGACAGCAAGGAAAATCTTGATAGATTGTTTTCAGTGCTGAGAAACACTGATTCAAAGCCTTCTGGCGATGAGCAGCCACAGCCTCTTGTCACAAAGGTTACTGATTGGTGGTATATCTTTCCGGCACGGTTTACGAGTGAAATTCTTTGCTGCTGCCGAAATCCAAAGATCATGCAAGGGATTACTATGAAAATCATGGATGAGCCGTTCTTCAAGGCTCTAGCGACACACATAGTAAGTGACTCCGTCCCATTTATATCATCCTGGACCATGTGCTAATGTACTATCTCTTTTTTTATAGAGTAAGACCTCTGGACAGTCTGATCACCACATCGAGATCATCGCCCCAAGCAGCAGGATCCTGGATCAATGGTTTACGGCCTTGGCGCCCTACACGGCAGACATCACTCGGCGGTGTATATTTTGGTTTGAATATGACCGAGACCGGTTGGACCTTGAAAGGTTTCATGAGCTGGGCGATATGAAGCGGTTCCGTGGGGTGGTCAAGGTTTCGTCCCCAATGTACAACTTGTCTTGGAACGATACTGTGCAGTAGTGGACCTACTAGTTAGGTCATATCATGCACTTGTTATTCATTGGAGGTTGAAGGGGGCAAAAAGATAGAAAATATAAAAAAAAAAGAGACCAGCATGGATGATTGTTCCTTACACCTAGTTCCCATGGAACTATATCTATCATGCCCTTTAAAAGGGGACAAAAAGATTAATATGAAACATTAAATCTCGAGACGTCTAATCACACTCCAAAATAGTAAACTCTGGAGGATTGTGGGAGTAAGCCATGAGTGAACATAATGTCATTCTAACTACCCTGCCAGCAGCTAGCTTCTTCCTTCGTACTTTGACCATCAAAATACCGGTCACTGAATCTTATAGTTCCCAAATAATATTAAGAAGATCGACACTATGTTCACTCGGTATGAGGACATACTTGCTCCTAGTTTTCTGGGCCTGTCAAAATAAGAACAAACTCAGGAATTCCACCCTCGCAGTCATCCTCGTGGCTGGTTTAAAGGGGCAACTATAGTCCACGTCCTCCTGTTCTTTTTGTTCGAGGGTTGGTATTGTTTTGCTTTTTCACTTGCTTATGCCACCGAAGAAAGTCTGCGAAGTATGTCAGGTTGCGAGCTGTCTCAATAAAGAACCATAACACCCGTCCAGAATTCATTATATTACTTCTCAACCCTATACTAACACGATCGAAATAAGCGACCTAACAGAGAACAACCATAAGACCTTCGAGTGACGCCTCCTTCCCGTTCATAAAAAGCACCCTGAGAGATGGACTAACCCTGAGTGAACTATAGCAACGTCATCTTCAATTACTAATCCGACTTTGGCGAGCTCATTCAGACTGTCATCCAATATCTTTAAGCCCGTCGACGCTGTGTTAGTTTAAATGGACTGATATAGCACCGAACACATGCATCGAGATCCGCCTCCTTGACTAGGCGTCCGGTGCTGGGACTGTGTCCAAGGTATGCTCTAGACCTTGATATATTGATTCTCTTCGGCTAATGAATTAGGTGGTAGCACCCTACGTCAGTTGATCAATCGGGTTCGACCTCTTGGAGAACGTGGTACAACAAAGCCGCGCGGGATGTGGGCTACGCCTCCGAGAGGATGTAAGTGATTTTCTAGCTAAAGGCTTTTGCACTGAGCATACTACTCGCCTTCCAGTTGGCACACTCTTCCTTGAGACTCGATATTATTATCATTAGATTCGCCCTTCATCACGTCCAGACCTTGTCAAGCTCCCACTTTGAACGATTTGCGCGCCTGTTGATACCCGCTGCTGTCTGTGTGGTTCTTTATATGGTTCGTACGGATATAAATAATTTGCCGGATTTTGAGCGAGACTTGGAGCCGGAACATCCGGGCGTTATGGTTATAATCCATACGAGGTTTGTATGAGGGGTCGGGATGTGGAGGGGGTTCGAGCATAAATTCGTAAAGAAGATTGGGTTTACAATGTTGAGGAAAGTTATAGCTACACGACATTTATTATGAAGGGGTTCCCAGCTTATTGAACAGTTTATGTTAAAGACGTCATATTCAAAATATCATTTCCCTTATGCATAAAAATGAAAACGAGTACGACGGGTAGCCGAAAGACGGCAAAACCTCGGTAATATCCAGACAAGAAGTATGCAAAGTCCACCAATAGGGAGACCAGGAGGCCTTCAATCGGCGACTGATATCTCTTGTTGCAGTCGTGACGGTGATTTTACTCCAAGATTTTGTCTTCTCCGCAGTCTGTCAAGGCTTTCCCCAGATTTTCCCCACAAAACCCAATATATCTACCTTGGCAATAGCGAACGGGGAAGCTTTGATTTGAGGATAGAGGATGATTTACCTCGTTGTCCATAAGCTGGATGGAACAAGTGCTGTGCCAAGTCTGTCGATTGCCGATGCACGCACTGGGCATTTGCCGTATCTAGAATCCGGAGGTATAAATACGTCATGATTGTTCAAGATGTTGCGCAGTATTTCAAAGAGCATATCTCAGACTGCCTCGCAAGCAATCATGAAGCTCCTAGCAACATTGTCACTACTTTCCTTTATACCTTTCTCGTTCTCCATTCCTTCTGCCAGGCATCATGCACGCAGTCTGAAGCCCCTCAACGAGCCTCTCGTGATTCAACTGAAGCCAAAGATTACCCCAACCCGAGAGCTTGTCAGCCTTGACGGGCTCTGGGACTTTGCACTAGCCTCCAATAATGACACTGCGTCGCCATGGACAGCACCACTGCCCAAAGGCCTCGAAGTCCCTGTTCCTGCCTCCTACAACGATCTCTTCGTGGACCGAAGCATTCACGACCATGTTGGCTGGGTATACTACCAACGGGAAGTCTTCGTTCCAAGAGGCTGGGCAGAGGAGCGATATCTAGTCCGCGTTGAGGCCGCAACCCACGAAGGTCGTATCTATATCAACAATGACCTAGTCGCCGAGCACGAGGGCGGATACACACCCTTTGAAGCTGATATTACCGAGCTTGTCTCCGCGGGACGGAGTTTTCGACTCACGATTGCTGTTAACAATGAGTTAACCCACGAGACCATCCCGCCTGGTACGATTCAGGTTTCAGAGGCTACCGGTAAAAGAGTCCAGACGTACCGGCATGATTTCTATAACTATGCTGGTCTGGCCCGCTCGGTTTGGCTGTACTCTGTACCCCGTCAATATATCCGTGATGTCGTTGTTGTCACCGATGTTGATGGCCAGACTGGACTCTTGAACTATGACGTTCAAACATCCAACCAGACGGCTGGGGAAATCAGGATCTCCGTGCTGGATGAAGATGGCGCCACTGTCGCAGAAGCATCTGGGGCTACGGGCACCGCTAAGATTGATTCCGTGAATCTGTGGCAGCCTGGTGCGGCGTACCTCTACCAGTTTGTCGTCAGCATTGTGGACTCATCCGACGACAACAACGTACTCGACACCTACACCGTCGCTGTGGGCGTGCGCACCGTCAAGGTCAGCGAAAGACAATTCCTCATCAACGACAAACCCTTCTACTTCACCGGTTTCGGAAAGCACGAGGACACTGCAGTCCGCGGGAAAGGCCACGACCAGGCATACATGGTCCACGACTTCCAACTTCTTGACTGGATAGGAGCCAACTCATTCCGGACCTCGCACTACCCGTACGCCGAAGAAGTCATGGAGTTCGCAGACCGCCACGGAATCGTCGTCATCGACGAAACCGCCGCTGTAGGGCTCGCATTTTCACTCGGCGCTGGTGTTTCCACCAACGGTGCCTCGACATTCTCACCAGATGGGATCAACAACAACACCCAGCGAGCGCATGCACAGGCAATCCGAGAGCTCATAGCCCGCGACAAAAATCACGCCAGTGTCGTCATGTGGTCTATAGCGAACGAACCAGCCTCTAATGAAAAGGGCGCACGCGAATACTTCCAACCACTCGCCCAGCTCGCCCGTGACGCCGATCCGGCTCATCGCCCCGTCGTCTTCGTGAACCAGGGCCAGGCAACGTATGAAACCGACCGCATCTCGGATCTATTTGACGTGCTCTGTCTGAATCGGTACTTCGGATGGTACTCGCAGACAGGAGATATCGAGGAGGCAGAGATAGCACTAGAAACGGAGCTCCGTGGCTGGGAAGAGAAATATCCCGACAAGCCGATCGTCATGACCGAGTACGGTGCAGACACTCTTGCCGGTCTTCATTCCGTCCTTGCGCTTCCGTGGAGCGAGGAGTTTCAGGTGCAGTTGCTTGATATGTACCACCGGGTCTTTGATCGTCTGGACTCGGTTATTGGGGAGCAGGTGTGGAATTTTGCTGATTTTCAGACTTCTGTTGGGATTACACGGGTCGATGGCAACAAGAAGGGGGTGTTTACGAGGGATCGAAAGCCGAAGGCTGCAGCTCATTCTTTGAGAGCTCGGTGGGCGACTATGACGACTCATGGGTGAAGCTTGGCTATATTTTGATCAATAATATTGCTTTGATCGGCCTGCAAGTTCACACGCATATTTACATATTTCTTAGAGGACTTTGTGTATCAAAATTGTAGAACGAACTAGGCATTGATACATATTATGGTCCAAGTATTGGAACCGAGGCGTACTACCATATTGAGTATTAGGATCACACGCAGTGACCATGTAATGGTCCAATCCATCATCGGTACCATCTGGCTAATATTTGAGTAGTACTGTTAGTTTATTGGATTGTTCTCCCGCGTAAGGTAGGCCCAACAGTCAAGTACTCACATTGATTCCAATAGAATATGCATGGGTTCGGGTTACAGCATTCAGTGTGAAAAGCTGGGCTTGTAGTTCGCTGAAGATGTGATTCCAACGAGTAATGAATATAAGGAAAGATAGGTAGAAAGTTGACAGAACAAAGCATTTATCTTGCCGGTCTTTTCCTCTACCTTAGGTGTCCTCTTTCATTAGATTGAACACTTTCAAGGTAGGTTCTTGAAGGAGTTTCTGATAGTAGCATACAACCCTAAAGAATTCTACCGAAGAGAATCATAGCTATCTCTGATATGGTATAAGCTCAAAGGGCAGCGTTGAAGGCAGACGCCGATCGCATGTACAATGCCGTCATAAGCTGCATGACCCACGTTCTTGTCTATGGACACTCATGTTCTATCCTAGGATTTACAGACAGTCTACGGAGTACACGTACCTAATTGACATCGCAATGGCTTTCCCAAACGACCGCAACGTCCACCCATCATGGAGATGCAGCTCGGCCTGATTTATTTCGAGTCGACCATCGCACTATCATAAGTATGGCCTCTGTCATGCATCAAGCGACTGGGTTAACAGCACGTAGTCACCGGTGCCTGCGGCTTTCTCGGCTCGACTCTTGCGATCGCTGTGCTAGAGAGCGGTGGCGATGTTGTTTGCTTGGATATCCCGCCTGGTTTCAGCGCTGACAATGCGAGTAAATTCCTGGTGTTTGGTATCGACCGGTTGGTCTAACACGACTCTCCAGGCGACGTCAATGCGGCTGGAAATTTCGAAGGTCATCTGCATACTTCTCCCTCGACATCACGGAGAGACCGCTGGAACGGAGACATTTACGAGGTTCATCCTCTTCTCCGCTCTCCGATCAAGGGTCTGATCAATTGCGCTGGAGTTGATACTGCCGGCTACAATGCATCCAAAGCAGCTGTTCAGCAGTTAACCCGCTCATTGGCCGCTGAATGGGGATCTCGAGTCGGGAGCCGCGCATTCGCGTGCACTCGCTTTCTCATGGGTATACTCGTACTGCGGCTACGGCAGAGGCGTTGCAGAAGCCGGGGATGGAGAGTCAATGGTCGGAGACAATGCGACTCAGTACGGTGGATTAGTTTCCAGCGCCAGCCATGTTTATCCTTCGGAATGGGGGCAGCTTGAGCATTGAGGGCTTGCTGTGGATCGTGTAGCTCCGTAGAAAGAAAACATCGCAAAGAGGCGGGATCTGCAATGTTTTACACCGAGAATACACCGTAGGGTAATTCTTAGCGTGGGATATGGTCAAGTAATTGGACCTTTGGACAACCGGAGCTTCGGACAAAGGCTTGCATCGCGAGAAAAAGCAAATCTAGACCAGGATCGGGGCCCAGGCTCCAGAGGCAGCCCTAGTTGGAGGAATTTCACATGGATAAGGTAAATTTGACTTTGGACACGTATAGGACCCATGATGAGGATCAACATTGAGTCCCTGGTAGAATTTTCGGGCCCAAATGCTCGATACTCGATAGTCGGTCAAGCGTGGAGGATGTTGAGCTCTGGCGATAGCAAGGAGCAAAAAGCGCATAAGATTCCATTGTACGGAGTAGATGAAGATTGTTGGCCAGGCAGCACAGCTTCGCAGTCACGAAGAGTGGTGCTTCTGGTGAAGCCGAACAGTTCCAGCCTTACGATTCTTGGTTGCCAGGCAATAGTTTCCTTTTAGCGTCCGCCACTGGCGATCAGCGCTGTGGCTGGTAATGGATCTGATCTTCGTTGTATGATCAAGAATCAATTTTTGCACTCTATTTACTCGTACTCCGAGTCTCCGATAATATCGTCACTGTTCAGAGATTGGGCATGACGCTGGCATTGACGTACTTGGTCGTACAACTAACAATTAGTGTGATCTTCGCCACCTCTGGCGATAGCTTGAATTTTATTATTTTTTCTCTTCACCATGGCAGCCACTGATACATACGGAGAATCATTTTATGACTTCATTTGGGGTCCATGTGGGTACCTTTCCTGTATCCACGTTGACCACGACACTGGAAGTGGACAGAGATGCGAGGCAACTTGAAGCTCTTACGATCATCCAATGGCACGATCGTTCCACTGGGCGAGAAAAGCAATCATGGAGGAAAGCCCGAAGCTTGGAAAAATGGAAAAAGGAAGTCGGTGGCAGCAGGATCGACTTGAGCTGTTGTGCTTTCCCTGATTTTAAAGCCAGCCATTTCCTTTCTTTCTGCTCCATTTTTCTCCCTCTCTCCCAGCTCTTTGTTTACATCTCAGTCGCGAGCCTGTACTCTTACACCTTCATCCACATTATACACCTTACTTACCGCACTCAGAAATATCGCCCTCACAATGAAGTCATTCACCCTTCCCATGGCCTTCTTGGCCGCTGTCGGCGCCGCTCGCGCTCAGATATCTGTCAGCGATTGTGCTGTACGTTCCACTTTTCTTGCTGGATTTTGCCCCGACTGACTCGATGCAGAGTATATGTTTGGACAACATGCTCGCCCTGGCCAGCGATCTGGGCTGTGACGCTGGCGATCTCGAGTGCCTTTGCGGCACTCCCGACTACCGATACGGAATCCGCGACTGCACCTCAGAGGCCTGCCCTGAAGATGATGCATCGGCTGTTCTTTCGTCGGCTCTTGCTCAATGCCCAGGTATGCAAGTCCGCTATCTGAAACCACAGCCCAAGCTAACTGTACAACAGGCGGTTCCGGCAGTGACCTCACCACGACTGATGACTCGACTTCCACCGGGACAAGCACTGGCACTGACACCGGCTCTGTGGCCGCTACCTCCACTGTTACCGGCTCCGATGGTAGCACGACTGTTGTTGCGCCTTCCACCTCAACTGGTGGATCCGACACCACGAGCGGGCCCGTCGTCACTGCCACTTCCTCCCCGGGTCAGGTTAGTAAACTATTCCACTAATTATGCCCGAGCTGTTTACTAACTACATCCAGTCCACTAGCCCTGGTGCTTCTAGCACCCCTGGTGCCACCACAACCCTTGCCACCTCTGCATCCTCTACCAGCACCGACTCAAGCTCCACCACAAGTAACTCTGACTCTGGCTCTGGATCTGGCTCTAATGATAGCTCCGAGACTGGTAGCGCTACCGGCGACTCTACCACTGCCCCCACTGGTGCCGCTCCTCGCATGGCCATCCCTACTGGTGCTGCCGGTGTGCTCGGTCTTGCGGCCATGCTTATTATCTAATCGCGATGACTATTAAAACCTCCAGTCTGGTTTCGATCGGAGCTATATTCTGGTTACGCTAATGATGTATGGTGGATACGTTTGCTTTTGGACCCTTATGTATATGTTATGGTGGGTTATCTTGTGACGACCATTAGTAGATACCCTTACAGGTCAATAATTAATTACTCAATCAATCCTTGGTTTATTTTATCATTTTTCGTGCTTACTTTACTCGAGGACTACCTGACTTGACATAGACCTGCCCGAGTGCGTCATTGCTTCCCTCCCATACTGCTTTGTTTCCATAGTCCTTTACGCCTATATCTTCCGCCACTGCGCAGAAGTGAATAGATCATTGTGCGACCCACGCGAAGTACATAAGTCAAGGCCAAGGACTTCGTATTCAAGATGATTCAGTAGTAATGTATTATTCGAAAATGCGTCCGGTGCCGCCGCGGCCTAATTGAGATGATTGATAAACAGGTGCGGATATCCCCAGATTCGTTTTAAACATTTCCCTTCGAAAGCACAGCGATAATGTTTCTTTCAACATATTTGTCCGTGCCATGGCCCCTACAGCTTGGTTGAGAAGTGTGTAATTACAATATTGTACTCCGTATCTCAGGTTACATGAGTGCTATTGACCCTCAAACAAAGGCGTCTCAACTCTGGGGTCGTACACGCTGACATTATTGGATAAGGTACTACCTACGGGGTTGCTCTTGATGTTTAATATAAAAAGTTCATTTCCTGTATGGTTAAGGGGGTCGTACAGGGTATGATTCAGGTAGGGAAACCCTGGGGAATCTCTTTGTTATGTAAAATAGTTTGATTGAGCAGAAATATATATTAAGGTTTCTTGAGCGTTCTACGAATATTCGCCGCCAATGTTGCAAGTTGAATTTGGTTATGGTTGGGAAGTGTTTGATTGAGGGACTACGTTTCTACTCTCATACTTGAATTGAATGCTACAATGATGGATTGGATTGGGGTTGTCAGTCGCTGGTGAAAGGGGTATATGGACTATGGCCTACCTAGGACTTAGGTCTGGACCTGAGACTATGCGAAAATGGTGGAGCTTTAGGGGTCGCCTACCAATGAAGATCGTCCCGGAACTACCGGATCCTCGAGTATGGGGGTGAGGGGCGCTAAGGCTGGCAGCTGTGCAGCAAACACGGGGTCCTGCGCCCAATAAGGCAGACTATTGAACTGGAGAAATCTTTTCTCCGGGATAAGAAGTGAGGATAGCCGTTTTAGGTACCCAGTTTTGACATACCCCTGCACGTCATTGATTGTGTATCAGGGGCACTTCCTAAAATAGCCGGAGCACCGTGGAGCTTTGTTGTGAGCAGCGACTCAGCGAGTGTGATTGCAATAGTATGATGTCTGTGGGTTGCTTGAACCGGTCATCGGGGGAAAATCTTCACTGGGATTGGTAGGTTTGCGTCAGCTCTCCGCTACTACGGGGTGAACCATGAGCCGGAAAGGGGAGCCTGCTGCCTCAGAGAAAAGCATATAAAGACGTCTCATGTCTTCGACAGTCTCTCTCATTTCCATCATCCATTTGTCCAGCTATACCATTCACAAACAAATCAACCTACCTTCAACCCACACAAACCAACATAGCGCAATGAAGCTCTCCTGGATTGCCGGTCTTGCCCTCATTGGTACCGCTATGGCCGTGCCTGCTCAAGACAAGGTATGTCGGAACTGAGATGTGCATTCGAGTGACATGGTAGCTAACGTCGTCTCAGCTCGCGCCCGGTGCTCCCTGCACAAAGGATGGAAAGATGGGCATCTGCCAGTCCAACGTCTGCATCGTATGTGTCCTTGACTTATCCCGAACCGAGACATAATCACTGACTCTTTAACAGCAAAAGGAAGACGCCTCGCAGGGCAAATGCAAATAGAGTAACATGACGATTTTTAGCGGGCGCATTATATTCGAAGGATAAACAGGGTGGGAAGCATGGTTTCCGATTGCTGTCATTGGGAATGGCCCGCGTCGGGGTTCTGTACCTATTTAATTGTCTTGTGTAGTTAATAGGACCCTCAATTGACTGACTTAACTGTCTTTCTGGCTTGGCGTAAATGGACTCTTCATGTGATTTTCTCGGCGTTTTGCGATGGTGACTGTTGTAGTGGGCGGAAATGGATCGCAGACGGAAAAGCTTTGTTGCCTGGTGTGGGTTTTCTGGATTTCCAGTCGTCCGGTGGATTGAGCGTCTGGGTCATTGCAACGGATCAAAGGCACACTGGGACGAGGTGTCAGGTTTAAGCTCCGTTCACCCGAGGCGTATATGCGCCTGTCAAATTTGAGTCTCAAGAATGAGGAAGGATGGGCGACATGGAAGCTGAAGATATGTCGAGATTGAAGCACTGTTCGAGCAGACGACTGTCGACTTGAAGCTGCCCTTGAGTCTTGACACACGCTGTGCCACTGTGGAGGCTGAGATCGGCCGAGGCGACCGACAGGCGTGGACAAACAATGATCCGAGCCGAGCCGAGGCACATGCTTCGGTCTTCTCGTCTTGCCTTGTTCGGCATCCGGCGTAATAATAACCACGGCCTTCGTGCTGATTTTCCATTCTTTCCTGTCTTCCGTCTCTTCATTCCATAGTCCATTTCGCATTCCTCCCTCCCTCTCATAACCTTCTCTCCTCCCACCCTGCGAAACCTGCGAACCTCGAACCTCCATCCCGACCTCCGCATTTCGCCCCCGCCATCATGTCCTCCGCCGAATCCCCCACATCTGACGTCGTTCAAGAATCATTCAAGGCCGCCGAAGCCAAGGCCGTCAACCAGACCGCTGCCCAGATCCGATCCTTCGCCGCTGGCGGTGTTGGAGGTCTTTGTGCGGTTATTGTCGGACATCCCTTCGATCTAGTCAAGGTGCGACTGCAGACCGCAGAGAAGGGTGTTTATTCTGGTGCAATTGATGTCGTGAAGAGGACTGTTGCCCGAGAGGGCTTGATGCGCGTGAGTTATAACCTGTGTTGAAGCCACAAACAAAACTGACATACGCAGGGTCTCTATGCCGGTGTTTCTGCTCCCCTGGTCGGAGTTACGCCTATGTGTAAGTTTGTCGTCTAAATCTCCGAGTGTGAGCTAATGCTTTATTAGTCGCCGTCAGCTTCTGGGTAAGCTCTCCGAACGAATTGGGATTGGAATCGCAATTGACTTGATGACAGGGTTACGATCTAGGCAAGACGCTGGTCAGCAATTTATCCGAAGTCAAAGTGCACAACAATACCCCTCAATACACCATCAGCCAAATCTCCGCCGCTGGTTTCTTCTCCGCTATTCCCATGACCTTGATCACAGCTCCATTTGAGCGTGTAAAGGTTCTTCTGCAGATTCAGGGCCAGAATCCCCCGCCTCCCGGCCAAAAGCCCAAATACTCCGGCGGCTTGGACGTTGTCCGCCAGCTATACACAGAGGGAGGAGTTCGCAGTGTTTTCCGTGGCAGCGCTATGACTCTAGCTCGTGACGGCCCCGGATCTGCCGCGTACTTCGCCGCGTACGAGTACATTAAGCGCTCATTGACCCCCAAGGACGCGAACGGCAACGTTACGGGTGAACTATCCCTACCAGCTGTTCTCGCCGCTGGTGGTGCGGCTGGTATCGCTATGTGGATCCCTGTTTTCCCCATCGACACGATAAAGTCTCGCCTTCAGAGTGCCCCGGGTAAACCCACGATCGGTGGTACCATTCGACACGTATACGGAAACGGAGGGTTCAAAGCGTTCTTCCCTGGATTCGGCCCCGCGCTGGCTCGTGCTGTTCCCGCAAATGCCGCCACATTGTAGGTCTAGGCCAGATTGAAAGTCGCAGAATCATGCTAATTCCTCATAGTGCGGGAGTCGAATTCGCCCACAAATTCATGAACAAGCTTTTCGATTAAGCAGGGATCTGTCTACATATAGAGTGGATTTGTCAGAGCTGAGACTGACGATATCCATTATCTCCGGCGTTCATTTCAAATCTTTTTGATCTTGTTTAGATGAGATGTTCTTCAGCATTGGCTAGCTTGTTTCGGATTTTGTGACTTAGACTTGGTGCTTTCTAGGTAGAATAAATACCTATGACTGAGTATTTATTCACATATACTTTACATAATCTGTCGGATGCAAAAATTCTGTCAGTCGTGTTTGCCCCACCACGGGTTTTACTCGCAAGTAGGAATATTCTCGATTTTTTCAACCTTTAACTATATTATTCCTAATTTATTAATTATGAAGCCTTTAAAGTGCCTATATAATCTTATAATACCTTTTAAACATGTAAATCCACTTAATCAAGCTTCCGTCGTGGGTTTAAAAAATCAAGAATGTCCGACTTGGCGTGGTGGGGCAAACACGACTGACAGAATCTTTGCATCTGACAGATTAGATCTTTCTTTGATTGGCTGAAATCACCTAGATGTGAATGTCTTGGAGGCAGCAATGAGAACGCCTGAGCTGAACGCAGGGTTCCAAGGCAACAAAGCCCTATCTTTCTTTACCTTGTGATAATTTTACACTTTATATGACTTAATCTAGCTACTTCACTGCCAGACAAATGACTATCCAGTCCTTCACTATCCAGCTATTTACCAACAAGTTCTCCCATCAAGGCCCTGGCCTCGACATCTATATAAGAAGCGATGGGCCCCATGAAGCAGACCCCTCATCACAACTACGACCGTCCTGATCGGCCTTCTCACAACAAGAACCTCGTGAGCAACCGCTAACATGTCTCAATCAACATGGGGCGACTTTGATCATCATGATGATTGCCGAACAAACTCGTTCAGCCAGAGCAATCAACTCCCTCGCTCAAACACACAAGGCCTTTCATGGTATCCTGAACACCATCCTCTACCGACAACCCGAAGCTAGACACGCACTCCGCTGGGCCGCAATGCACGATCTCGAAAACACCGCCAACTTGGCCCGAAACTCTCCCAACTGCTCGACGGAACACAGCATCACCTGCTCTTCCTCGCGGCGGAGAAAGGATCTAGCCGAGTCATCCCGCTCCTACTAGCCAACGCTGCCTTGGAAATCCTCCTCGAACGACGAAGCCGTCGAGGGGGTAGGTATACCGCTCTCGAGATCGCCACGCTCCGCGGCCACGCGCCAGCCGTCAAAGCGCTCATTCAGGCCGGTGCAAACGTGAATCCTCGGAAATCAGTAGGAGCTGCGAAACACGAGTGGGGGCGGACGACGCTTCTACACAGGGCTATCATGGGCGGGTTTTCAGCCGCCGCGCGGCATCTCGTCGAAACCGGGCTCGTGGACCTCGAGGCGAAGAACGCATGGAATGATACAGCTCTCAGTCTGGCTGTTAAGTTTACGCACTGGCCCCATGTTCTTGAGTTGCTCACGAATAGGCCTCGCGACCTAGATTATCGTGTCTCCAGGTCTCGTTGGGTCTCTCGGGTCTCTGTGTTGCCTTATGGTACTGCTGCGCGGCTTGTTCCTGCTGGCGAGAGGATTATCCAAGAGAGTTTGGAGCTCGTCGAGGTTCTTCTCGGGCGTGGTGTGGATCCAAATTCCCTCTGTGGGTATTTTGCCTTTCCAAGCCCCATTATCTTCATGGCCATATCCTTCAATTCCTTCGAGGTCGTGCAGCTACTTTTGGAAACCGACGGAGTCGACCTCAATTTCACTCTGGAGAATGGCACCACACCATTCTCCTGGGCGATTCGAGAGCAGCGAGCGACTATGGCGAGGTTGCTCCTCGCGGCTCGCCGTGTTACTCGAGCGTCTAGAATCGATGGACTACATTTCGCCATTGATGGACACCATGAGGAAACCACGGCGCTTGTTGACCCTATTCTTGATTCTCTTGATGATGGTGCCCATGATGGTGCACATGATGATGCCACCAATGGTGCTAATGATGATTCGGCTTTGAGAGTTGTGCTTACTACGCTTATTAGGCGTGCTTCGGCTGCGGGGAATGAGCCTGCTATTGAGGTTCTGTTGCAGAGGCAGCGGCGCTTGGAGCGGCAGAGGCAGCGGCAGCAGGATGCGCCTTTCCTACACATGGCGTCGAATCGGACTTTTAGAGTTACTACTTTTCGGGGTGCTATTGGTGGGCCTACTATTTATCAGGATGCTATTCATGAGGACGCTATTCATGAGGATGCTATTCGTGAGGATGCTATTCGTGAGGATGCTATTCGTGAGGATGCTATTGATGGGGATATTGCTGATGGGGGTCCTGTTTATTGGCATGCTGTCAATGGGCTTCGGGGTATGGTATTGGGGGATGGGACTTGATTTTGGAAATTCTTTTTGGGAATTTGGTGGTTGCTGCTCCTGGAAGGGGCGGATACCTTGAACTGGATATTGGGATTTTAAGTCTGGTGTAGGAGAATATGCCTAATTTCGACGTTACTGAGTCACAAAATGGCTATTAGGTAGATGTATTATCTATTGCTTTAGCTTAATATCACCAAAATTTCTTTTTTTTCGCGTTGAGAACAAGATTATCCTTCTGAAAGCCCAGTAAAAGAAGCCAAAGGGATGTAGACTATGGGTATAAGTGTTTCCCTATCCACCACCAGCGACAAACAAACTCGTACTCCCGCAGTTGTTTGTTGAGGGCGAGCTCCAAGTGTAGAGGTGTGCGGGATTCCGTTCCTGCCAATGTCCTGCTCGCAGACGGCACAGACCATGGATGTTGAGCTGGAGGCGATGTGGATCATCCTTAAGTTGACAATGCATTTTCCTTCTCTGGAATTGAATCAGAGTTCGTGATCTCAGGTTGCGATGGCCTTTTCAAGACTGGTTACCCTGTAAAGGGAAGATAGGCGAGTAGCTCTCGGGAAGATTTGGTAGGTAAGTCGAATCCTGTGTGATTGACTGTCGTCTGATCAAAGATGGGGTCTACTTACTTCACTCGGAAGGTGTCTTCGACGTGGGACCAGATATCGGTTACTCAAGCTGGTGGGAGCTGGTGATTATGTTTTGGTCGTCTGTCTGACTCCCGAGGCTTCCACCGAGTGAATAAAAAGTTCATGCAGATTCACCAAGCCTGCCCGTCCCTTTCCACTCACCAGCATGCATAAACTGCTTGTAACCAGATACTGCTCCCGGAACGCCTCCCATATTGCGGACTCGTCAGGTCGTGGGGTAAAATGGGTCGTTCTTAAAAAAAGCTTCTACTGCTTGTTGAACCCCCTGTTCATCCATAGTTATTGGACGGACCAAGTCAAAATCAAGAAGCCTCATCTGATGAGGACCCAGGGCGTTTGTTATATCGCTTGAGTTGCAGTTTGATGCTGCGAGGACAAATTCAACATCATTCCCATCCACCTCGCCGATCCAGTGCATCATAGCCAAAGCCTCGGCCATCATCCGGGCATATTCCAAGATATCTTGCTCCGGGATGCCAAGTTCCTCCATTTGGTCGATGTGTAGTGGGTAATTCCGTAGAGAGAAGGCCGTAAATCTGGACTGACTCGAGGTTGTGTGGACACGGCGCCGACCGAGATACGGCCGAATCAAACAGTCGCGGTTTGTCTGGCTTTTCATAATCTCGGGGACGAGATGCGCTGGGCAGTATCGCTCCGTGAGGAGTCGTCGGGTCGGTTCTGCGATCGCGGGTATGCGTTGTGTGTGGATTGTGTTAGGTACAGGGCTCACTATCCTGTGGGAATCGGTCGAGGTTGTCGTTCCACCACTTGTCGGATGGGGTTATGAGGTTGTGGCATGTCGGTATCTGTATGTGCGTTTGAGGGTGTGTCTCTGTTCTATTATTCCTAGAATGTAGGAACTGTTCCAGACAGTTCAAGAGGTGACGGTGCATGTTGTAGTCGTTGGTGAGAGACCTGTGAGGGCCGCCATCTCCGCGCTTGAAGGCGGATTTTTCGTCTTTCGCTGCCAACTCCGTAGAATCCGGCTCCGATGCGGTCGAGCTTTGGTTGGTTATCACTCATCATGTTGGTTGTTGGTTTGTAAGTTGTGTAGTTGTGAGATGTGGAAGTGAGGAGGTGACAGGAGAAAGTCAACTTTATGAGTCACTAAAGTTTTTGCCTGAGTTTAATTTCATCGAGTTAAGCCAGCTCCTTTCTTCCCCATAAACACCCCCCCTTTAGTATAATTCGCGTTATCCAAGATATCCATCTCAAGTCTCCGCTGATACGACTGTACACTCTTTGCCTCTGACGTCCTCAACATAAACCATCTCAAATGAGGCAGTGGCGTAACGAGCTCATCCACACAGTCCAGTATCCATCCACCCAGACCGAGGCCCTGGTACTCCGGTAGGACATAGACATCGGTTAGATAGCCGAAAGTGTAGTTATCTGTGACGAGACGAGCGAAGCCGATTTGTTCGAGGCTAGTACTCTGGTTGTTGATGTCGGCTGTAGTTTCGCTGGGTAATTGCACTTTGTAGAGGCCCAGACAGAACGAATTGTCAATTATACCCTGTAATATCTCCTCCGGGTAGGCATTTAGCCAGTACATGTAGTCTGACGCGAAGGCGGCGTTCAGTGCTGGGATCGAGAGGAGGGGTTTGTCTGTGGAGATGATGAAGGAATTGGATTTGGATCGTTTTGTCCATTGTACTGGTTCTGTTGGGAGGGACATTTGGCGTTGATTCGGGTTATGTGAGGATTTAGAAGGTCCTGTAGGTGGATTCCAGGGGCTTATATGGTGCGAATACGCGTATTTATTGCTCTTTTGGCGCCTTAGACTGCTTTATGACTCATATTGGAGTACATGAATGCAACGCCAAGTTCCAAAGTTGGAGATCGATGTCAATTAGTCACACTATAAATGAGCTCGCGCCCCTTTTTATGATACACTCTCGAACATTTATTTACAACTGAACAGAAAATATTCTAAGCAGAAGGCATAGCGGTACCAGATGGTATGGCCCCGGAAGCACCTCCGGAGGGCATCTCGCCGCCACCACCACCGCCGACCGCAGCGCTGTCAGTGTTTTCGTGGCCGCCAAACTCGTCATAGTATGCAGCAATGCTGTAGTACGAGTTGTCAGTGTAATCAGCAGAAGCATTGATACCGATCTGAATCCAGGCGTAAAGTCCATCCTCAATTCCATTGCCGAGGTAGATGTACTCTGGGAACGGGTCGTACTCGTTGCTGGCTTGCTCAATGCTCCACATATCGTCCGCGTTGCTAGTGATCGACTGCGTGTTGGTGTTATAGGGGTAGGAATCTTCAACGGCGGAGCGGAGAACCTCGTTCCAGAAGAGCTGGCCGATGTGTGCGACGCTACCGGTTCCGACCTCGAGGGTGCCGTTGTTGCGGTTGACGCTGGAGTTGAGATGGGTCAAAAGATGGGTGTGGATGGCTCTGTCATCGTAGTGACCGGGGAAGATTGTCTCGAAGCTGACAACACCGTCCTCGTTGGTCTCTTGGATACCGCGGAGGTAGGTCGAGTCCCAGCCGTCGGAGGCCTTGTTGCCTGTGGCCACGATACCACTAAAGATGTCAGTTTCGGTTGACACAATGCAGGAAGTGAGCTTACCTGTAAACGCCGGTGGCGTTGGCGTTCCAGATGTCGACGAAAGCACCGGGGACGGGCTTGCAGGTGTTGATGTCAATATATTGAACCTCAAGGTAGAGGTCCACGCCATCACAGTACAACTCCTCCTTCACATGCTGACGGGTGATTTCTCCCCAGACATAGTACGGACCGTCGGTGACAGTAGGGGCAAGGATGGCACTCGTATTGCCACTGAACATAACCTCATCAGGGGTGTTGGGCGAGTAGTTGAGGATGTCGGTCTTGTTGTGGTCAATGGCTTCCCACACCTCAAGAGCAGCAAGGTCCCTGCGCCACTTTTGAGGGTCTAAAATGTTAAAGAATCACTGATGAAACACGAAAGGGACTTACTAGCGGTAATGCCTCGGCTTTGGCGGAGCTCGCGAGTGGTCTGGGCACGGCGAGCAACATTGCGCTGGTTCAACTGAACGGCAGCATCTGAGGCAGAACAGGAGTCCAAGGAGGCTCTGGCCCTGACTGCTTGCGCATCACGAGCGCGGATTTCCCTCTTGATGACAGCGGGATCGTGCTTCTCACCTGGATGGGCGAAGGCTAGGGTGGCCGCAGTAAGAGTGAGGAAGCCGGTGAAGCGCATTTTGAGAAAATTGGGGAGATCTGGACGTTTGGACTGCGGTCAACATTTTCAGCCATTGATTGCGCTCTTATACCCTTCAATCACACAGCGTCGACTGCAGCCGCGTCACCGAAATGTTTGCGGTTTCATCAAAGCGAGGCTTGAAAAAGGGGATGCGTAATTAAAGATATGCCATAGGTTGTTTTGAGACATGAATAGGGCTAGAATAGAGCTGGTGGAATCTCCAGGACTCTTCGTCCTTCTTGGCGCCGCGTATGCTCGTTATCAAAGTGCTTGGTAGAAGCTTAGCTCGATCCACTTTGACGTGGCTGTCCTGACGGAATCTTGTCCAGTTGCCCTGGGGTTGCGAAGGGGCGGACGGAGAAGGCAGCACCAGAATAGATATGCCCGGGATATTTTGATGCCGCTGAGTAATGGGGATATCACCTGGGCAGTGATCGACATGTCAACTCACAGAGACTCCGCTATGGTTGTTGCCTGCATTTCTTCCCACAAGTCCTGATATCGGGAGGTCTCACTCACACATCGTTTGTGACTTTGTGTTTGGTCTTCAATCGGATTTAGTGTTCAATCGGATTTCCTTACTAACTATTTTGTTGGCAATATGGATACACCATGAGGTGTACTGCTAGAGTGACATAACCTTGCTCCTTCGGGAACATTGAGTGCTTTCCTTATTATACTCAGGCATCTTATCCAGGCTTTGCTTTCTATCATGGAAGGTGCTATCGGGCGCATAATGGCAGTCTGTAGCAGGCAGGGCCGCTGCTGGTCACACCTACCAGTTTGGCGCTCATTCCAAAGGTGAGAGACCCCCAAAACAACAACCCCCATCTCATTCCCCAGATCAACCTTTCATGCTTCATCTATCGCCTCACAACCATTGCTAACGCTATCTATTCTTACAATCAAAGCCCTAACTCGTACAATCAAAGCCCTAACTCGAACAATCGAAGCTACAATGTCGGACGCCAGTGACTTTGCGACCAATTCCCTCACCGATCCCGTCCTTCTCGACAAGATCGATAAGCTCTTTGCGTGCAATGTCGGCGAATATGTTTCTCTTCCGCAGCTCGTCGCAGTTGGAGACCAGTCCAGCGGCAAGAGTTCCATCCTGGAGGGACTTACAGGCCTTCCATTCCCACGCGATAGCACCTTTTGCACTCGCTTTGCGACCCAAATCATCTTTCGTCGGGCCGTCGGACAGAACATGCGTCGTATCAGGGCGTCAATCATTCCTGCACCGAACACGTCTTTGGAAACTGTCTCTAGACTGAGATCATGGTCAAAGATTGTCGCCGGTCACTTGGAGACGAAAGAGTTCTCAGAAATGATGCAGCAGGTATGGGAGATGGCAGACTATACTATATGCTGACGCACACTGACAGATCCTAGGTCCATTCGGTAATGGGTGTCCGATCATCAGAGGATCAGTCCAAGCCAACGTTCTGTCGCCATGTTTTCCGCCTTGAAATCAGCGGGCCAGATGAGGACCACCTCTCTGTTATCGACGTCCCAGGTATATTCAAGACCGTCACACCCGGTGTGACGACCAAGAATGATATCGAGATGGTCCGCAGCATGGTTCTCGACTACATGAAGAACTCTCGCTCAATCATCCTCGCCGTTGTCCCTGCCAACGTCGACATCGCGACACAGGAAATTGTAGAACGCGCCCGTGAGGTTGATCCTGAAGGACAGCGAACCCTCGGTGTTCTCACCAAGCCTGATCTGGTTGATCGCGGAGCCGAAAAGAATGTCATAGATTTGATCGTCGGTAAAATCATGCCCTTGAGACACGGCTGGGTTCTCGTCCGCAACCTCGGAAAGAACGAAATGGCTATGGGTGATACCTCGCGCGAGGAACTGGAGGCGGAGCTCAGACAGAAAGACGGCTGGAGCTCAATCCCTGCCGATCGATTTGGCATCGAAGCTCTAAGGCATCGGCTTCAGGAGACCGTCACGGAAAATGCTCGGCGAGAGTTTCCCAAGGTCCGTTACAGAGGACGTCTTGATTGACATTTGCTAACCCTGGCTAGGTTCGCTCGGATATCAACAAACGGCTGAAAGAAGCCAGGTCTGCTGTTTTTGCCCTCGGTCAGGAACGAGTCACCAACAAGCAGCAAGTCGACTTCCTTTTGGAAATCGTAGGCAAATTCCAGGAGATCGGAGCCAACGCGCTTCGTGGCAACTACGGCACAGCGGATATCTTCGAAAAGGTCAAGCGCTTTCGGCTTGCAACGACGGTCATCGGTCGAAACGAACAATTCAAATCTGACATGACGCATCTGGGACAGGTCTATCGCTTCCACAAAGCCGAGATGAAGGACCCTCGCATTCCCCAACCGGTTGGAAAGGGACAGGATGACGATCCTCAGGAAGAGCCCGCCCTTCCCAGCCGTAAGATCGATACCAAGCTGGATATTAACGATTTTCTTTCCGAGAATGAACTCGTGAGCCCACCTACCAACGATGACATTTTGCACTGGCTCGAAGGCGAGTATCTGAGCTCACGGGGCTTTGAGATGGGCACCTTCAACGCCTCCCTTCTACCAACTGTCATGAAGAAGCAGTCAAGCAAATGGGAAACTATCGCGCTGGGCTATGTTAGTGATATCATCGCAGTTGTGGACGCGTTCATCGTCAATGTCCTGACCGATCTATGTCCGGATCGAAGGACATCCCGGGGCTTGCTGTCCATTGTCGCGGATGAGCTCCAGGCAAAATACCTCGATGCGGTGAAACATACTCATTTCTTGTTGGAGAATGAGCGCAACGATACACTCATGACAGTTCACCAATCGGTCACAGACACCCTACAGGATCGGTGAGTAATCATTACTGGATGCTATTGTCTTGACGAAACTGACTACTCTCTAGCCCGGAGCTGAAGATGCAGAAGCTGATTACGGACAAGACCTTCCACGCAGGCAATCTAGCCTTGGGAAAAGTGATCCGTGTGGATGATGTTCGAGCAGCCCTACCTGGAATGAGCACACTGGATATCATCGTACGCCAGGTTCATGACATCTTGGAGTCATATTACAACGTTGCCCAGGCGCGCTTCGTCGATAATGTCTGCATGCAGGCCGTCAGCTACTTCTTGTTGTCAGGGCCAAAGAGCCCTATGAAGCTGCTTTCTCCTGCGTTTGTTTACCGACTTGATGAGCAGGACTTGCAGGATATTGCTGGGGAGGATCCTGTTGTTCATAGGAAACGCGTACAAGCCACCAAGGTCATTGAGGATCTGGAGGCAGCCCGGAAGATTCTTCTTTGAGTTCAAGTGCCACGTATTCTTTAGCCGTGTTTATTTTTAGCGAACCTACTTACTCAACACTGGTCATTTTGCGAACATGATGAGCCACGCACCTGCGCAGAAGTAAACTAGGGTGAAGCCCACCCTGAGCCATTCATCAGCCTCCAGCCTCTCTGCCTGGTTTTAAGAACATGGTTTGTTCCTATGAGCAAAGCAGATGCCATTGGGATCTAGCCCTGCAGTGCCAAGAGAGCCAAGAGATCCGATCTTGACTTCAACGTCATAATGAAGACAATCTGTAACATGGCCTAAAATGCTGGATCTCCCGAATTGTAGATGCATGGATCAAACTGATATCATCAGCCACCGCTTCCACCTTCCGCGAATTCGCCACCACACAATACCCACGAAGAACCCACATATATAGGTACATATGTTGAGATGATTCTTGTAGAATTGAAAAGTGATTGAAAAGACTGGATACATGTATCAGTAGACAGACTAAAGAAATACCATCCCGTTAGACAAAACACAAAAACACAAGTCAAGCCCCAACCTGCTTCTTAGTAGGCCACTTTCTAAATAAATCCCCAAACTGGTCAAACGGCGCCGTGAGCAGTCCAACATGCGGATGAGCTCGAGAAGGAACAAAGATCTTCGCCCGGCTGAACGCCTTGGAAATATTCTTGCTTTCTTTCTCGGAAAGTGAGTCTTCGAGCAGCAGAAGATCCTCTGTTTCTTCTTCCTTGATGTGAGCGGAGAGATCGCTCATTAGAGATGTTAGCGCTGGGATAAAGTCTGAGTTTGATGGGTCGAGCTGTTGGAAGTGTTTTAGTTGTTCTTTTGCCTGTTGTTTATTCTCATTAGCCATTTTTATCGGAATAGATGGTAGTCAAGTATCAAGGAGTATACCCGCTGATGCTCCCCTCGATCCTTCTCTGCCAGAGCAGCGCCATTGTCTACATGTTTCTTCAATGCAGGATACACGACTAGTTCTTCGCCGACGGCATGGCGGGCAAGTTCCCAGACGAAGAGGTTCTGGAAACGGACTTGCTCGTCTCGGGAGGATGACCTGAGGATGCGATCGGCTATTGCTTCGATTTCGCGGTGGTCTTGTTTAACCGCGGTGCTGATGAGGAGGGTCATGTTGGTTTTATTTGAGGACGGAAGATGCCTGTAGATAGGTCTATGGTGGGTTTTCAACGGTGGACTCTATTATAGGACCATCCCAGGGATTTAAGCTTAGCTACTTTTCGAGCTAGGCTGGTCAGTACATGTCATGACGAGCTCCGTCGAGGCATAATGACTTCTATATGTAGTTCTAGAAGCAGATTGGTCAATGTGTTCGAGATCTCCACGTCATGTTGAAGTATATGCTTCAACCGTGGTTCTGGGGTAGCCCTGGCGCGTGGGAACTTCCGGTTGCGGCTATACTCATCTTCGACCATCCTCAGTTGCGGGAATACTAGGGTCTATTTGTCGAGAAATCTTGCTGGGAGAAACGGCTAAATCGGAGAAATACCAGGTGGTAGTTACTCCATGGGGTTGCTTGATATAATTACATTGAAATGTACCCCAGATTCCAGAGTTCGCTAACCATAACCCCTGTAAACATAGGCGCACAGACAAGGCTAAATAAATCCAATCATTTGACGGCATCGCCCCTATTCATCACCTGCATGGTCTCTTACTCTTCACAGGACGGAGTCCCCATAGGTGGAACGTCTCAGCTGTCAATCTATTCCAGTCGCCGATCTTCTCCACGTTTCAGGATTTAGCCACGGTCCTGGGTTCTTACTCGTTCGTGCGACACGCCGAGCTTGATATATTAAGCGTTTAATCTATTCTACGCGCCTTCTAAACGACCGCCAGTTCGTAGTTTCTGCAGCAATCGGACTACGGGATGGATGGGGTGCTTTGGCCCTGACCATGTCGCACCATGGCTATTAACCCTAGCGATCTTCCCTCAAAGCACATATAAAGGCTGTGGTTCCTCGCGCTTCCACAGTTCTTAATAGAAGTATTTCCAATATAGCCCTAACCATGCATCTCCGACGCACCCTACTCCCTCTCCTCGCCCTAACCTCCTCATCAACCGCCCTCCTCGCCTTCCCCGGCGCAGAAGGCTTCGGTGCAAATGCCATCGGTGGCCGTGGCGGCTCCGTCTACGTCGTAACGAACCTCGATGACTCCGGCACCGGGTCCCTCCGCGACGCTGTCTCAGCAACAGACCGGATCGTCGTCTTCGCTGTTGGCGGCGTAATCAACATCGAAGACAGAATCGTCGTTTCGAAACGAGTTACTATACTGGGTCAGACGGCGCCCGGCGACGGGATCACGGTTTATGGGAATGGCTGGTCGTTTTCGAATGCGGATGATGCCGTTGTAAGGTATATCCGGATGTATGTTTCCCTTTTTATCCCTTGTTTGACTCCGGTGGTATGGGTTAGCTGATGAAGTACAGTCGCATGGGCCGTGGCGGCGACTCCGGGAAAGATGGCATCACCATCGCCGAAGGAGAGAATATGATATTCGACCATCTTTCCGTCTCGTGGGGTCGCGACGAGACGTTTTCGATTAGTGGGACTGCAGCCAATGTCACGATCCAGGATACAATCATCGCGCAGGGTCTAGAGACGCATAGTTGCGGGGGGCTTATGCAGACGGATGGGGGCGTCTCGCTCTTCCGGAACTTGTATATTGATAACAAGACTCGGAATCCGAAGGTGAAGGGGGTGAATGAGTTCACTAATAACTTGATCTACAACTGGGGAGGTGGCGGTGGGTACATTGCGGGTGATTCGTCGGGACAGTCTTGTATGTCTCCTTCCCTTTTCGCGTCTCTTGTTTTCGTGACGTGTGTTGACTTTCTGAAGATGCGAATATCATTGGGAATTACTTCATTAGTGGTCCCTCGACAACTGTTACGGCATTCACGAGGGGAAATGCGAACTTCCATGGCTACGTCGAGAACAATTACTACGATCCTGACCGGGACGGCACACTCGATGGGTTTGCGCTCGGTGCGTCTTCATCGAACTATGGCGGGATGGAGATCATATCGACTCAATATGATTACCCGGCTGTTGAGCATCTCATGACGCCTAATGAGGTCGTCACTCACGTCACTGAGAGTATGTTTTCCTCATTCCTACCCAGGTTCCCTCGATATGTGACACGGTCCGCTTACGATAATTCCATAGATGTCGGAGCCTCGCTCGTCCGCGACGATGTCGACACCCAGCTCGTAGACCAGGTCCTCTCCTACGGAACAGACGGGGAGCTGATCTCGGATGAAGACTCAATGGGTGGAGCAGGAGATCTAGATGGAGGTGTGACTCCTACGGATACCGACGGCGACGGTATTCCCGATGATGCAGAGGCAGAGCTGGGGACTGATCCGAATGTGGATGATTCCATGGAGCTGCATAGCAGTGGGTATACCTATCTGGAGGTCTGGGCGAACTCGCTGGTGCCGGAGGGCTATGCTGCTAAGGCTCGTCGTTAAGTGTATATATTTTAGCTTGATCTGTTGAGTATTATTTCAAAGAGCCGGTCTCGTGGTTGGAGTGTATATTGTATGGTATGTATCATTTAAAATAAGGTCATGGATCAGTTGCATTACCGAACTATCAAATCACTCGCAGGTCCTCATTCCATCCTCACAACCCCCAACTTCTCATTCTCGCCTTTACTCCTCTGACTCCATTCAGGCGCCTCATCTTCCCCCGCTTCCTCCTGCGCATCGCCCTCCTCCTTGGTCTCATGCACAGTCCGAGGATCATGCTCAGCAGGCGAATAAATCGTAACAACCTCCAGCGGAACATCTCCCACATTCAGAAACTGATGCTGCGTGCCCGCGGGAACAATAACGACATCGCCCTGCTTGACGTCCTGTTCCTTCCCAGCCACGATCGCGCGGCCGTTTCCATGCGTGAATAGCAGGACTTGGTCGACGGAGTGTTTCTAATTAGTTAGTATTGGTTATTCTATTCCATGACGTAAACAGGGAGGTATAAATAAGTACCTCATCACCAATCTCCCCATTAAGAGGAATCTCCATCGCCACAAATTGCGAGTAAAGCCCCGTATGAACAACCTTCCGGAAGACACCGAAGGACCGACTCGGCGAGAGAATCCCCGGGAGATGAACCATCTCGTTTGGTGGTGGGTTGCTGACCATTTTGCTTGGTTGGTTGGGACTGGAGTATGATTTGTTGCTCGCGTATGTCTTTGAAAAGAGACGGGTTGATTGTGTAGTAGGGAGGGCGTATTTGGTGGACTTAAATATGGCGAGTCTGTTCATTGCTGCGGGTGGTGATTTGTGAGACTTGGGGTCTGGCCATGGTTGAGGTCCGTCTTATGTTGGGATGACTGAGAGGTATTTGCCATCCGGTCGAGGTGTGACGTCGGTTTCCAACTTCCAAGGTCGAGACCACAAGAGCTATATAACCCTTCGTAAGCCAGAATGAGTAATCGATGACAGTCTAGATAGATCACTCATCGGTCATTCAGCCCATCCGATCTTCCACGATCATAATTCATCCCAATATATGACCACAGCTGCTGGCCAGTGCAAGCTGATCGAACGTATCAATGCATTATCTATTCTCTAATAGAGCCCTATGACCACTGTAAATACCGTAAAGTCCAATTATGTTCATTACAAAACATGAGAAATGAACAAACGCCTAAATCTGCATCTTCGAAATCTCATCAATGAACTTTGCGTAAATCTCCTGCTCCGTAAGCAGATCCGCCAATCTCCGTTTCTCTAGGGAGTGACAATAGACTTCTTTGATGAGACAGTCCCTGTTAGCTTGAGGCCTAACTTTATCATCCGTGCAACCCAGAAGAAGGGAATGTCCCAGCTGATCTCAAGCACAGATGTCGATAAAAGTTTTGCGAGATCTTCTGGCTTGTCTGGCCATCCTAGCGTCGATAATGGCGACAGGCCAGAGGAAAACCGTGCATCCGAAACGTCCGGTCCCTGACCAGGTCAAACCTTTTGCCAGTATGCGCAACCTTGTTGATTGTCTTCTCTTAAGTCTCACCTAGGGCTTCGTCCAGTCAGACAGAGTCCGTTGTCGGCCGTGTCATTGGATTCGCCTTCGAATTTGATGAAACACGTGGGAGTACGATGGCCCCGAAAATAGGTATTCTTTGCTGTTTCAGGGCGAATCTCAAGGTCTCCATCCTGGACAGCCTTCATGGCCATGCCAGCCATCTCGCACATTTTCATCCACCACTGAGGTTTCGTGAGCAGTTCAATCACGTCTCCTGTCATCTTGCAGATTGGGACAGTCATGGGTCGTCCAATTTATTCGAACGGTAAATGTACCCTTCTTCGTGTAAATGAGAGAAGGTTTTTTCATCGGCAGCAGAGAGGTTGCTATCAATAGTGAAGGCCTCCCTAGTCCAGTCATGAGCCGCCCATTCTCCGAGGCACGGTGTTGATTCTCTGGTGATATTCCTCTTTCCAATCCCAGACTAGGTTAACAAAATTCTCTGTTTCTCACGGCGCCAGAGGACTTTTTCCAAGACGCTCTGGGTGGAAATACCGGCATGGTCGGTGCCTAGGATCCAGAGTGTCGTCAAACCTTTCATCCGATTCCACCGTACCAAAGTATCTTGCAGAGCTGCCACCATGGCATGTCCGCAGTGCAGCGCATCTGTGACATTTGGAGGTGGCGCTGCAATCACGGAATATCCTTTCTTATTCACAGCACCGTCCTCCGTGAACTCGGGTTGGAAGAAGCGCTCTTTTCCCCACCAGTCGCACCACGCTGAAACCGACAACCTTGGGAATATACGCTTGGAAGACACCTTCCATCGGTTTCAACACTTATTCAGGGAAAGTGGTGAGCTACCATAGTTGCCGGGGAATAGGCAAATAGCACACACGCTTTTTTGGCCCTTTTGGTGTCCCTGAGCAGCATTGGAAAGTCGGGACTTTTGACTATGTATGTTTTTAAACCTTCAACTAGAGGAAGTCCCCTAAGACCAAGGGCTTGGTTACTCCAAAACACATAATGGTGCCTAGATTTGCCAAACGTAGCAGGTTTTCCGAGGCTTGGTAGCAGGCATGTGAGATCGTTCCAATACCTACTTGCCGCTCCAATATCTTTATTGTGGCAGACTGGTTTTGAACCCGTGTAGAATGGGGTTAGCCAGACACAGCAAATTTCAATCGCAGTCACCAAATCAGTGTATAAAAGATAACGGTAGAAAATCTTCCAGACAACTCTAGAATACAGAGTACTAGTAGGTAGTATGGAGTAGGTGGACCAGTGGGGGAACCATGAGGCGGATGCTACGGAATCCGCTTATGATTACCCTCATAGATCTGACGGGTTAAACATCAGCCAGCATCTTGCTCAATGTTCCAGTTTAATTCCGTAACATCTTCAGCCATGAGGTGGCGGAGTACGGTCATCCGAAAGAGCTCACAGGCATCGAGCTTTGGTTAGCGAGTCGGCACGCCGGATCAACCAATAGTCTCGGAGCATCAGGGATCTAGTGCTGCTCTGGGGCGGGAAGTTGTCGCATCCGTTGTATAATGAGCTGCATGCTGGCATGGGTGGTAAAGGCTGGACAAAACCCCCCGGTGTTCCGGCAAATTCCACGACTTAATGAGCCAACGGGCTTTAGGTTCTCTCCGTTACACGTAGCATGGCCTGAGGTAAGAATTGAAAGTGGGGAGTGCCGTCGCACGGCCGATAAATCGCTGTACGATGACAGGTATGGCTGTATCCTCCGTATCAGGATTCAGATGGTAACTTGAGATTGCTGTTATGTATATCCAACCTCCACCCAGAGGATGACGTCGTCCCACTTGGAAAGTGGGCGCCACTAATCATACTAAAAAAGCCGCAGTTATTTTTTGGTAAATGAGATTTGGGCCGCGGTGGATCAGCTTTGGCGTCCGGTTTCCGTCTGGTGCGTTCTCGCCCTGGAAATAATTCCGAGGGTCAATGTCCCGTTAGCCACATCTTCTTTGCGCCATGGCTTGGTCTTATCCGGAGTGGCTTGGAATCCTAGCTGTGGGTCGCTTAAAGGAGAAGTCAGCATACGGAAAACAGGTCTGGTGCTGGAGGAGATGAGATGATTGGAGATGAAGCTATCGAGTAATTTGATGGGGATGGAGGGGAAGATGAGGACGAGGGACGAACAAGATGCCAAGGAGGCGGAGGCGCCTCCCTGCCTCAGGCTCTGAGAATCTCTCCTTCAAATTGCTTCATCTTTTCAACATTCATCGTCCTCTTTATCAGCTTTCCCCAGACCTACTCCGTCGATCGTGTTCTTATCGAAGTCGCATCCACATTCCACAATCCACAACGATGCAGCTGTCAATCCCCCAGGTCTTCTCCAGATTTTCAGTCTCCTCCCCCGCCCTTCAGCCGATCGAACGGCCCACACTGCAGTGTTATCAGTCGAGGTGGATTCACGCCATCCAACGATGTCATCCAGAATCAGACCCAGGCGTGCTCCACTCTCGACTCGAGAATCAAACAAAAGTCCTATCCACAACTCTTGCATGATTGGCGTCTACCTGGAGGATACTTGTTTCCCTGAGGGGAGGGGGTTAGCCGGGGTACAAACGGGGATATAAGAGCAGACATTTTCTAAAGCCAGCTGGACAACTTTGATCCTTCGTCCTCACCCGCTCCTCGCAACCTCAGCAACCCGTTATCTGTTATCTTCATTCCCAATATCGTCGCAATGATTGCCAAGACGGAGCCTGCTCTTGAGTCCAACTCTGAAATCCCAGTAGCTCAGTTTCTTCCTGAGGTCTACAAAGACTCTCTTAACGAGAAGGTCATCATCGTCGTGGGTACGTACTCGAGAACCCATTCCTTCCATATCTAACCCCTTGCAGGCGGCGCCAACGGTATCGGTGCCAGCCTTGTTGAGCTGTGCTGCCAAAACGGTGCGCATGTGATAGTCGGGGACATTGATGCCGCTCGCGGAGAGCAGTTGGCGCGGAAATGCATTCAACAGTGGCCGGTTCAATGGGATCCTGCTGGCCCTCCGAAGCCACCTCGGTCGATGTTCCAGGAGACGGACGTGACCAACTACCAGTCCGCCCTAGATCTTTTCGACAACACATTTAAGAAATTTAACCGCATCGACCACGTCGTTGTCACTGCTGGCAGTACAGAGACCGAAGAGCCCTGGTTCGACCACACTTTAAGCCTTACAGCCGTCCGCAAGGTAAGCAATCTCTCCCGGTGCCCAGAATGGTCTAACAACCTTCAGCCCCCCTCAAGCAAAGACATCGACATCAACCTAGTCGGCACTCTCTACGTCACACGCCTAGCCAGCGTCTACCTCCGTCACAATCGCGGCCCAGGGGCAGACCGATCAATCCTCCTCTTCTCCTGTGCCGCAGGCTTCAAAGAAACCCCCGGCGTATCCGTCTACCAAGCCGCCAAGCACGGCGTTCAGGGTCTCATGCGTTCCCTTCGCGCCAACCTCAACTCCCCCTACCAGCACAGCATCCGTATCAACACTATCTGCCCCTGGATGACACAAACCAACAACTCCTTTCCCAAGCGTCTAGGAGACCGCTGGGCAAAGGAGGGCTTGCCCCTCAGCACTCCTCAGGATGTGGCTAAGGTCTCGGCTGGCGTGCTCTGCGACGAGTCTTTACATGGTACCTCGATGTACGTCGCGGGCACCCGCGCCTGGGAAATCGAAAACAACATCGACCGCTTGGAGTCCCAGTGGCTGGGTAAAGAGCCTTCGCAGACTCTTGCGCAGGGAAACAGGGTTCTCATGGAAACGTTTGTCGCATGAGCGAGTAGGCTGGCCTACATCATGCAGCTTCCTTCAGCACTCTACGTTCATTGATGCCCGCGTTCACTTTCATCTATTGATTCGCCATCTCGTTTCGACTCCACAAGTATGGGACAACTACGTAGAAGTTCAAGAATCTTGAATGTTCCGGCTAGATCAGATACAGAACCTGTTTTGCTTTAGATTGAAACGGCTACGTACAAGTCTTATACAGGAGTTTACCTTTCTCGCTTATCCTTTGGTGTTTATCTTGCTATTTGTTTTTATTAACTTGCCGCGTCCGACCCAGGATAGTCAGCTTGCCTATATTTATATTGTTAATCAATTCACAAAGTTGATGAATATCGAGACCCTAAATAAACTTGAAAGTACGAATAAATGTGTAGTCATTAACAACTTAACTTAATTCGTATATCATCATAATTGTTTAAAGGTATCATGACCTATGTCGACACTCGCGGCGTAAATCTTACCAGCTTCGAGGATGCGGATTCTGACTCCGGACCAAGAATATCACTCCGCTCTTCGTCTTCAAGTGATTCAATCTGAGTGGGTTAGTCAAACAACCCTACCAGAATAGGCAGGAATCCATACATCAAACTCCCTAACCAAAACAACAACGGCCTTTATCAGTTCCAACCACGCGGCTTCGAGGCCGGGGCATGTCTCTAGGCAGATAGAGAACGGTAACAAAGATTCATTCATCATTTCCCGGTGTCGAGGGCCCGGGGTGATCCATCGCTCAGGGCGAAATGTATTTGTGTTGGTCCCGTAGATAAAGCTGTTGCCCAAAATGGCGGGGGGATGCCATAACAGTGTCATTCCGGGTGGTATTAGAAAAGAGGAGATGTGGAGGGTCGTTGTAAGTGCGATATCTTGGTGACCAATGAAGAGGAGGACATATCTCATTGTTTCCTTCATGACGGCATCGAGGTAAGACATTTCTCTGAGATCTCTCCAGCGAGTTATGGCCGTTGGATCCCAGAGGTGGGGTATAGCATTGATCTGATTTCGAAGTCTCGCCAGAACAACGGGATACTGAAGAAGAATGGCAAAGGTAGAGACAAATGTCCTGGTTATAGTCTCGATACCGGCTGCTAGGATGGGTGACTGCCGAAATGCATCATTGGAGATAGTTTCTTGGGTTCGTCGGCTGGAGTCGTCGGCATGCATGAGTACTGACACGTCGCTCCCGGGGGTAGAGCATGAGAAACGCTCCCTTTTTATTCGGGATACTGGGCCTCGTAACAGGAACTCTTCCAGTATGGTAAAGAGAGAGGAGGGTGGATGGGCCATCGCAGATGGTAGAAGATTGAGTGCGGCATGACCTCGAGTATTCGAAGTGAAATGATCGCTGAGGAACTGGAATATGAATTTCTCTGCAAACATGCCTAGCGAGGTCGTTAAATGGATATCTCTATGCTGTCTAATCTTCGCCATGATGCTTCCCAGGGACTCGTCGATGGCTCTTTCACCTTGGAGCATCTGCTGGTGACTAGATAGCGAAGTCTGGTACCAACTCAACTGTACTGTAGTCAGCCTAGGCTATATTCTAGTTGTACACTCAGGTACTGTGAGCAGAAGACAAACCTCATGAAGTAATTGCCCCCGATAGGCCCTCGCGATATCTCCAACATCACTCAAACTGGCAATCCTCGGTCCCAACCGCACAACACTTCCATAGCTCGCATGTAATTCCGCAACATGTCTCCTGTATCCAGAGGAGCGTTGTGTGAACCCTCTCCAAGGATCTGATAAGGACGCAAGAAATGGCCCCGGAACAGAACTCAGCCGGGAATAATTATAGAGCAAGTGGAGAAACACCCCGGCCACCAAAGCCAGGAAGAGAGAAATTGCACACGCGGCCATGGCCAAGAATGTTGGAGTTGGCATCAATTGGATTGGCAATGCAATGAATCATCGTTATTTGACTTTGCGGCGATCTCATTCTCGGGAAGAGAGTTGCAAATGTGGCATGATTACGGAGTCCAAGCTTGATGGATGGAGAGAACCCCTGTTTAAGAATCTCGATTTAATTGCCGTAGACTGGCCGCGATCTTCCGAATCGAGGACCCGTAGATTCCCGATATGACTTGAAAACAGGATGAAATTATCTTGACTGTGATGGATCTGACGTTGATGTTGTCGGGCACCAGGGTACTTATACGTCGCTGGGTTGAGCACACCGCTAGACATAGCCAGTGCCGCCTAGGATGGCCCAGAAAGCCCTGAGCGACACGGTTATATCGGATACGAGATTACGGCGACGTATATGGCACATATATTTATGTATGCGCTGATTGCAAGGTTCTTTGCTGGCTGTGACTGCATGGGATGCAACGTCGTATGCATGCTGACCTGGAACTAGGCTGGGGTAAAATTCCAGTCGATGATTCTTCTCCAATAAAACGTTGAAATTAAGAAGTAAAACAGACATTACGTTAGAGAGCGCACGGCAAAATAGCAGCAAGTCTATCAAAGCATCGATGCTCGGTGAGACTTCCTGTACTGTCGCCAAATATGTGAGCCTGAATAGTACCGATAAAACTAACCCCAAGCCTGCAAGTCCGATACCCAAGTAAAGGGCTCCACGATATCCCCTTAGGACGTCGCGGCCGCCGTTGCTCAGCTTCGACTCTACCGTCCCCGCGAATCCCAATCCAAGCAAGATGAAATAGTTTACTGTTGTTGTCACCGAAGAGGCCGCCAAACCTTGGTGCGCTCGGGGCATTGAGCTGCTCAATAGAAGCGCTCCCGATGGAAAAGACATGTCCCTAATCACGACGTCAGAAAGAAACAAAACCTGCGTTGACAACCATTGAACTCACATTCCCCATGGTGTGATTATGCACACCACAAAGACCTGGCCCCAGTATATCTGGCCGACTGGCACCGTTGCAAAAATTGCTAGCCCAGCTGTAAAAGCCAGCATGGCGCAGAACATTATGATACTTGGAGGCAGGCCACTGAGGAGAAACCCAGCCAGGAGAGCTGCAATATCCCCCGATGGCGCAACCCCGGCCCATTTAGCCATAGCTAGTGAAGGGGTGTTTCCTTCAATTGTCTCCATGAAATGAAAGAAGTAGTAAATGACGATACCGAAGCTAGACCATCCTGCAGCGATACAGCCCAGCACCCAGGCTAAGTCTCCAGTCAAAACAGATTTGGGAAGCAGTGGACAATCAGCAGACCTCTCAATGAATGTGAATATGCTAATGAGGACAAATCCAACCACCATTAGAGCATATGTATAAGGAGTGGGCCAGCCTACCAGGCCTGCCTGGTTCCAAGCGAAGTTGATGAGGACGAGGGCTGAAACTCCCACAGATGCCCCCAAAACATCCAGTCAGGTCCGGATAGAAAGACTGGTTTGAAAGGTAGGGCGCGGTGTGTTTGGAATGACAATCACGCCGAGAACGGCGAACAGGAAACAGGTCATGTCCATCACCCAGTAACCCCATGGCCACAAGACCATCTGGGCGAAGATGGAAGAGAAGACACTACCAACAATGAAGCCACTCGGGGCTGTCGCGCCAAAGAAGCTAAATATGAGCTCTTTGCGCAAGCTAGGGGGATATAGGCACGACGACCTAGGATTGCAAGGGGGTTTGGCAATAACATAGCAGGACCGATTCCCTGAAGCGCACGGCAACAGTAAAAAAGTATTTGGTCGGACCAAACACTAAACCCTGCCAGTAGAGACCATAGTCCAAACCAGGCAAACCCGATGGTGAACATTAACCGGTGCCAATAAGACGTCACCCAAACGCCCGGCGAAAAGAATAAAGGTTCCGACTATCAAACTGTACGCTGCGGCAGCACTCAACTCGCCCGCATTTGACATCCCGAAGCTCTTGCCGATGCGGTACACTAGAGCGATTGACATACATAACCCAGCTTGGGTCATGAAATGGGCCATGCATACGACCACAACGAAATCTCCCTTCAGGGACCTGTCGGTGGTTGTATATCGGACTGGGCGGTTTCTAGACCACTCAAAAGATCGGGCTCATCGCCGCAGCGCGTGGGTTCTTTCGCTTCCAGCACATCCGCCTCTCGTTCCGAGTTCCGGCTAGTCCTTTCAGTATAGAGGTTCAAGGCATTTTCTAGCTCAGGTGGCACGGTGAAGATGTTCCGCGGAGACACTGGATATCGAGGTGACTACTTCAGGAGCATCAGAGATGCGCCATTCGCCTTTTATATTCATCGGTCTGAACTTGACTACGCAAGTAATACCGTAGGGAGAAAGGTTGCCATAGTGCAGAATCCATGGTTCATACCGTCGGCTGGCGTGGTTCCGACGGAACGTTCTAAAGAAGCTGCGGAGTCGGCTCAAAAGGATTTCGTGGTGCTTTAGAGAGCTGGGGGGGGGGGGGGCAGCACTTCTAGAACTACTTCCAGGATATACTCTGAAATCGGAGTAAGTGTAAAGAAGTGTCAAGTTTCGGGAAGAGGTGGCGCTTTTTGGATGCCAACTCATGAACCTTATATGAGAACAAAGTCAAAAGGGTGCCGTTGCCACGAATCAAAACATGGCTCTTCCATCCATGACTCAAAATCAAGGTCCCGTATGAAACAAAGAATCATGGGGCCTTGATGAAGTGGCCATCAGTGACAAAAACAGCTGAGGAAAGTTGAAGAATGACATAATCACAATCACATGCTGAAGGTGGAAATGCCAAGGAAAATCAAACATTTCTTCAATCTTTTCTTTTGTTTGGAATGTCAAAAAATTCGAGATCACCATGAATGAATGGAATAGCGTCCTATTAGTATGCAAGCCATGCATGTAGCCGACCCGTCATCATGCCACATTTCTCCTTTCTTTGCTGCTGATTCGTGCATCTCCGGCCTTGTGTCTCCTGAGCATGCTTTGACAATTCCTTACCCCGCCTACAGCAACAGTCACCAGTCACATTGAATAATTTGTCGACCTGCCATCTCTCTTGCTCAGTCCGAGTAGTCTGTTGCTCCTTTCCTTCTCAAACTTGCCTTGCCTTTCGTTGGTGCGCAACTTCATCATGGGGAAGCCTCCTGCAGCTATCTTCATTGCTCGGTACGTGTTCGGCTCGTTCGGTTTCCGGCGGCTCTCCAGGCTGACAAGCTAACTCATCAGGCACGGTGCCCGCTTAGATGCTGCCATCAAGGACTGGCATCTTACCTCCTCAACTCCCTATGATCCCCCTTTGTCGTACGGTGGCTGGCTCCAGTCGCGCGCTCTCGGGGCGCGAATCGTCAACGAGTTGCGGTCGTTGGAGGATCAACTAGACCATTCCAGCCAAGAGGCTCAGGATACCAATACACCCTCCCATCGCCTCCAGGATCGTAAGCAGAAACGCAGGATTATCATACATAGCTCTCCTTTCCTTCGATGCGTGCAAACGGCCATCGCAATAAGTTCCGGAGTGAGTCAAAACTATTGCGACATAGAAACTCTTCATCAGACACGCGTCGCCTCGCCGAACTCGTTGAATAGCGCGACACCTACGTCCGAGTCCATAAGCAGCCCGGTGTCCGACGCTCCCCAAAATAGCCAACGATGTCTTCTCCGTGTCGACGCCTGCCTTGGAGAATGGCTGACTCCTGACTACTTCGAGAGCATCATACCTCCTCCGAGATCCGAAAGAATGGTTGCGACGGCCAAGACAGAACTTCTTCGCCGCGATGACAGTACCATTCCAGCAGCGGACACTCAAATCCATCCCAAGCCATCCGTAGGCCATTTTCCTGGTGGTTGGGGCAACATGGTTTCGACGCGAGAAGACGAGGAACAGAATATCCAAGTTGAGTCGATCTCGGCCGTAGCTAACGGGTCAGCGCAAAGGAATCGAGCCGGTAGTTATGATTCTCTGAACGCTGCCGATACCCCGTGGCGCCGACGGATGTTGAAGGTCAACACGGATCTTCCCCCAATTCCTGACACAGCGTATGCACCGCCCATCCCGAGCTACGCAATATCGCCTTCAAATCCCATCCCCGACGGGTATGTAACACATGCGCGGGACGCCTGTGTCCTCGTTGACTATCAGTGGGACAGCATGCGTGAGCCGCAGAACTGGGGCAGTGGGGGCGAGTACGGCGATGAATGGAGTACTATGCACACCCGCTTTAGGAATGGACTTGATCGCATGATTTCTTGGTATCAAGCAGATGATGCTTCAACAGCACCCAATCACCGTCGGACACGTTCACAGCTGCAATTCTTGGACCAGGATGAGGCAGATGACTCAACAATCAATACTATATTGATCATTGTGACGCACGGGGCGGGCTGCAATGCGCTGATCGGTGCCCTGTCAGGCGAGCCGGCGCTGGTGAATGTACCCACGGCTTCTCTTACCCTCGCTGTTCGGAAAGATTGTTTGAGGGAAACAATCCCTGACCTCAAAAGAGAGGCACGGTACGGTTTTTTCAATAGGCCAATTGGACCCGACAATTACCGTTTAGTAGAGGTAGCATCAACTGATCATCTGCGTCCCGGAACAAGTCCAGCTTCATCTGTCCGCTCGCCTTCTGCAAGCATTGTGACATCTCCGGGCTTTCATTCGCAGCGCCAGCGTCTACCATTTCGGGCCTCATTCTCATCGGGTTCCACCCTTCTTGCGCCATCGCTGAAGGCAGGCATAAGTCTGCAGTCATGGGGAACCCCTCGGGCGTCCTCCGGCCTCTGGAATTCAGTCTCTGGTGACGAGGACTCTGTAGACGACCCCATCCCCAGTTTTGGCATTCCTTTCCCTGCAGCTTCATCCCTTTTAGATACCAAAGAGGCGGATTTTACTTCGGTACCTAAGTCTGACGACTCCACCTGGGGCGGACAAGTACCTCAAAGGACAGTATCTCAACGCGGACTTTGGGTAGGCTCACCGTTGGGTCCAGAGCGGTCATCTTATTCGAACCGGCGTTGGACCGTGGCTGACAGACCGCTATGATGTTTTAGTATCTATGTTGTTATTCTTGCATTTGATTTCCTTTTTTCTTTTGGCAAGGCGTTTTGATAATGAGCGTTGACGACAACTCATGACTGGATGATTTGATATCTGGGGGAACCACGTCGAATGCCGGGTTATAGCGCGGTTATATATTCTCTCGACTCAAAGTTGTACAACAACGATCTCCAATAGGAATTTTTCCCATCTCACCGAGATTCTCTATAAGCATGATGTGCTCGTTAGCTGAAAAAGACTAAAGTCTACACCGGAGTAGCCTCCTGGGAGAACCAGTCGTGCACTAAATAAATAGTCCGGTAGATCACAGATCGTGCGGCAATTGCAGTCTGCTGATTGGCCGCGCGACGTGTTTTGGTGCCTGGGTGCCTGACAGCTCTTCAGCTCACCTCCGCTCCATCGTGGCTGATCGATCCCTTTCAGCCCTTTCATCCTCTTTCTTCCACGTTTCATACCCCTCCTTTCTATCCAGATTCGCTCACCTTTCCTTCTTGCTCTTCAGTTGTCCAGCATGTCTTCAATTGAGAAGGATGGCTTCTCCGTGACCTATTCCTCTGAACGGACCGGCTCTCCTGACCTCCGCCTGATCCACTACAATGACGTATATCATGTCGAGTATGCGCCGTTTCCCCGTCAAAGCCCTTCAGAACGAAGCTAATTCAATGCGTAAAGGTCAGGGTCTGCCGAACCAGTGGGCGGAGCACCTCGTTTTCAATCGGTGATAAATCACTATCGATCACATTCCAGCTATGAAGGACAACCTACCCCCCTGACCTTCTTCTCGGGCGACGCGTTCAATCCTAGCCTTGAGAGCACCGTAACCAAGGGCAAACATATGGTTTCGTTTTTGAACAAGGCGGAGACCGACGTAGCTTGTGTCGGGGTATGTTTTGTTATTGCGATGAGGCTTTTGCGGGGTAACCGCTTACAACTCGACAGAACCACGACCTCGACTTCGGCGTTGCACAATTCCGTCATCTACGCGATCAATGCCAATTTCCCTGGCTTTTGGCCAATGTCTTAGATCCAGCATTAGGAGAAGATGTGCCCATCGCAAACTGCGAGAAGACTTGCATGCTGACCAGCTCAAATGGAATCAAAGTAGGTGTTATCGGCCTCGGAGAGCGCGAATGGTATGTTTAGGACCGCTTTTCTTGCGGAAATATATGCTTATTCAATTTGTCTAAAGGTTAGGAACGATCAACTCCCTCCCTCCTGACCTCATATACAAATCCGCTTCAAAAACCGCTATCGAAATCGTCCCACAATTACGGGAGCAAGGGGCGGAAATAATCGTGGCTGTCACTCACCAGCGCGAGCCAAATGACTATAAATTGGCCAATAACATCCCGTACGGGATGATCGATATCATTCTTGGAGGTCATGACCATTTCTATGGCCATGCATTCCTCAACGGCGTACACGTTCTACGTTCGGGTACCGATTTCAAACAGCTCAGCTATATTGAGGCCTTTCGAAAGCAGGACGGTCCAGGATGGGACTTCAACATCGATCGAAGGGATATGGTTCGATCGATCCCGGAGGATCAGTCCAGTCTGGGACTTGTGGCTAAACTCACCTCCAGTCTGAAAGCTAAGCTAGATAAACCCGTCGGCTATACGGTTCGTCCCCTAGATGGACGCTTCTCTACCGTGCGTGCCAGGGAATCTAACCTAGGAAACTTTGCCTGCGATCTTATGCGCTTCTACTATCGCGCTGATTGCGCTATGATGGCCGGAGGCACCATTCGCGGCGATCAAATATATCCCCCGGGAGTCCTTCGCCTGAAAGATATTCTCAACTGCTTCCCGTTTGAAGACCCAGTCGTTCTCATCCGTCTCAATGGCAAAGCCCTCGTAGACGCCTTGGAGAATGGCGTCAGTCAACTTCCCGCTCTCGAAGGTCGGTTCACGCAGGTTTCAAACATTCAATTCAGTTTCAATCCATCCGCGCCGTCCGGCTCTCGCATCAGCTGGGCCAAAATAGGTGGCCGCCCGATTGATTATGATCATAGCTATACTCTAGCCACCAGAGGCTACATGGCGCGCGGGAAGGACGGCTTCGCCTCCCTTCTCGTGCAATCGGAAGGCGGAGAAGTAGAAGAGCTCGTCGATGAAGAGAGCGGCACCCTCATCAGCACCCTCCTACGGCAGTATTTCCTTAGCTTGAAGGTCTTAGGGAAATGGAAACGCTTGGGCAAGAGCATGACGCGCCATTGGGCAGATGTGCAGCAAAATATGCAAGTCAACGGCTCCCTGAAACCACCCTCTGCCCTACCATCCCCGCTACAAGAAAAGGTACCCAACCGCCTTACACGGCCGCCTATTAACCGTAAACAACACTACTACTATGGCCGTTTCGCCGACAAAGAAACCAATGAGGAGGCGACGGACTCTATGGACTCCGACTCAGATGCGGACCCCGATATTCTGTCCTCCCCGCGCCCAATCACGAACTACGTTACCCTTCCGGCGCGCTCGGCCGAAGATGAGGAAAACCGACTTCGTCTAGCTCGATGGGCAACGCGCCGGTGGCTGCGTAAGGCAAATATAAACTCTACTATGGACGAGACGAACGGTGAGACTCCGTTTACGCCTACCTGGACGCCGGGTATATCCCCGCAACTAGAGGGGAGGATTATCATTGAAACGAACCCCTGATTATGCATTGCACTTTGAGCACAGTTATTGGATGAAGGATACGACTTATGACTGTATGAGGTTTTGGTAGATCATTGTTTTGAATCTCGGGTTTTTTTGGCTTTCGGTTTTATAACATGGACTATCGTTCGGTTTGTTATAGGTGGTACCCGGTACTGGTAAAATGAGTAGATACAATAAGCGTCCGTAGATATCAATTAATATGCTATATACTCATTGATCTAAATGTCTCGAAACCCAGTAGCGAGACGCTTTAGAGTCGCGCTACTGGACTCCAACCGGCTTCGCCCCGGAAAGATTCACGATCCTTCCTCCACCACCTAATCCCCCAGGAAGAGCCATAGTGGACCCCTGGGGCATCTGTACCCATCCAGGCACTCCCGTATCCTCGGACTCTCTTGCATAAATCGTTTGCCAAACATTTGGGAATCCTGTGGGTAATGCACCACGCAATCTCGCACCCGGTATAGCAAATCGGGGGTTCCGATGTGTGAGGTACCCGCGCATGAGACCCTGGGTGAGGAGAGAGGCGAGTATCGATTCGATCTCGCGCAATATTGGTGTTGAATCTTTGTCGATATCTTGATAATTTTCAGGTGCATACGGGTTTAGTTCATACTGGGTGTAATCTGAATCTGGTAATCCGTCGAGAAGGGACTTGGTTGGGTTCGATTGTTGTTGGCCTGTGGCGTCGAAGAAGACGTCTGGGCAAAGATAATCGGCATATTTTGATAATATTGAGGCATCTGGGGCTAATCCATTCGCGACAGGACCGTCCAAATGAGCGAAGTCTGGGTCCGGTGTCATGCATAGGACCTGGGATCCAGAATCGGATTTGTTCGCTGAAGTAACACTTGTCGCAAAAGGAGATGTAGTAGACGATGATGGACGTTGTGTTTGTAGCCACCGAACGGCAGATTCGAGTTTGTTGAGGTATAGGAACGGGGGTGGTCCTCGCTGAGCCTGGTTCTGCGGATCTCCCTGAAAGCCACCATGAATGAAAAGCTTCCTTGCAAAAGATCGCCATACGAGTATTTCACACCGATTCCGTAGTGGAAGTAGAATCCCCTTCCGCGCAAACCATTCGGTTGCTGGTGAGTTCGTTGTGAGATGGTCCCGGAAGGCGAGGTAATCTCCACGCACGATAAGTTGACACAATGGGATGAACTTGTCGGCTATTCCTTCTGACTCTGGGCGCTGCAGTAGCTGCATTGACGGAAAGCGCCCCAGCACAATGTTGCAGGAGATCAGATATGTAAGAATAAGTCGTTTCTGGCTTATTGCTTGGTGATGACATTGGTCGTAGGCGGATTGAAGAGCAATTTGTGCTGGGAAGAATAAGTTGTTTGAGAACAAATAGCGTCCAAGATAGTAGAGATATGTAACCCTCTGGGAAGCAGGGAAAAGGTTAAGCGGCGGAGACTGAGCCGTGATGCTTGCAAACATCTGCTCTGCGTTTCGAAGTTTGCCGCACTGAAGCAGTCAGTAATTCTGTTCAGGCGCAGTACATCAATGTTGTCACGCACCTGAAAAAGTAACTTTAAGCACAAGTTGGCCATGAGGTATATCCCAACCCTTTTACCCTCGGGCTTTCCATGGACTCCGGGCGTGCCACTACGATCGGTAAGGCACTTGATAAATGCTTCTCGAACCACGTTCGCAGACTTCTCGACTAGTGTGACTTTTTCCGTGCTTTCGTCCTGATCTCCGACCTCTCTCAGTAAGTGCGCCACTAATTCAGGTCGCCGATCTAAGCCCATGGCCAATTTCGCTAACACCTTGGACAGGTACAACACGGTGGGGAGAACAACAATTCCGAATTGACTGTCACCAAGTGCAATCACGCACTGGCTGTTAAACCAAGCAAGTTAGTTGTTGAAGACGACATTCGGAGGGGTCTATAGACATAGCGAGGGGCAAAACTCACTTGAGCAACACCTTCAACATATTATAAGTCTCCAGCAGGTTCTCGACGTTGACGTCGCGCAGGAAAGAAAAATAAAGTTTCATAAATGTCGGGAAAGAGGTCCAAGAGCTGCTTCCTTTCGATTTGGGGACCAGTCCTTCGCAGCGGCGTAGCAGTTCCGCTTCTTTCGGCGATCCATTGGGATATTGCTGTCGCAGTTCACCGACCATCTGTCCGTACACATCGGGGAGAGGAGGTTCTATCTGTAGAAAGTCTTGAAGTTTGGCCCCATCGCGGTCCCTGGCAATCTCAGCCAGTGAGTCCAGGAAACGATCTAGCGTAGAAGTTCCTTGGGAAGCCATTGTGTCATCCGTAGCAGGCCAAATATGCGGTAAAGAATGAAGGTGATGGCCAGGGCCGTGCGAGGATCATAAGAGCTCGGGTCTCGCGCGGATGGCGTTGTCAAAGCGATTATCGAAGGTCGCGCATATCTGGAGTCGAAAGTGCGTTGTATGGATGTGTTGCGATGAATTCGTGATCGTTGAAGGCTACTGTAGTGATCACTGAACTTGGAAACGAAGTCGAGATTCTCGAAAGACTCCGCGTGAGGGGCGCTAGTCCTCATCGGGGTATTCATCTACAAGGCTGGAATCGGAGTTCCAGCTTCAGTTTCATGTTCACGTGCAAGACAAGCTTTACCAGAACCCACATCATAAATCCATTTCCAAATCATTCCTTAGATTACGTTGACCATCAGGGAGTAGGTCTGCTGTGGATCGACGAACAATTCTTCAAAACCATTATTCTGTCTGCTACCATGTTAAATCTATTAAGACGAGTTTCGGATCGAGATGTAGATAAAGTACCTAGTAACGGCTCCTGATTACCAGCATTGATCAATATGTAGTGTGTAGTCAACGTAATTGTTCGACGATGATCCACCCATACGTCATACAAGAGTGAGAGCACCACCATCATTCCAGGTTCCAGCACTTCTTTCACTTCTTAAGCATTGAATATCTTATCCCAGAACATCTTCTCGTAGATTCCTCACAATCAAATTGACAATTTTGAGCAAGATTTCCCCCAGTTCTCCCCGGGACTCACTCCCACGACCCTACTACACCTACTCTCTGTCCCTTCTGGGTACATCTAAACATGTCCCAATATTCTCAATTATCCCTCTCAGCCTTCGTCAGACAACCTTTTCTCCAGACTTTTATTTTCTTTTATATGGTCTTCCAAGACATCCTCAATTGGATATTTGCTCCCGCTCCTCCCCCATCGCAACCCATCGTTGATGAGCTTCCCAAGAAGAGGGTAGCAGTCATTGGCACCGGATTGACGGGGGTATCTTCAGCCGCTCACTGTATCGGCCATGGCTTTGATGTTCAGATGTTTGAAGCAAGACCGAAACATAAAGGTCTAGGCGGTATTTGGAGCGTGAGTTTACTTTGACCTCTCCGGTGAGGTAGTTGCTAACCGCAAACAGAGAGTCAATTCCACCTCTTCCCTACAGATTCATAGTATCATGTACCGATTCCATCCATCAGTCCACTACGATGCCGCTTACCCCACTCAAGAAGAGATAAAAGATCAAATTGTCGACGTGTGGAAGCGCTATAAGCTCGAGGATCGCACTGTTTTCGAGACTCCTATCCACTCTGTCAAGCAGACTAGGACCGGCAAATGGATAATCAATAATGACAAAGACAAGTGGGGTCTGTTTGATGGTGTCGTTGCATCTGTTGGAGTATGTGGTGACCCGAAGATGGTCTCGCTGCCAGACCAGCAGAAGTTCAAGGGCGACATCTACCACTCTTCCGAACTCGACGGAAAACACGTCAAAGGAAAGAAGGTGCTCATTATTGGTGGTGGTGCGAGCGCAATTGAGGCCCTAGAGTTTTCTATCAAGTCGGGTGCTACTGAGATTGACGTCCTATCTCGTTCTGACAAATGGGTTATCCCGAGAAACATTTTTGTACAGTCCCTGCTGTCAATGAATATCTTCGGACAGGAGACATCCCTTTCCTGGATTCCGGAAAGCCTTCTACACAAGTTCTTCTACCGTGACTTGCAGGATATCGCTCCTTCTGGGGGCTTATACACCACGACTCCAATGGTCAACAGTGAATTATTCGATCAAATCCGCGAGGGCAAGGCTCGCTGGCTGCGTGGAGATATTGTCTCCGTGAAAGACGACGGTATCCTCTTCAGCTCCAGGTCCAAGGGTGTGCCCAAAGGCGGGCCAGGCCGCGAATCGGTAGTTGAGGGCGAAATTATCATCATGGCAACCGGCTTCAAACGTCCATCTCTTTCCTTCCTACCAGAAGATGCGTTCGAGGACCCATACGGTCCACCCAGCTGGTACCTCCAAGTCTTCCCTCCAAATTACCCAAGCATCTGCGCCAACAACAGCACCTACGTAAACGCCATCGGCACCGTCGGCAATATGCATATTGGAATCTACACACGGTTCTTGCTCATGTTCCTCGTTGATCCTCTATCGCGCCCGACAGAGGGACGCATGAAGACATGGATCGACTTTACCCGCTTCATGAAGCGCCTGTCGCCCGTCGGTGCTTTTGACTTCTTTACTTACGCAGAGTTGATTTACTGGTTCGTCTTTGTGATACTTGTCAATCCTTTCCGGTGGAAGTGGGCGCCTTTTGTCTTGTTTGGCATTGGACGTAGCTTGCCGGCTAGTGTGGTAAGGAAGGAGGAAGTGTTCCGTAATATATTGAGGAAGCAGCACGCCAACTAAGCTCGCTCGCAGTCGGCAAATCCAAGCGGAGGTACAGTATCGAAGATGAGAACTTAAAGGTCCCATGTATAACACAGCCTTGCCTGTTATGCTGTTACATCAGGCTATGACTTAAAACTGTGATGAATATTGTATGAGATTTTTTATATAGACTATTACCTAGCGCATCATTTTATTCGATTGAAATTAACCCTAACTACGCAAGTCCACAACACCTTGTAATCACTCACCCTTCACCTCCGGTGTCTTGACATGATTATTCAGAACGTTTACAGCTTCCTCCCTAGCCAGACGTTTAGTCTCATAAAAATAGTCAAAATAACCGTGGTCCTCGGCCCACATAATCGGCCAGAGTGCGAAAACCCCCATGAAGCAAAACAGACTCGCGAACGCATGCCACATCATAACCATAAGCGATCCTATCCCGAACGGCGCAACAAACTTGATGAACTCAGTGGGTTGGTAGAAGTCTTCTTGTTTTCGGATGTAGTACAGTTTGCTGCCCTGTCCCGAGGATGAAGGCAAGGATTTCGTCTCGCCGGACTCAGTTGTGAGATCCAGGACTGTAATTAACGTAACAGGGGCAGAATGGAACGGAACGAGCCAGATACGGAAAATTTGGAAAATTTTGGCGTAGAGTTTCAGATTCTCCTTGTCAAAGGCTGTTGCATGACACCGTTAGCCAGACGTTGTCATCCCGCTGAATCCTCATCTCTTCCATATCCGTATTCTCTAGGATGTGTGATCTGGGATAGAAACCTACCAACAGACTGGACCTCAAGGTCTATTCTTGGCGACATGATCTTATACCATTGGTAAATCTTCTTCACTCCCCATCTGCTCCCCGGGAGACTCCATATGCGGCAGAAAGGGTGAACGAATTCGGCATTCGGGGTAAAGTAGCGGTCGATTGTTGATTCTTGGAGTGATGGAAGGGATTGTGTGAGGAGGTGAATTACTTCGGGTGCTTCGATGACTGTAGAATCATTAGACTTAAGTACTGAGAATCAGACGAGGCCCTCTGGAAAGCCTAGAACATGGAGGCGTGATAAATTGGTTTGTGGAGTGTCAAGATAGATCAAATGGATGATTGTACTGACCTGGGTCTTCCATTGCGTGAGATTTGCTTCTCCAGTTCTCTGGGGTTATGTATTGGAATGTTGTGGTTTGAGAGAGTGATGAAGACATTAAATGGACAAAGGTGGGATGATGTCATTGCGGTTGGGGATCTGACCAGTATCTGACACCGAGATACTTCAGATAGGTCAACTCAACCATAACTGCAAGCTATTCTAACTAAATGAGGGCATGGACAACTGTCTATCATGACATGCCATATACAAATATAGCCAGGCGGGGTCGGTCGAAGGACATGAAGTCCAAACTTGCTTGTTTGTCGCCTGAGGCAACGAGAGATCTGAGCGACTAGGCCAGAGAGCCTGAGAGACAGTGCTACGCTGCTAGGAATTCAACACAATCCATCAAACTTTGAGCTCGATGTGCGCCTTCGGCTTGCTTCGCTCAGTGCGCTAACCATCAATACCAAAGCATATTCCCTTGGCGCTGGTGTAGCGGGGGCGGCGTTAGCTGCAGGCCGAAGGTGTACTATATGTTTACGTTGTAGTAGAGAAAGCGATGGAAGTAGGACTCTGTCAAAAGACGAGATACTGTCAAAACGCAGTATAGATTTTTTGTCTGCAAAGCCACACCGTGATCGCAACGCCATGCAAAGGTATTTGGTAGAAACATGTAAAAGCAAGATCTCGAAAGCGTAACCGGTTTGAAGGAACTATTTCTTCCAGCTATCAACCTTCTTGCGCCGTTTCTCAAATATTTGACCAACTCCAACACCGTCCCCACGATGACCATCTTCCGTAGGTTTACGCTTGCGACTCCTGTCCAGCGCACTGCCGCTTCCCTTGGCCCTCTTCGTAAGCTTCGTGATACGATCAGCACCTTCGGTGAGGCCTCTCCATTCCTCGCCTCCAAATGTACCGCGTGCCCGGAGAGAAGCCGCCTTCTTTGCCTCTTCCTTCTTGCTTCCCTTGGCCAGACGGATGAAGTTGGTTTCTTCGTAACGAGTCTGATCCGCCTCGTGTTCTCTCTCTTTCTTTGATTTTGTATGTCTTCCTCCTGAGACAATCGTGCTACCGATACTGGGCTCCGCCGTTGGCGCGGAGGACATCTCAGCGCTGACAAACTCATCAATGACATTAGACCTGCGCTGGGGTCGCTCCTTGCGCTCCTTGCGCTCGGTTGTAGGCATAGAAGTAGGCATGATCTTTGGTGGCCGGTAGATACCGTCACTTGTGGCACTCCGGGAAGCCTTGGTTACCGCAGGCTCCACCTTCTTTGAGAACGCCGACACGTTTGGCCGGTACGACATTTCGTCAATATCTTCGTCGTCCTCGCTGCCATCGATGTCGTCTTCTTCACTGCTAGTATTTTCTGATCCAAAATCCTCATCTCCAGTCCCCTTGCGTGCCTTTGTCTTAGTGCCCTTCGAAGTCTGATCTTTCTCTGCCCTTTCCGCCTCTTCTGCTGCCTTGATGACTTTGTCCACTTGGTACTTTAATCTTCCTTCTAACGATCGGACACCGCGGTCGAGGAATGTGCGTAGTTCGACAAGTTTATCCGTAACTTGTGATCGAATCAAGTTTGTCGATCCATCTGCTTCTTCGGAAGGTACCTCTCTGAGTTGAAGTAACACCAAGAAGACAAGGTTTTGGAGGTAGGAAAGAAGCAGGTCGCACTTGGTGTCGAGTAGGGAGATCCCATCTTGTGGTGGTAGAATCGAAACAGTAGTCGGGGAATCGCGCTTATTGCTCGGTAATGAAGTTCCAGTTGTGTTTAGAGAAGTGGCAAGGATCTCAAGCAGCTCTGATATATTTTGCAGCTCGGGCTGCGTCTTTGTCGCTGCCAATGCCATTGTAGAAGTGTAGTCGAGTTCTGCATTTTTTTCAGAAACAGCCGCGATGATGGGGAAAAATTAGATATCTTATCTGCACGTGATGAGTCGAACGAAGTCACGTGCGCGAGTCTGACATGAACTTGTCCTTGTCCTCCAGGCTCCTCTATTATTATTACAACAGTTCTAACCTCTTGTCTGAAGCATTGTAGCACCTGCACATGAGCCTTCTTTCGTCACTGGTGCGCAACTTGTAGACTGTACGTTGGTCAAGCATTAGCCATCCCTAGACTAGCCAAACACCAAATCGTTTAATTAACACTCCCAAGCTAATCTCACTTTTGCTTTTCAGAAACATACGCCATGCGGCTCGACAGGCGAACATCCCCGTTAATCACCCTCCTTCTCACAGCGCCCACGCTGTCGGCGGCTTTTTATCTGCCAGGTGTAGCGCCCACCTCGTACGATGACGGCCAATCGGTACCTCTTTTCGTGAACCACCTCACCCCGGGAATAGCACAGCAAGACGAACAGCTACATTCAGTATTTTCCTATGACTACTACCACCCCGCATTCCGGTTCTGCACCCCAGATGGCGGCCCAAAAGATGTACGAGAGTCTCTCGGAAGCATCCTGTTCGGAGACAGGATTCAGACGTCACCATTCGACTTGAAGATGGGGAAGAACGAGAGCTGCAAAGCGGCTTGTCAAGAGGTCGTATTCGATTCTCGGAGCGCCAAGTTTACGAATCGGCGGATCGCCCAGGGATACAACATTAATTGGTTGGTTGACGGGCTCCCGGGCGCTCAGCAGAACGGAGGAACTCAGCAGCCTCAGGCATATAGCCCGGGGTTTACATTGGGCGAACTTGATGAAAAGGACCAGTCAATCTTGCACAATCACTTCGATATTCTCATTGACTACCACCCGGTTAAAGTTGGGAACAAGGAGAAGTACCGAGTCATTGGTGTACTCGTTCAACCATCTTCCCGGCGCGGCTCGCATGTCTCCGAAGACGGAACAGCGACGTGCAATGAGGAAGGCCCGGTCTACCTGGATGAGGATATGGAAACGTCAGTGACATGGACATACAGTGTAAGTTGGCGGGAGTCATCTACTCCCTGGGCAACACGCTGGGACAAATACTTAAGGGTTCAGTACCCAAAGATCCATTGGTTCTCTTTGGTCAATGCGGCCGTTTTTGTCATCTTCCTCGTCGGAATGGTCAGCATGATCCTTGTTCGGGCTCTAAGGAAGGACATCGCTCGGTATAATCGTCTGGACATGATCAACCTGGATGATCTGGATGGCACATCTGCGGCTGTTGAGGATGGAATTCAGGAGGATTCAGGCTGGAAATTGGTGCATGGCGACGTTTTCCGATGCCCCAGTTCTCCTTTACTCCTCAGTATACTGGTTGGAAATGGGGCTCAGCTCTTCATGATGACTGGTGTCACTGTTGGTATGTTCCGATTTTCGGGTGGTCTCCTAGACTTAGCTGACTTTATAGTTTTTGCAATGTTTGGCCTGCTGTCCCCTGCCAACCGTGGTTTCCTGGCCACCGCTATCCTTCTCATCTATACACTCTTCGGTTTCGTCGGAGGTTACGTGTCAGCTAGGGCTTACAAGTCTTTTGGTGGTGAATCGTGGAAGCGTAATATCATTATGACCCCTACCCTGGTCCCGGCGTTCATCTTCAGCGTCTTCTTCCTGCTCAACCTCTTTGTCTGGGCCAAGGGCTCAAGTGGTGCGGTACCATTCGGTACAATGCTTGCACTTGTAATGATTTGGTTCGTTATAAGTCTCCCGCTCAGTGTCGCTGGTAGCTGGGTTGGCTTCAAGCAGCAGGTATGTTTTTATCGTGCTTATTAGTAAGAATTCTGCTGACGTTTCTATAGATCATCGAAGGACCTACAAAGGTCAATCAAATCCCCCGCCAGATTCCGCCCATGAGTGGGAGTCTCAAAACAGTCCCTTCGCTGTTTTTGACCGGCATACTTCCTTTCGGTGCTATTTTTGTCGAGCTGTACTTCATTATGACATCGCTCTGGACCAACAAGATCTATTACATGTTCGGATTCCTGTTCCTGTGCTACGGCCTCATGATTGTCACAACTGCGGCCACGACAGTGTTGCTGGTTTACTTTTTGCTCTGTGCTGAAAACTACCGGTGGCACTGGAGGGCATTCGCAGGCGCTGGAATGACTGGAGTGTATGTCTTCCTTAATGCATTGCTATTCTGGGCCACCAGAGTCAGCTTCGGTGGCCTCACTGGTGCCGTACTGTATGTAGGCTATTCCGCACTGATCGGATTCATCGTCTTTATCCTTACCGGTACGTATCTTGAAGTCAGAATGCTCGATCTCGGACTGATGATCCATATAGGTTCCATCGGCTTCTTCGCTAGCTGGTTCTTTGTGCAACGAATTTACGGCTCCATTAAGGTTGACTAGACTGGCCATGCTCGAAAAAGCCTTCGTGGATGTCTACACTCGGGCTGTTGACCGTTCGTGGAGCCGATCGTGCTTTCTCGACTTTGCGATCACTGGCGTCGCTACACCCAGGTTCCTTGAGCGCTTGTTTTTCACATTTTGCACGTTTTGCACGCTTTTCTGATGATTCTCTTGTATTAGTCTTCTACAATTGCCATACCCTGTATATAGAGTGGGCAAGGGAATGGCGTTCTGAGCTTAGTTGGGGATGTTTATAGGAGGATTTGTACGATATTATGGCATCTAGGACATGCTTTTTGGCATTTGTGTAGACCGAGTTCGTAGCTCGGCGTGGTTCAGGATTCCATCGTCGTTCAGATAAATTCTAAACCACGCTCAGCTAAGATCCCCCTATCTATAATTCTACTAAAACCCCGCTCTCCTTTCTCTATACAGAGTAGATTTACGACCCTTTATTAGGTAGTTATATCTTGCCCGTCGCAAGGGGGGGTCCCTAGCTCGTCCCTCGCATCCTTAATCCCCTTCAAGGACATCGGAGGAACCCCCTTCCCCTTGCTCGAGGGCCCGTTTTCTCATTCTCGGGGTCAGGGGTAAAAAAATACAAGTATCTAAAACTTTAAAGAGCTCCTATCGATAAGGATTTCTGAGCCATGGTAAGTTCTGAACCACGATGGCATAATCCTGAACCACGTTCAGCTGAGACCCCGTGTAGACCGACCAACTAGAGCTGCAGATCATTACACCGTCGGTTCAAGGTTCTGCATAGAATAGAGTCCTGCAGAAGCGGCGTGTTTTGTGTTGGCGATGAGATTTATGGAGCCTGAGGCTGCCAAGAGTCCCGGTGTTCTGGACCTGAACTCTTGTCCCTCCACTACATTACGTTGTCTTTTAATCTACTGCTGTTACTCTTTGTCCATTGGGTTCTTGCATTGTGTTAGCCTGTTTATACTGTCTTACAACACCTCTTACCTCAGGGCCCTTTACCTTCTGTACTGCTTTAAACGCCTCATCCACTCAGCGGGTGCACCATCTTATCAATCCGGACTTCCTTACCCCGCGGCTTCCGTGTCTCTGTCGCCATCTCAACACCTCCGCATGACAGACTGTGAGCCTCAGTGAGTCCGGATCATCTCCAGCATTCAAGTCATATCTGGGTCGAATTTCCAGAAATTCCGGAAATTCCATTGACAATGGGAAAGTCGTAAGTGATATCTCTCTCATTCCGCTCCGCTCTCCCCCCCCCGCAGACTGAACCAATTTGTTTGAGTTGATGCGGGGAGTACGACGGCATGTGCTGTCTCGGAATAGTTCTTGCTCTATTTGAATCGCCTCATGTTTGTCTACGATTGCTAATGATTTGAACTTCTCACTAGACAGTCCAAGTTGTCCCCCACCCAGCTCGAGGAGCTCCAGAAAGCGACACATTTCGATAAAAAAGAGCTGCAGCAATGGTATAAGGGTACACTATATTAAGGGCTCGATAAGCGATATGCGAAACATCTCTGACGTGTTCTGCTAGGTTTCTTGAAGGACTGCCCGTCGGGACAATTAACGAAGGACGAGTTCCAGGATATCTACCGGAAGTTCTTCCCTTTTGGTGATCCGTCATCGTTCGCGAATTATGTATTCCGGGTATTCGATTCAGATAATAGCGGGATGATCGATTTCAAAGAGTTCATTTGCGCCCTATCGGTCACCTCGCGCGGGAAGATGGAGGACAAGCTGGACTGGGCCTTCCAACTCTACGACATTGACGGCGACGGGAAGATTACGTATGACGAGATGCTGTCCATCGTTGAGGCAATCTACAAGATGGTATGCCACAGTGACACATCCAAGGGCGATAGCTGACTATAATTCTAGGTCGGCTCGATGGTAAAACTCCCAGAGGACGAGGATACGCCGGAAAAGCGTGTTCGAAAGATCTTCCGGATGATGGACAAGGATGAGAACGGCAGCCTTGACATGGAAGAGTTTAAAGAGGGCAGCAAGCGCGATGAAACTATTGTCAGCGCTTTGTCGCTGTATGACGGGTTGGTATGATTTGGTTTCATCTCTATCACTCGTATTCCTTCTTGTTCTCGGTCAGGCTGGCAATGTCTTGTCTTGTTATTGGCGAATTCGGCGCTCTTTCATCTATTTCATTCTGTTCTCTTCTTCTATGACTTCTTGTGTTTGTCTAGTATTCCCATTTCTCTACCGAGTCATATCGGCCAGATTCTGATTGGTACACATGGTCGGGTGTCGATATCTCTGATGTAGTCTACACCTTACGTGTCCTTCTTGCGTGTCGAGAAAAGAATAGGAGAGCTTTGGCTCAGTTTCGCTTATGATGAGAGGAAGAGTGAGATGGCGAGTGAGATGGAGATGGAGATTCGCCATAGGCACGATTTTGATCATAAGCCGATCGTGCACCCATAAATCCTACATAGCTGCAGCGGGGCGTAACACTACTTCATTCTTCCCTGCCTAGGTCTGTTCTTCGTCACATTCCGTATTTTCTTTTTCTCACGATTGTTGCCGCTCTTCGAGTGAGTCTAGATAGGCCCGGATAAAGGCAGGTCAGGATACGGAGTACTACGAAGATCCAGTTCAAAAGAAGCCTATCAAAAAGGTGCAGTAGTAGGACAAGAACGTGCAGAATATCGCATACCTACTTAATAGAACGCACGGACATCCGTTCTGGAAAGACAAGAGCATGAAGGGTACAACTACAGTGGCACGACAAAAAGTTTGCAGTACCCACCTGGATCCATATTATACGCTATTCCAACAGTAGATTCCGCCTTTATTCTGCCTTCCCAATAAAGCTAGTCTGAAGCTATTCGAACCTTAGTAACTTGTATACTAACCTTCTGCCTGGAGTATTGCCTGTACGCGATGAGGCATGGTTTGATATAGATTTTGTAATATTGCTTTATTAATTGCATGCCACGCCTCTATCGCCGCCTCTATAAGCTGCTGTAGAGTATCTTTAGTATCTGGAGCCCTCTCTAGCTCGGGATGAAGCTTATAAATCTTCGATTTCATCAGGGCCTATAGGTTTTCGATAGGGTTTAAATCAGGAGAATAAGGCGGCCACACCATGACTTCGACTCCTAGAGTCTCGAGAGTATCGTGTATAATATAGGCATGGTGGTATAGAAGCTCCCTCATGTATAAATATATCCCCAGGGCCCAAGATATCGGGTAGAAACGATTTATAAACTCTATGAATAACCTATGAAGTTACTCCTCCGCAAGCAGCCTCTGGGTCCCTATCTAGCAGTAGAAGACCTGTCTATCGATCAAAGCTAAAGGTACCTTAGAATATCTGCTTTATACCGTTTCCACAGCGTATAGTATAAATATCGCGCTTGATAAGTTGCTGCTTTGGGGACCGGAAAGTATAGATTTATCAGGCTCCCGCTCCACGCTTAACTAAGTACTTATCAGACTAAATAACTCTCTGAAAATCCTCTAGTATATATGAAGAATATATCTCTGCCTATCTAATCCTTTTCTCAGCATTTTCTAGAGTAATTTCAGGCCGCTTAAGTTGCTTCCATTTCTTCATATAAAGTGTGCGAAATAGGCGTTGTATTGTACGGATTAAAGGGCTGCTTTGCACGGCTTGGGAGAGCTCTTGTATCTTGATATAATAGTCTTCTTCTACTAGATCTAGTAGACGTTGTTGCTCTTCAGGGGAGATCTTTTTTGGTCGTCCAGATCAAGGAGAAGTCTCTTGGTTCTTTCGCGTAGTTTCGCGTTTAATCGTCGATTGAATTATGTTATATAGGATATGAGGATAACGGCAGTGTATTTCTAATAATTTCTATCCAATTACCTTTAGCTCACAGAGCCTGGCCCGAATATTTAGGGTCAATTAGACTTATTATCAAGGCATAATCTTGATATTTTCACGTGTTGTTTTAGCTAGTAGAATAACTTTATCTAATCCTAATTAGGAAATGATTATCTAAGTGGGTTTAGGTGGGTACTGCAAACTTTTGTCGTGCCACTGTACTGTAGCTGAAGATAGATCGGCGGCTAGTATTTCCTTAGTAAGATCGCCGTCCCCACCGCCGCTTGCGTTTCCCTCTCAGACTCTTCCCCAGTGTGGCAGTGTCTCTTCTTTCAAAGTTTAAGCCCAGCTCCAGCCTGCCATTTCTTTCTAATGATGCGCCTCAATGTCGCTGTATCGGCCTGCCCCTGACTCGGCTGCGTTGCTCATCCCAGTCTGCGACAAGCATGGTCAGAGAGTCGCGCGGTTGTCAGGCTTGCGTTGAAGCTCAGCTACAGGTCAGTGCCTCATTCCATGATCCAATTATCGAGGGGGGGTAAGATCTCCGCGCTGTGCGATCTTTGTCTTACGGGTCTTACACGCCCCCGCCTCTACCACCTACCTCTCATCAACGGTCAACCTTTTGGTCTCCTGCCACCCACCCATTGTATCTATTCTTCAAGATTTCATTGTCTATTTGGCATCTTTGAATGTCTTGCAACTTTGTTATGCGCAGCAGTGGAGCCCATCATATCCATGTTGCATCCTAACTCTCCTCAGTGCAACGGCAAAACTCCTTGCTCTCGATGTCAAGCCTTGAATGTCACCTGCACGAACAGCCGCCGTATATTTAAATTCCGAGACGAAGCCCCTGCCCTACGCCAACGCTATCAATCAACGTCGTCATCCTCACAGTCGAACTCCCCGTCCTCTTCCGCATCATCCGCATCATCCGAGCACTCCCCCGATGTACAGCCCGGCGAGGAGGTCGAACTTCCCTCGCGGCCTCCCCCGCGGTCAGTCGAATATAAACCAATACCGCTCCACATGGACCAAAGTGTGAACCCCTTGTTGCACGTCAGAGCCATCTCCTCTCAGCAAACTCAAATATTCACCAACTACGTCCTCGCTTCGTTCCCTTGCTTCTTCCGATGTACAGAGACGCGAGTCCCCGTCAACTGGGTAGAATATGTCGATCGCAGACGAGGATCCATGAATTCCTGCTTTGATTGGGCCGTACGGGCGTGCACAGCCGCTTATCTGGGTTTCTTACATGATGATGAACGATTTTTGCTAGCTTCGCAGAGTTTGTATAACCGAGCCCTGCGCGGGCTTGCAACCCTCTTGACCAATGAAGGAACTGCCAAATCAGATGAAGCATTGGCTTCGGCAATGATATTGGCCGTCTTCGAGAAACACAACTGCAGCAGCCCAGACGCATGGTTGCGTCATGCCTCCGGTATTCGAACGCTGATGAAACTCCGGGGCGCGCAAGCACACCTCGAAGGGTTCGGCCGAGCCATGTATATTGTCTACCGGAATTTCCTCGTCACTGCAGCTTTGGTTGAGGGGGAAGCATGTTTCCTGGAAGAGCCTGAGTGGCGGGCCCTTAATGAACAAGTCGCCGCCAACAACGCTAAGTTACCGACATCCTCACTGTACACGGACGTTGTGGAGCGGGGATTTCTCGAAGTAGTAAAAGTTCCTGGTTATGTGAAACGGACGCGTGAGCTACAGACCCAGTCATCGAAAGGGAAACCCGAAGTTCAACCAGCACTCCTCCAAGATGTACAAGCAACCCGAGCCGCGCTTCGTGGCATATATACGGAACTTGGAATCTCTACGTCAATGATCCGCTCCGGTCAGGATGAGAAAGATCCTTTCGTTGGCCCTGCGCCCCATTTCTTCTTTGAGGGCTACTCCGCCCTCTTCTCTCGCGGAGTCCGCCAAGCCCTACTGATTCTCAACTACCTCATTGTGATGATGGATCCGAAGCAGCGAGCCACAATCGACTCTGACAACTTCATGCTCCTACATGACATGGCTGGCAGTCAACAAATTTTACACCCAACCTTCCGCATCAAGGTCCCTCCAGCTTCGTCTAAACTGCCGGGTCGTCCAACTCTCATCATTAAATCCTTGATTACAGCAGAAACCAAAGAACCTCCGACTACTGATTGGATGGACCGCATAATTAGCACAATGGGTCTAGAAGCCGTTCACGTCTGTCTAGTCGGATAACAAAATACACATCGCATCACATGACTTTGGATACCATCAATTCAGTTGAGTTCAATTTGGTTATGGTTGTCATTGATTCTCAGCGTTCCGGTCACGAATACCCTTGAAATTTCCTCGTCTTTTCTCCCGTCTTTTGTCCCTCACACTTCCTGGCCGGACTTCTACTATTGCCCCCTTTTCTTGGTTTTTAGCGTGAGCCTCTTTGCCTTTCGTGTACCTTGTTCTTCTTCCCCTATTTTCACTTCTGATTTGATACCCAGGGATGGATGGAATGGAGTGATGACGGTGTTCTCGGTTTATAGCCTGTGTGCGATCCGCGGGCCACTACAAATATATATATTCAACGTAACATCTATTGACGTGATGTATAAAAGACAACTTCAAGGAATTAGGCATGTGTTGCAAGTTCACCATACCTTATTCGACAGGAATATTCATCTCCACGTTCTTATATAGGGTATCGGTATCCTTGGTTTGACTATAGGTCTCAAGATATGACGTAAGAAAGCTTCTTTTTTAAGAGCCAAACAGAGAGTTTGAGATGTTGACATTGAACGTGATGAAAAGAAAAAAAGGGAAAGCAATAGAAGTCTAGCGAAAGGTGAAATGAATAGGACAGATCCAATGGACGAAGACCATCCAGCCCGATACACCACAACACAAACCCATGAAAAGAAAAGAAAAGCATCAATGCCATTTCCAGAGGTAGAATAGGTATGGTATAGTACTGTACGTCTCTAAGCATCCACGGAAGAAGGATAAAACAGCCAACAAAAGAGGAATAATCGTGGATCATCGTCTATCAAAAAACCAGCTCGTGCGCTTCCCTGACCCTCCTGCCTCCTGGCTCTGTACGTTTGCGACGGGCTCGGTCCCGCCCCCACGAAGGGGTTTTGCGATTCGTGACCCCACGAAGCTGAAGCCGCCGTTGCTGTCCATGCTGGGTAGGCCTTTCGTTGAGCCTTGTTTGGCGGCTTCTAGGCGTTCTTTGACGGCTGTGAGTTGGGCTTCGAAGCTGTTGACGGGTTAGAACGGGCTAGTTTTGTGTTCAGGGAGGTAGGAAGGGGACATACCGATGGTTGGCCTGGGTGAGTTTCTCCTGGCTCTCCTGGAGCAGGGCTTCCAGGCTTGCTATCCGCTCGTTTCGAGCGATGAGCTTGCGCTCGGCGATGGCGACTTCTTTCTTTAGACTGCCATTTTGCTCGACAAGTTGTCGCTGGACGTGTGTGAGTTGCTCGAGGTTGCGTTCCAGGAATGCCATCTTCTTCTGCTGAGCACGGTTGTTCGACGATCGAAGCACATTGTTGTACTGTTCACGGGCGTCATCTAGCGAGATCTCAAGCTCCACTACCCGCTCGCACCGGTTTTGCAAGTCGCGCATCAGCGATTTCTTCATCGCATCAAACTCCGCGATTTGCTGCTGTAGGCTCTTGCTCGTAGCCCCGTTGGTCGGCCCCTGTGAATGCGAGTCCGCAAGGGATTGCTGTAGCTTTGTGAGTTCTTCGTCCTTGCGTGTAAGTTCCTGCTGAAGACCCGAGGCAGCTGTAAGCTCGACCTCCTTCTTTGTGCTGTACACCTTCTCTAGTCGTTCCTTGATCTCTGCAATATCTTCTTCGCCCAAGTTCCGCGCAAGAAGATTCTCATAGTCCTGTTCGAGACTAACCAGCTTCTGCTCCAATTCCACACTGCGGCTGTCCTGCAGCACGTTCAGTTCACTGCGATCACTCATCGTAAGCTCCGCCTGTCGGATGAACCCTTGCGTCTCTAATAGACTCGCTCGGAGTTCTAGAATGTCATCTGGGGCGATGATCTCGCCAACTTCACTGACTCGGTGCAACGAATCGACTCGTTGAATAAGGTCCTGTAGTTTTCGCTCGTTATCTGAAAACACTTCGCCACCGAGATCAAACCCGGCCATCATCTTGGCCATTTTCTCGGTCTTCTTCTTCTCCTTCTCGTCGAGCGCCGCACTGGTCTCTTTCGCCTTCATTCGCACGTCGAGAAGTTGTTGCTTCAGCTCGTCTAGCTCCTGGGTCAACTCTGTGTTGGCCTCACGCAGGCTGTCCATTGTGATGGCGGCCTCTTTGCTTTCATATGATACTTTCTCCAGATTCATTCGGAGTTCATTTACTTCAGTATTCAGCTTATCGTTATCTTTGCCTGACCGCGCTGAATTCTCCTTGACAGATCTCAATTCATCCCTTGCCTCGCGCAAGCCTCGTTCAACATTGGCGATATGAGACTCCTTGTCAGCGAGCTGGTCTTGGAATTCGTTCTCACGCCTGAGGAATTCCTCTCTCTCGTCTTTTTCTAGAACGATGCTAGGGGTGCTGGAACGATCGCCGAGACGTGAATCCGGCCGGGGGGTTTCAGATCGAGAGACGTCATGTAGGCGAGAGGGAGTACCGGGTCGAGGGCCACGAGCTTCGATTTTTGCCGCCCCGAAATTTTCGGAGCTTCTGGCTGGTGTCCATTTTTCTTTGGAAAGTACTTCACCACTTCGCCAAACAACGATCTCGGACTCCAATGCCGATATGTACGTTTCGAAAGAAGTCGCCTGGCTCTGGGCTTTGCGGAGCAGTTGCTTCATCTCTGCTGGGCTTAATTCGGCATTGACCTTCGCCTTGTTCTTGATGGCCTTCGCCCTTACACCGAATCGCAGCGTTGAGACTGTTTCCGCATCGTTATAGCTACTGGGTGAGCAGTTGATGATCAAGGTCGTTCGCGAGTTACCTCCCAAACTCTCCTGAAGGATTCGAGTGAGTTTCGAGTCACGGTATGGGATATGGGTCGATTTTCCGTCCGTAAGCGCGTTAATAACCATTCCAAGGGCACTTAGACTTTTGTTGATCTTCTTCGCTTCCTCGAGTGTCTGACCGCTGGCTCCGGTTTTACCCACCTTCTCACTACCTGCTAAATCGACCAAGAACAGTTGACCACTCTTCGCAGAGCCGGTTTCTAGATTCTTTTGAGTAATCGTGACCACGAAGATTGAATGTGATCGGGATGATTCCTGGTTCATGTTGGTAGCAGAAACTGCTCTGGCTGCCCCACCGCGTCGCATAACCTCGTAGACCTCCTGCACGCTAGAAACGTATACTTCCAGTAGACCTTTCACATAGACACCCCGCGACTTCTCCTCGTGGACCGGAAGGTTGTCATTGTGCGGGACCAAAAGATCTCGGATGCGCTCCATATAGATTTCCATATAGCTCACCCGGACTGTATATTCGATGTTGCTCGGGCTTGTGAGGATGCTCGCGAATATCTGCTCGATAATACGCGGAATAATACCCTTGCCGATTTCATCGTCAATATCCGATCCCATCATTGTATACGATTTTCCTGCGCCAGTTTGACCATACGCAAAGACCGTTCCGTTATATCCATTCAAAATGTCGTCCACGGTGGGCGCAATCGAGAAGTCGAATATATCGCCTTGCCGCGAGTCCATCGGAAAGACACGATCGAAAGTAAACGCCCCGTAGGCCTCTTTTGACTGTTACCAGCTTAGCATCTACAGGTCTCCTTGACGGCAGCAGCTTTTAAACCGTATAAACCGGACTCACATTGATAGAACATGTTTGGTCGTTCTCAAACTCAACAATCGGCAGCCCCCCAGACCCCAACTCGATCTTGTTTTGAGGTCGGAACCTCGCAACCACTGTGCAGGTGTTAGATCCGTGCGCTTATGGAATTCGAGGGTATTCGGGGGCAGAGAACACGCACCCTTGATGGTATTGGAGCTAGATGACCTGTCATGCACCGAGATATCAGTACACATGCGAACATCGGTACGGTGAGCAAAGGACTTACGCCATATTGCGCGTTGATCCGGACTCTAGAGGCGTAAGGAAATGGAGACGGGGACATGCGAGGCCCCTAGTAGAGGGGAGCAAGCGGTAACTTTGTTCAAACCAACAGGCGTCGGGAAGACAAGCTGTTTGGGTATTAAGATTGGTAGGAGGCTGTTGTTTGGGTCAGGGGTCCACGTGCCGACCGAACAATATCAGAGGCGGGCGACAAGGAGAAAGTTGGAGGAGAGGGGGTAAGAGAGAGAACAAGGGTGCCAGGAAAGAAGCTGGGGTCAATTTGTGACTTATCGGGCGGAAGGCCACGAGCGTGGAGAGAGACAGGGTTTAGTAGCGTTCGTCGTTTCGGCTTTGATGATTTCGACACCGTTAGAGTCATTCTTGGCGCCCCTCACCCGCCTCGAGTACGCAATGCGGAATGCTCTATTTTGTATTTACTCCGAACATCTTATTTGACTGAAACATACTCAGAATATGGGTTTGCGGCGTATGTATAGGGAATTCGATTCAATATGCAGATAATAAAACTAGATAATGCAGCTATACACAAAGACCGAGAACAATCATTACCAGGCGCCATAAACCCCGCGCTGTGCATATCATCAAACAGTGGGCATTCCTCCCGCCGCCAGGAGCAAGAGGGACAGTCATACCATATAAGTCATGAGGTAGGTGCGAGTACCTTGCCTCTTGAGGTTCGAAAGGACACACTGTATTGTTTCGTCGTCAAATAGTCGTAGTCCCAAGACATCTCTTCGTTATAGCTATCTAGTCGTCCCAGCTCTTCTCCACTGTTTCGCGCACTCGTTTAACGTATTCCTTGCGGTTGTCCTTGTAAAGGTTTGACGCTTCCACGTTTGCCGGCGATGACGTATTCGGATCGTTGAGCAAACTGCATAAGCAGCAGTGGTTAGAACATACTTCGCCTTGCCGGCTTCAAGCTTACCTCTGGATACTGGTGAGAATCGCCGCCACGTCATAAGTTGGACTCCAGCGATTTTGCAAGATGTCGAGACAAAGCTCCCCCGTGCCATAAACATTCGGGTGAAACATTTGACTAATAAACTTGACGCCCGGGGGTTTGTTCGGGTATTGTTCCTCAAAAGTCATGACGAGCCGGAAGGTTCCATCTTCAAACGGGGTATCTGCGGGACCAATGATGACGGCGTTCCTGGAAATCGTATTATAAGAGGTCGTTCGGTGAAGCGAAAATCCTTGAACCTACCATGTCATCACGTTATCGGCCACAGGGGATGCTGAGACTCCTGCTGGAGGATCCGTTTGCATGCGCTGAAGAATCATGAGGTTAGCTATCAGTGTCAAAGCTGGGATGAAGTGCAAGAAAAACGCACGTCTAGACAGATTATAGGAGGATAAGAGAAGCTCTTATGGAGAAACCCCCATAGAAGGGCAGGATAACGATATAAGACTCGAGATACATACCTTGAAGTCACGCATAAGACGACGACGTGCAGAGGTCGACATTGTGGCGGGCTCTTAGCACAATGGGTATCCCGGCAAAAAATGAAGCACGAAGTCAGGTTGCAATTCGGAGGGTGACTTGGCTGTCGGGTGACAGACAGAGCAGGAAGTTGATAAGAGGAGAAAAGCACGAGGATCACTAGATTGCACGGAGGCGGGAGAGGACCGTTTGGGCCGATATGGAAGTGGCTCGTCCTCGAAAGGCCGGATCCTCGGCCGTTGCCTCTTTGCCCGCAATTCCTCTCGGATCAACTTGCCGTATGGAGAAATATCCAGTTTCCGTGCCCTCTCACGTGATCTAGTATTCAGTGCAAGCAATAAATCCATCTTCCTATCTCTTCAGCAATTAAACATAAAAACAAGATATTTTACCCGCGAATATTTTGGAATAAAAGACAATCCACCGTTCTAACTGATAAAAAGATAGACCTCCAGAGGTTGCGTACAATAACATGATCGAACCGCTCGAATTGCAAGTATTTCCGTCCTGCTACAACTGCATATCCTGGTCGGAAGATGGAGAACTCGCGGTTGCGACAGGCGAGTATGTGCAAGTATTAGTAAGTGCCCCTAATATTCATCCCAGCAGAAATGCGAGAGAAACAGAAGTTGATGAGGTCAGACGCCTAAAATACCGTCGAAGCGGGAAGCAGATGGCACTGCTTCTCAGTTTCTGAGCACCGATTGGCATCGGTCTCGCTTTCGTGCCAACGTTTTCGCCATTAATGAGTGGTCAATCATGTTCCCCCAGCCGCGAGACAGGTTCTCAGTTGGAGCGGAGCTTTCAATGAGTACCGTCGTGGGCGTGGCTTGGTCGTCTCCAGGGCTTGCCAGGTACAGGCGCAGCGTACTAGCTGTTCTTACGTCAAACATGGTGCTATCAATCTATGCAATTGCTGGCACCCAACGAAAATGGACGCGTATAGCGGTCGTTAATAAGGCTTTGGAACGATTCTTCCAGGAATATGTTGGTAACGATACCCCGAGATCAGCGAAGTCCAATATACGAGCTTTTGCATGGACACCGCCGCTTAAGGTTCCAACTGAAGATCCACTACATTGTGGTTCCGAAAGTCGATGGGGAATTATGTTGCTTACTGTGACCAACGATGCCAACGATGTGGTCTTCTTGAAAGTCCAGCTACCCGCCGCTGTCCAGGAAGCTCCTTCAGAGATATTGCACGTAGATGTGGTGGCAACTGTTCCTTTATCTAACCCCGTAGGCTTTGATCATATCATCCAGCCTACCTCGGTGTTCGCTTCCGCAATCCGGCCTCAGGTGCAAATTTTGTCTTTATCGAGTGGGCCATGGGTCTTTCAGTCACCCCGGAATGGCATGAACGGAAATGGCCGCGTTTCGGCTGTTCTTAATGTGGCCGGTGTACAGGGAAGGAAGCTCAGGGTTGTGAGATTCAACATCGATCTTGAACCGCGGACAGAAATCTCCGATGAGGAGCCAGGTTATAGTCTATCGTTCCATGCAATTGAGAATACCGCAGTGCTTACCCAACGGATGGAACACTTTCATTTCACTGGGCCAATTGACTGGGCGCGTAAGGTAGGAACAGAGTTTCCCCCGGGTACCCGCGAGAATCTTCGACCCTGGCTAACATGCTTTTTAACCGTAGACTAGATCTAGTAGGATGTATATCGTTGTCGGTTGCGTGGCTGGCCTGGCGTTGATAGACCTCTCAGAACTTTCATACACAGGACAGAAACCTGAAAGTGACGATATTGTTTCCCACTACTACCCAACGGTTGGAGCTTCGGAATATGGTAAAGAACAGCCCGAAATGGAACTCTACGAAAGGATTAGTGGTATGCATTTGTCCAGATATTGATCAACAATCCCGCTTACGAATGATAGGAATGAGAGTAGCATTTGAGCTTGAATCCGAGACACCAATTTTACATTTCGGCACGGTTGGGGGCTATTCGGCCTTCAAACTCTTACTGGATGCTGGGGAAATACATGCGTCCACTCAAGCCTCTTGGATCGATCAAATAGAAGACATGCGGGAACGATTCGATATTGATCGTGATCTTGGAGGCCTGGCAATTTCAAGAGTATGGGGACTGGCATCAACCCAAGGACTTCTTGCAGCGGCTGTCACACTGCACCCAGGGGACATGGTTGAGTATCGCACCAATGCAGAGGAACGTGTGATAATTGTATTCTCGACGGCGAACGGACAGACACCAAATCCGGAACACGTGCCTTTCCTCCGCGGGCCTCCAACTAAATCGGTGGAGTTCATAAGGGAACATCGTGACATCGTCCTGAAGTACATATTTGGGACAGCGAACGATACTGGAGCTAAGAAGAACTTATCTTCTAAGGTCCTCTATGCAGCTGCGTGCTGTGCAATTGTGCAATCAGAAAGTTATGAGTTACTTTCTAGTGCTCGAGAAGTTCTAGAGAAACTTGCCCAGACAAGTGGGATAGATCTATCAGACGAGATTGCCAAATGCTCATCGCCTGGAAATGTCATAGACGCCAAAACCGCAGAAGAGCTAAATGCCCCCGGCGGGGATATGTTTGAAACATGCGAGGTTTGTGAGGCTGGTCTTTCATGGTATTCAGCCCAAGAAGCGCAATGTGCAGACGGCCATATCTTCGGTATGTTGTTTACCAACCTGATTACACATCGATCAGCTGATGATAGCAATAGTTCGATGCAGTCTGACAAGCATGGCAATTCAAGAGCCCGGTTTGTCAAAATTCTGCTCGAAGTGCGACAGTGAATATTTTGACGAGGGCTTGATGCGCCTGTCATCAGCACGTGATATCCAGCAGGCCTGTAGGATTTTATCAAACGTGTTCGACACTTGCATCTACTGCGGTGGAAAATTCCGTTCCTAGAGTCCGGCCTGCTTGTTAATCGATCTTGTTGCTTCCCAGCTTATTCCATCAACATCAATACCCTTGCACCTCCAGGAGCTTTCCAGCCACTGGTGCCCATTCATCATCCCAGCGGTAGGCACCTGCGTCTCGCGCACCTGCACGAAGCTTCTCCAATTTATCTGGGTTACCGAGCAGGTCAACAAGTTGTTCTACCAGTTCATCGGAGCTCCTAAAGCCTCTTCCATTGACACCTTCAGTCACCAATTCTGGCCACGCCTCAAACCTGTTCCAGCCAACCACGGGCAAACCAGAGCCGAACATGTCGACCACCTTCATCGGTAGATCGACGCCGCTGCTACTGGTGTGTAGGCTGACGCCGAGCGATGCGGATGCTAGCAATCGTGCATAATCGCCGGTGCTCAACCAAGCGGTGCATATGGTGACGTTCTGGAGTTTTCCCTCTTTCTGTAGATTGCATATCTGTTCAACATACATCTCGCGCTGGGGTCCTTTGCCGGTTATGATGGCGAAGATTTGAGGCAATTGGGGGTGCGAGGTGCTCGACATTTCCGAGTAGCGACACAAAGCATTGATCAGGAGCGAAAAATCTTCGTCAGGGGTCCAAGATGTTGAGCTGACAATGACCTTGACTGTCCCTTTCTTGATCAAATTGAGCACGGGTGCCGCTTCTGGTAGAGACAAAAGAAAATCTTCCCGTTCGCGCTCATCAAGAATTGGCTGAAATTGTCTTGCCGGTCTGTCATGTAACGGTAAAATGGGTGTTTCAAGCTTGAATTCTTTCTTCAAAACTGACGCCATGGCCTTGGTCACGCAAAAATGGGCAACAGCGGTTCTGCAAAACGTCCTCTCGTACCATCTGGAAATCCTCACTAATGGATGGGTGTCTCCAAGTTTCATGGCCAAAATCGTGTACCCGAAATTATGCCAGTCGATGATCAATTTGGTCTGACGGAAGAAACAGACGAGGGATGCGATAGCCAACGTTGGGATAGAAGGGGGGTTCTACAGAATGTCATGTTAAATAACCTCCAAGCAATAGCTGACGGAAACGACCAACCTGTACAAGAAGCCATTTGGCAGGACGTGTACGATAAGCTAGAATCCACCACAAAGAAATGACTTGGAAAAGCACCTTCAAGGGCCCAAAAAGTAAGAAAAGAACCTTGTTACTCGTTTGTAGACAAGACGGGTGAGGGTGAATCGAAACAATCGAGATCTTAGGATTAGAAGAAATATCAGGATGCACCTCCGACTCTCCAACGCAGTGAGTTAGAATGGTAGAAGGCGAGGTAAGCATTTCCTAACTCACCATGGTATCCTATGATTTCCACCTGCCCGCCACCAGAAGCAATGCTAAGAGCATGGTATTGCATACGAGGACTGCGACCAATATCCCCTAGGACAAGGATTTGTATGGACGTCTTCGGTGCATCGGAATCGTTACTGCCACGGCGCTTGGGTTCATATTGGGATGGGAGCATGAATATCAATAAGGTCACCACGGTGGAGATACAAAAGGCAACTTCTATGACGAATTCAATCATGGCGAAATCAGCAAGAAAGGATCAGCAATGGCATGCCATGGATCGCAAGATGCGGATGCGGAGGAAACGTGCTGGGAGCTCTGACGATCCTGAAGCTTCAGGCACAAAGCGATAAGCAAAGCGCGTCGAGACACGTGACGCTGGTTGTTATCGCGATGGCCCATGCTGGCTGGCTTTGTGAGTAGTAAACGCAGTACGATTTCACCACCAGTCTCGCGCACAGACTAAGCAGATCGCTCATCGCCTGCTAGTTCTAGTCGCTTGCTCAGTCTCTACGCTATGACACCCTTGTTCCCTCAATCGCTCGGCTAGTCATCTTTCTTGACGATCTAACCTACGTCGCCTCCGTCCTTGGCCGCTCCGCCCGTCGAACTACCTGTCCTCCTTTCCTCATATCCCCCGCACCGATTCTGCGATAGACCTGTCGCACATTGCGCAATCCTATATAACATGCTGGCGGGGAATTCCATGTCCTCTGCGGAAGCAATTCCTTCACTTTCGCATGGACATGGTCTTGGCCATTCCAGAGGCCGTGGCCACTCACGCCGCTCGACGCCGATCTCCCAGCCAATTCCCTCCTACGCCTTTACACCCGCTCAAGAGCAGTCGGCTCCAGATGTGAATGGCTCAAATGGACATGCCGAGTTCTCAAAAGCTGGCGGACATCGCCACTCACATTCCCATGCCTCACACCATCACGAGCACTCCGAGGGGTCCTGCGTCGCCCATGAATCTTCGCACACGAGTCTTGGATTACAAGCACACACCACGCCGAGTTATCGGTAAGTGTCGCGCTAGCTTCTATCGGACATTTCTAACAATACTCAGTGATGAGATAGTTGCGGGACTTCTAATCGCCCTGCCGTGGGTTGCCCTATCCTGGTACTACGAACACTATACGCAATGGACCCAAAACGAGCCAAACTCACCCACGCCCGCTGGAAAATTGGATCGAATAACTTTGCGAACCATGGTACTTACAGCCACAACAATGATTCTGTATGGCATTTTCGCTCTTGTACGCCAAAGCCAGCAAGGGGGTAGTGGTTCCGTAATGAGGGCACCCAGACTTGATATCACCACAGGGGGCATTTGCCTCAATCAGATATGCTCCACTGCCTTACCTATCTATGCGACATTAAAGATTGGTGGTTTTCTTGTTGCCTTGGTCTTGGCCCTTGGTATAGGATCTGGATTGCCAGCAATTATTCAAGGTTCTGGCAGTATCTCCCAAGGGAATCCAAGCTTTAAAAGACTGACTACCATTGTTGTGATTGCGGTAATAGTCTTCAGTTATTTCGGTTTGAACTCCTCGTCGGATAACGAACCACTTTTTGGGTACATAGCATTGCTTGCTTCAATATTTCTCGTTCGCCCTTTCTTCTCAGCAACCTCAAGTTCAAGCTCTACGTCGGACAAAGGGCTTGGTCTCTCTTTCACTGGCCCCATAAATGGCTCATCTCAAGGTCTTTTCAATTCAGAAAGCCTCTCGAGAGATCCGATCATTGCTACTTCATCCGGTATTGTCCTGGGAGTCTTCACGCTTCTCGTCACCGGAACTACCTCTGCTGGTGCTTCCGACATTCTATATCTACTGGCAGCTACTGGATCGCTTGCTACCTGTTTAGCATTTCTAGAATTGTCTGACATTTATACTCCCCGCAAAATCGGCATTGCAATTGCCCTGGGGAGTGCTGCTTTTTTTTGCGCACCACCTGTACGTGAGGATTATTATGTCGCCTATATTGTTAGAACTCTGCTGGCTACTGTATCTTTCTGCACCGCTAAGTTTGACGACAACCAGTCTGGTCCTTGTGACCATACTCATCATCAACATAACCACAGCCACTCAACGTCCAATCCATCTCGAGCTACAAAGTTCATTCTTCGCTACAGTGAACCGTACCCGTTACTGTACAGCATACTAAAAGAACGGGACTCACGCAGAATTTTCTATTTCATGACGTATGCTCTCCCCATCTCATATCACTATAATATTAGACTAACCATGGCCAGTCTCAACTTCACATTTATGCTAGTTCAGCTTTCCTATGGATTTGCAACTGGATCGCTTGGGTTGCTCAGTGACAGTATTCACATGTTTTTCGACTGCCTGGCGCTTGTGGTTGGACTATGTGCCGCTGTCATGAGCAAGTGGCCCCCAAGTACAAGATTTCCCTATGGTTACGGTAAAGTAGATACGCTTTCCGGGTTCGCCAACGGGATTTTCCTCATGTGAGTGCATCATACAGTGTCATGTTACTCAAATCTAACTTTTACGTAGGATTATCAGTGTCGAGATTATCTACGAGGCAGTGGAGCGACTCTCCTCAGGAAGCCAGATGCATCGTCTTGGAGAACTCCTAGCGGTCAGTGTAGCCGGTCTTCTTGTGAACTTAGTTGGAATCATGGCCTTCGATCACGGGCATGCGCATCATGGACATGATCACTCTCACGGAAACGAAAACATGCACGGGATCTTCCTCCACATTCTCGCGGATACCCTCGGCTCAGTGGCTGTAGTGATCTCAACCATTCTGGTCCATTACTCTGGCTGGTCAGGGTACGACCCTCTCGCGTCTTGCATGATTGCGATTCTGATATTTGCGTCGGCTGTGCCCCTGGTTAGTAGCACAGCCAAGAGTCTGCTGCTCACCTTGCCGGCTGACGTGGAGTACAATGTCCGTGAAACATTGGCCGGTGTTAGTACTCTCAGAGGCGTTGTGGGATACATGGTTCCTAAATTCTGGCTGGATGATACGGAGAAATCAGGCCACGATCACGACCATGGCCACAGTCATGATCATGGACATTCCCATAGCCATAGTATTAGTCACACTCACAGCCACGGCCATGATCACGGGCACAAGCATACCCACAACCATGCCCACTCTCACGACCATGACCACGACCACAATCAAGAAAACAAGAAAACTCCCGTCCTCGGCGTAATCCATGTCACAGCCTCTCGAACAGCAGACCTAGAAGACGTCCGACAGCGAACCGTCGATTTTCTCCGAGAGCAGGGCATGGATATTCTCGTGCAGGTCGAACGAGAAGGCGAAGGCCGCTGCTGGTGTACAGCCGGCGGCAATAAGACCTCTTGACCTAACTTTTGTATCTAGTAGTAGATAGATTTCTTTTGCCATTGCGCTTTTGCTCTGTAATCATTCATTTGGTGGACTTTCAGACTCATACCATATCATACTGTTTCCGGGCTTGTCGGTTATACATAGGTGGATACTTGCATTTCGGCTACTGTTAAGCTTACATATTTCTCAATAGATAACTAAGTAAGTACTTTTTCTTATCATATCACATGCAAAACGAACAAACGGCTGGGCTTCGAAAGGAGCCGGTGTGGTTATCATAGCCGGCTGTGCTACTGACTAGAGTTCTTCTGTCTCTGTGTCACCAGTTCACAATCCGAACTCGCTATAAAGGCTTACTTGGGTGGCCATAAGTACGGGGAGTTAGTAGCCGGAGTATTTCCTGGGATAACGCTGTACAGAAGAAAATTCTCTTGTTTTGTAATTTCCTAGCGTTCCATGAAGCATGGCTATATATTTATATATCTACCGAGTAGAAAAAAAAATATTCGCTAGATGAAGCAGATTAATGTAAGGAAACGCTGTGCATTGAAATCGACCTGGTATTCTCTTGTCTTTCGTATATTTCTATTTCCTTGTAAGTCATCAATGAGGGAAGGTGTCCTAATATAATAGGCGAGATCTTCCTGTGATCCCCGGAAAACGGCGAGGCACCTACGCCAATATACAGATATGTGATTGCAAAAATGAATAAAACCAATGGATTGCTGGAGATGAGTTCTAATGCAGCGTGAATGGTGGACCAACTCAATGGAGGTACCTATGGATTCTTCGGAGAAGATCAATGAGGTCGTACAGAAAAGTGAACCTCGGTGGCACATGGTTCCTCGTGAAGGTCGCACTGGATGCACACACACACATATATATATCAGGTGCTGTAACATTGTCAGACTCTATTCTACTTTGGCGGACGCATCTTGACAGGATCGTCGTTGTATAACGAACCTCGTGACCCAACAATGGCCCTACAGTCGGTCTCCCCGTACGAGGACGAGGTAAAGAGAAAGGGGTATGCATCTGCCTTCGAATCACACAGCGTGCTCCTGACCGGCAGTACGGGGTCGCTCGGGGGTTGCCTGCTATACAAACTAGCGTTGCAGCTACCGACACGGAAAATCTTTGTACTGGTACGCGGATCTCCGGAGCGGGCTATGCAAAAGTGGAAAAGAACTATGCCTAGGCAGATGCAGGCGCTGCTGGCCAAAAACAATATCAAATTTGTGATTGGCGACATTACCAAGCCGGATCTGGGAGTCGACGCTCCAAGCTTGAAGCGGCTGCGGGAGGAGGTGACATTTGTCATTCACACGGCTGCGGTAATCTCACTCGATGCGGACATCGTCGACGCAGTGGAGAATAACTGTTTACCGGCTCTAGAGCTGGCACGGGTAGCTTCGTCGTTCAGGAAGCTCAAACTCTTTATCCAACTGTCCACCGCTTATGCAAATAGCTTTCTTCCGGACGGACATATTGCAGAACGTTTATACAGTCTCTCAGATGTAGATTGTGAGGATGAGCTCGCATCTATACAGCTATCGGGAGGCTCCCCTCACACAGAGCGGTTTTCATCATCGTATACGCACTCAAAGCACCTGATGGAGCGATTGATGCTGAGGCGTTATCCGACTCTTCCGCTTCTGTTCGTACGTCCGTCGATCTTTGCGCCTGCAATTCGACATCCATACCCGTTATACGGGCCTGACGCATCACACCCACTGAACAAATTCGCGGATTTATTGATTTCAGACCGCGGTGGAAAGCAAATTTGGCATGCGGCCGAGGGAAACGAGAGCGGTACAAACATTCTGGACGAAATTCCCGTTGATTTCGTGGCCAATGCCTGTCTGTTGCATGCCGCCACAAGGACGCTAGGAATCGTGCAAATCGGATCACAATTATACGTGCAGCGGACATTTGATGATTTCTTGAGCCTCGTACGATCGCATGCCCCAGCAGATATTCGAGATCAATTACCCGTCATTACGTTCGTGCAAGACAAGAATATTCAGCAGTCATTGCTGGCGGAGCTGGTGAAGGTGGCGAGCCGGAACTGGGTATTTGACTGCGGCAGATCATACTGGCTGAAACAAATGGGTGGTCCTCTAAGTTTGGCGGCGAGTGAACAGGATGCGGACAAGCTTAATATGGCGCGGATCATTGGCATATATGAGAAAAACCTGGGAAGGATGGCAAGGCTTTAAGCACAGCGAACATCATAGCATACAAGGTTGTCGCTGGGCCTGATCTTAGATTAGATATTGATCGATTAGTGCAATCATCTCTATAAACATATTCAAACCCATGGAATCAACTTACCGATGCAATATGCAATGGTTCAAACATGAGCAACAAGCAGCTCTGCGACTTCTGGATGTTGAGCCACAGAGTTTACGGCTCGCTCAGTGTGACAGTCCGGTCTGCAGGCCAATTTTCTGCTTTGGCCATAACAAGATCGTCTCCCAACGAGGATGGGAAGATCGCATTTCACTCAGCAAATCTAGGACGAGTCCTGATCCTGAATCTTTTGCCCACCACACCCGTCCGTGAAGCTCATGTAGTAATGCTCCCCAGTACATAAGTATGAGTAAGGCCACCGGCTGTCGACATCTTAAGGCGTGAACAAAGTCTTTTTCAGCCGTTGCAAGCCAAGCAAGCACTGACGCAATATCCCTAGAGTTCGCGTATCTAGTAAAACACTGCTGAAGCATCTTGAGAGCCTCTTTGAGTACGGCCTGCTGCTCGACATTGGTTATCTCGTCCGTAAGTGCAGAGAGGTTGTCCAAAGCGGTTTGCGTTTCGCCGTCTAGACCGATGTTTGTCCGCTCCCAAAAATCATTTCTTGATGTAAAGAGCTTTAGTTTTAACCAGGGCCGACATATTTTGAGAATCTTGCTCACGCCCTGAAGAAGCTCCGCAGCAAGTATTATTTTCTCCATCATACCAACTCGCTCATCGTTTTCGGCCAAGTGCGGAAGAGCTATTCCCATGATAGTTGTTACCACCGAGTGAGCGAAGACAGCATCGCAGTTCTCAGGGTTTATGTCAGCTATAGCATGGCGGAAGGGCGTCAGAGTTTGGTTATGATATTCGAGAGCTGTATTGATATAGGCCAGGCCCCCCGAAGGTTCCATTGACGATGCTATATGCAATGAAGCAACTGCGAGAATGCCGTTCATGAGAAAGTCGTGGTCAAGGGCTTTCCGTGGGATCACAATCTGCCAGATATAAAAGTCCGATGAAGCGTTACAGAGACTCTGATACGTCTCGGTTGAGTATTTGTGCATCAGCTCTAATTTCCGTAGTTCGGAAGCCCTCGACGCACCACTGTTTGGAGAATCGGGAATGTGCTGATGTGATTGGGATAGACGATGGTTGTTATTGGGATCTGGGCGATGTGCAGGGGGCAGTGGCACGTTGTACAGACTATGGACAGTTGGGGGTTTGGAGTAAACACATTCTATCTCGCGGGATGTGCAATTCGAGCAGGGCGGGCCTTGTTCATCACACTAGAGATGTTAGGCGAGGAATGCCAAGGCAACTTCTAAGGAACGAGATGATCGGGATAGGTTTTGGAGAGAATTTAGAGGAAGTTGGAGCTTACTTTAACACGTCGCTTCTTGCATTGGTCGCAACCATATCGCGACTTTGTATGCGACCTCCTTGGCGGCATGTCGGACAATGATGCTACTGCTTTAGGTGCATCTCAAGGTGTCTTTGATATCTTGCGACCAGAAGTGCGCTCTGGGCATCTGTTTAAAATTGACAGATGTTTTGGACAAGGCACATGCAGAAGCGCCTGGTGCATCCGTGACCTTCCACCAACGTGGATACACTTTGTTATCTTATCAGCACGTGACTCAGGCTCCCTCGCACGGTTGAGCCTGGACCCCCATGATTCATGAAGTCAAATACCTCCGCTGCGACTGCAGGTGCAAAGACATTGGTATCGTTGTCGGAAATTTGTAAGTATGCAGCATAACTATCAGCTACAGTCGGCGGCTGAATTGGTTTGACAAACCAAAAACTACTCTTTAAGCACGCGCCAAGATATGCTAGGCTAGATATAGAACAGCATGGGAATATCGTTGTTCCATCGTTCCATATGTACAGTACATAGTTAGCAGGTGCGTTCATTTTCCCCCAAGATTCCAAGTCAATCATGTGCAAATAGGAACTGGCAATCCCCTACTTCCTACATTCGCCTGATTCGGAAACAATAATCTCTGACTTAAGGAGTTGGTCTTCAATGGTGTCTTTGATAACACTACCTAGGTAAGTATGTATGTCCACCGGGTGACTTTGGTACCGTATTTGCCCAGTGGTGAGCGACCACCTCGGGAGGGTGTCGGCCACCCAAAACGGTCCTAGGCATCTCGCCAAGGCCAACATCGACTGAAGTAGGAATGCAACAACAAAGAAGAGGTGTGATGTTTGCTAGTGTTCAAGCTATTAGTACATTCACCTTCTTTGTAATAATCCTCACACTCATACCCACCATAATTCGCCTTCTCTCTCTTGATAATCCGCACACCCAAACCTACCATAATGAGCTGGAGAGACGACTGGCCTTCCATGCCGGATGGCAGCCAGTACGATGGCAAGCAATTACTTACTCTGGCACGTAAGGGCAAAAGCCCCTTTCAAGGATTATGGGACGTCAACCTTCTTATTCACGAGATTGAGGTGCACACAAATACTCAGGTGGCAGAAATTCTGGTTGTTGACAAAGGCTCCAACAACTATGTAAGTCCTCCCTTATATTTCCCAAAGAATAAAGCCTAATATGTGCCGAGGGTTTCCACATTAAAACCTTGAATGGGCCGGACATGGTCGCTCGTCTAGCCCGTGGCGATGTCAATATGCCCGACTTCGACGGCTTTTCGATTGAGAGGCAAGCACCGGAAGCTGCGTTTGAGGCGGCCGTCTACAATCTGCTGCGTACGGAATCTAACATTCGAGCATCTCGCTTGCTTCACCACCGAGAACCAGTATTGCATCCCGGCCCAAAGCTTTCCATACCTCAGGACTTAGCTGGTCGCCGGCTATTTTTGTTCGAGAAGGGAGAAGGTGTAAACAATGTATGGGAAGAGCTCAATGCGGCTAACAAAGTATGATGAGTACGAGACCGCTTCGTCTGCATACTCACTCTCAGCAGCTACGTCTCTTGATCAGCTAGCCAATATACGGGCAGCCTTGTTTCACTACAATCCCCCGCTTGACTTCGCCGCGAGCTATCTCCTCAGCCGTGTATTCGAATTCATGCCAGAATCGCTCTCTTTGCCCGTTGCTCCTACGCGTGAATTCTGGATGCATATCATGGAATCCAAAATCAACGCCACCATTCGGAACGAAGGAGACATGATCGGTTGGGAGGATGATAACGAGACGGTTGGGCCTGTTGCTTTGGCGGCTAAGGAGTCTCTATTACGCGTACTCCCACACATACTGCCACCGGAGAATGCCGCCCAATCTCTCTATCGCTTTGTTCTTGAACACGGCGACTTTGGCATCCATAACACTATGATAACAATAAAAGCGGATGGTGAACCCCTCGTCACATCGCTATATGACTGGGAAACCGGATGCTTTGTCCCGGCCATTCTATCGGATCCTTCGGTGGCAGCCGGCCCGGTTGATTTGATCACCGATGAGAATGCTGGGCCATCTGTGACCCGAATACCTAAAGATGCTACTCGGTCCGACCTGGAAACATATGCAGTATGGGCGCGGCATTACATGCAGGTACGTTGTTCTTAAAACCCCCCGGTCAGAGGGAATCCGATTTGACCAAGGCGATGACAATTTCCCTTCATATAGACGCTGTACGATAAGGCGCCTGATTACCAAGTTGCTATACGAGCTGGAAAGGATGTACGGTACCTATGGTTCGCGCTACGAGACTGGCGGGGTAGAGATCCAGAGAATTTTTTTGGAGTCTTGGACAATGGGCTGAAATGCGAATGCGAGAGCTAAGTGTGGATTGAACGTGAACTGCGACAATGACGGAACAACTGTCACAATTGGGATGAGGATATCAAGAATCTTGGCCCTTATCCTCGACGATGGGGCGGGGTATTCGAAGCTGGGATTAATAAAGTTCATGAAATATCGGGCAAAGGCAATGAAAGGTGGAATTACTAAACCATCTATGAAACTGATGGACGCCGTGTAGACAATGATTGTAACGTTGGGCAAATGCTGACAAGAGAGAAGGGTATGAAAAGCTGATGAGTGGTTAATAAAGACTTATGTTTAAATGCGTAGAAGCCTACTGAAACCATCAGCCAGTCCAGTCGACGGTTGAGAACTACCGTAGTCGACTCTCGAACTGCCACTTCCTGAAGTACAGTGCCCAGATATGGTTTTAGACTGCTGAGAATCGGTCCAAACGATCGTCTGCTTGTTGCTATGCCTATCCTTAAACTCAAGCCGGATTTTCTGGGCGTCTTTGGGTGCTATTGGGTTTATGTTGCTTAGGTGTACTCATATGTAAAAGAAATATAGAGCTCTGGATAATTGAAAATGGGAAATATAGGAAGACAGTGGCTCAATATACTCACTCTCAAGAGTTCCCTGCGGGAACCTCTGCGGGAACCAATCAAGCCTATACAGATAATATAGATATGGTGCTGTAACTATACTGTAGCAAATCCTCCCTTGTTCCATTGCGTCCGTTGCTACAGTCACGCCTCTGGCCCTGCATCGGAAGCCCTTACCATGTTGACCAGGTCGTTTATTTCCACGGTGCATCCTCTATTATTGTCCCTGTATGTCGGAAATGCCCGTTGGCGCTCTATTCTTTTTCACCAACGATATCAACACACCCTTCAAGAAAATTATCAAAGCCTTGACCAGGGTCATCCTCATAGACTCCCCAGTTTTGCTTGATATAGGCTTTCAACTCGGCGAAGAATTCTTCGATTGGATTTAGATCTAGCGAGTATGAGGGTAAACATACTAATTTGACACTCATCAGTGTAGTGATAAGAGGCATTGTCCATGACTAGACCACATTTAGGCGCTGGCCACTTTCCACAGTTCAATAAAGCCTTCAAACATGGGACCATCCATGGAACCTTGAAAGATGCGCGATAGTATTATGCTGTCTTTAGAATATGCCGGTAAAACCTAGTAGAATTAATCACGATGGAACTTGGAGACCTGGATAGGCGCTATCCCAAGGGGAGACTATCCTGTACGCCTAAAGCCCACCCGTTTATTGCACCCTAATTTGTCAATAAAGTCTAGCTGGTATGAATAGAACTCAGATATATCGTGTATATACTCATCCTATAAGTCTTGATTGCGCTATTTTACCATTTGTCGCGCTGCCTTCTTCATCCAACTAATAGAGGCAAAGGCCTTTTGAATACTACATATACTCACAATCGTTTCGAATTTATCCCATAGAAAAACCACTATTTCATCCAAGTATAATGTAGGCTTCTCAGTTAGGTGTTCGCAGAGTGCTTCCAGCATGAAAGGCATGATAAGGTATAATAAGGCATTATCATCCGACACGGACTACAGGGGCCCTCGCGCTCCCAAAGTGATATACCTAGGTTTCTTTTAATAGAATAAACAGCCTGGCTACTACAGAAAGCAGTCTCTGCAATCTGGGGCACTTTCTCCCCGCTGCGGAGCATATCACAGATGATTTGAATTTGGGAAGGCGCGAGTTTCTGCCCCGTTTTACCTGTACTTTGGGTACAATGGGTACGATTTTGGTGGTGGGAGTGAGCCTCGAGGTGTTCTGGAGGATTTCCAGAGAGTTACATAACCAAGGGGTTTTCCGACTCTAACTGTATTTGCACTAGCCCATCTTGGCATACGTTTAAACTGAGGCTGAGAATTTGTTGACTGTCAGACTCATTCAGCCGGGACTCACGGCGGAACTGCGCAAGAACTGGTTTGGATTCAACTTTGGAACCTATAAACTCTAACTGAATCTGGTGGCAGTCTATTTGCGGAAACCACCTTCCATCATGGCGGAGTAAATCCTGACCTCTTATGATTTTCAAATTTCGAGTCTTGGACCCCATGGGCAATATGGGGACAGTCTTGGGGTCCGAATCAAAATGGCAAGGCTTGCCCAGTTGCCATCCATCAAGAAAAATTGAACGAATTACGAGTCAATCCGGTAAATGACATCAAATCAGAATGGGATACAGAATTACAGATTAAGCACGGCTCTGAGCTAAGTCAGCTAACCGACGCAGGCTTGGACAGCCTCTCTCCTGTTGGTTCGGTCCAGGGTCGCTTAGAGATTTATGGGCCCTGGATAAGGATCTGATATGGGTCAATGACTCAATGGGGCAACAGCGAGAACGAAAACGATAGCGAGAACGAGAACGAAAGGCAAATGCGAGACTCGATTCGATGGCCAAAGTGGAGTTCATCGGAGAAATTCTATACTCGCCCAGATCCACCAAGGAATGAAACGGGGAGGGACGTTGCAGGGGGCGTACTCCATACGTAAACTTGGGGTTTTTATCTCTGATGCTGTCGTCAGCATCTTAAGTCTATCTTTCTCCTTCTTTACTTTCTTTTGCGGTCCCGGCTCGACCACTCATTTTGCGTCAAACCGATCCTTGTCCCTGTTTTCAGATGGCTAGCTACGACACCTGCCACAGGGTCTCTGCCGTCTGTCCAGTTGAGGCTACAACATATGGATACTATCCTAATCTAGGCGGAAATATCTTTTTTACCGTGCTTTTTGGTCTCGTCGGCGTCCTCCAACTTGGGTTTGGGATATACTATCGATCATGGACTATAATGATCGCGTTGGCCTCAGGCGCCCTCATGGAACTAGCTGGATATGTGGGAAGGGTATTAATGCACGATAACCCATGGAACGGGGATGCGTTCAAACTACAGATTGTTTGCCTCGTGCTCGCACCTACCTTTATCGCCGCCGGTATCTACCTTACCCTCAAGCACATCATCCTCGCCCTGGGTCCTGAACATTCGCGCCTCAAACCAAAACTCTTTACATGGATATTCATCAGTTGCGACATAGGCTCGTTGCTCCTCCAGGCGGCGGGAGGTGGTGTCGCCGCGGCCGCCGGAAATGACTACGAGGTTCTTAAGGTTGGAGACGACATTATCATTGCCGGTATCGCATTTCAGGTGGCTACCATGTCGGTGTGCGGAGTTCTGGCACTGGAATTCTTCTGGAGAGTCAAGAAAAGCGGACCAGGGTCGTTCAGCGAGAAGTCAATCGGCCGGAGGAGTATACACCTCATTCTCTTTGCGGAGATCTTCGCCTACTTCACTGTCTTGATTCGATGTATCTATCGGTAAGTCTTCGACACCTTAACAATCCCAAAATATAAATGCTAACAATGGATTGATAGTATTCCTGAAATGGCTGGCGGCTGGGGTAATCCGCTCATGCAGAAGGAGAACGAGTTTCTGGTTCTTGATGGAATGTATGTGCTTCCTCTTAAATTCACACCCTATGATAGACAGCAAACACTGACCGGATATACAGGATGATCGCTCTCGCTGTTATATCCCTCACTGCCTTCCACCCCAGCTTCTACCTGCCCTCGTTGCGAAAAGGTGTTAAGGCTCAGCCATAGACATTGATGTGATGTTTATATTTATACATTTCGCTTATATATAATCCACAGGTCTTCTTGGTCTTAACCTGAACATACATTTTTCTTAAACTCGTTCTTATTTTTAGGTCATATTAGGCTGTGGAGAGAGTTTTCCTTTGTCGAGCGCAGATGTAGCAAAGTCTGTGTGAATGTCGATTTAATCTTCAGGCACTAAAAGTAATCCGTACGACAAGGATGCTGAGAGGTTACCGGTAGTTTGTTATAGTTCAGCGTTCTGGAAGAACGGAAGGCCCTGACTGTCAGAGGTCAGGGATGTGACAGGCGATATGATCGGGCCATTCGGGTTATGCTCCAGATAGGTCACCGGAATGTAACAAAAATATAGTCATTGCATATAGAGATCCCAACCAAGGTGATGCAGAAGTATATAAAGCCGTGCTATGAGGAATGCTCGCAAATAAGCAAGAAGTGTTCCGCCAAGTTGACCCAGGAACCTAGGGCTCAAAACACCGGAATGAAGCAAACGGTAGAAGAGGAATGACAGCCAGTTGGCCGCAAACGAGTTAGAAACGTCTATCGAGGGACATATTGAAAAAAGGACTAAGGCATGGTTGACCAAAAGGAGAGGAAAACACCACAACACCGGAGAATAGATGGCCAAAACAGCATATATCGGAAGCGAAAAAAATCAGGGTTAATTAGTGCCGCGCTTTGTTCCAACCAGCTTATTCCTCCCCAAGGCTATCGCGGACGCACTTACGGACACGCTTCTTGAACTCCTTTGGATCTTCTCTCCACAGCCTGGCGGCCTCGACGTTTGCTGGGCTCTCGTCGTTCGGACTGGAGAGCATGGAAATCACGGAGAGAAGGATTGTCTCGGGGGTCTGGACGGGAGACCAGCGCTCTGCGGCGGACTCGTAGCCATACTTGTCTTCCTCTGGAGGGTGGAGGATCGAAATGCATACATCGCCATTCGGGTAAACTGAGAAGGTGAGCAATTGTATGTAAACATCGAAGTTGGAGAACGGACTGTTAGGATGGAATAGAGGCGACTCGAATTTCATCTTTGGGGGCATATGAGGGTACTCAGATGGGAACGTGAGTCGAGCACGGAAAAAGCCACCTATACGCTCGATCATGGTTAACACTTGTTCAGTGCCAGTGACATATTAGTTGTAGGAGGGGAAGGCTTGGAAAAAAGAAATATACAGCAAGGGTAACTAACCGCCGTAAAGCTTGACATCGTCAGAGATCATGAGCATGACCTCCCATTCAAAAACATTGCTATCCACGAGACCACAGCTGATTCCAGGGATGTCTTTATCGGATTGCATTTGCTGGAGCTGGCGAGACAGCATGCGGCCTGCTGCTGTTGTAGCCATGACGATAAGCGGGGGCGGCGTTTGTTGAAGGGATTTGTTTGCGAAAGGCAAGGGAAAGGAGAAAGACAGAGTTGTATTCGGTTCTTGTTGAGAGACTGCAAGGTTAGGGAAGACAAGAAGTTTGAAAGTGGTGAGGATCCAAGAGTGCTAGATAAAGCCAGCCTGCGTCTCACGGTCACGAATGGACACTGTCACCTGGTTGATGGTGGGATATCATTCAGACCTGCAGGCGGTGTGGCGAAAAGAAAGTTTTGGTTGGTTGAAGGGGCTACAGTGCGAGCGGGGTTTCTGAATCTCCCCTCACCATCTGTAGCACTCCAGGGCTCACCAGGTTCCCGATGGCTGCAGCCCATGTGAACTACCTACATTAGACAAAATTCCGATACTTAATATGTTGATTTAGACTATGGGCGTAAAGAAAGAAAGACATGACAAAGATATGTGAAACATGCACTAAAAGGTATTGTCCGCGAACAAACACTGATATCCAATATCCAAATAGTTGTTCGAACTAGATAGCGTTGTATCCCGAATCAACCCGGCTTGAGACTTAGTTCTTGTCTCCAGCCTTATAAACCAAAGCACCACCGAGGATCTCACCGGTAACCAGCAAACTGAAGAGCAAGACGACGCTAACCTTCATGGCGAAGGCCTTCAGGATAGCCTTGATATAACGCGTCAACCCATCGCGGTCAAAGGTTGACCATGCATCCCGGATGCTCAACACACCACCACCAACAACTTCGGGGACAAGCTTCCCACCAAAGCTGCGGTCAAAAGGAACAATCGCCTCATCCTCATCCGGAAGCATAGACGCCGCCACACGAACAAAAATGGCCCTTGCGGGAACGGCTGTAAAACATTGAATGAGGGTAGCAATCGAAATCAAGCATAATGCAGCCTTGTAGGTTCCGGAAGAAGCATTGGCGTTAGGGCCTAATTCGACAAGCTCGTGCAGTCCCTGAACATGGTTGATAATAAACAGAGCAACGTATAGAACGCCGTTGGTGAGGAGGTGTTCGAAGGCAGCAGCAGGAGCGATCTTCTTGAGAGACCAGAATCCTGGTATACGCTTGTATGATCGCTTGGGAGAAGGCTCGGAGATGACGATATGCACCCAGGCAACGTGAAGGTTGGCGAGCAGGATGTCAGTAGTCAAACCAACAACAAATTGGCCAATAACAAAGGTACGAGACACTGGGAAGAAAGAAGTGAAGAGACCCCGAGCCAAGAAGGATAGGAGGAACATGCTGAAGCCGCGGAAGCGAGACAGACAGCCAGCGCGAGCGCGAAGATGACGAATGGTGGTGCGTAGCTTGCTAGTGATAGGCTGGGGAGGGGCAGTTGCAACCTCTATGTCTAGGTCGGCCGGGTCGCCAGGGGCCTTGTTCGCGGGGTCGGTCTCAACGCGGTAATAGAGATTGGGGTTCGAGCTTTCGACAGCAGCCAGCGTCGGGACCAGCATTCCATAGGTGTAGTCAACCTAAATAGAGATGAGTGAGCAAGGAGATTCACGGAGAGGAGAGCACAATATCTTACCGAGAAGATTGCAAAGGCAAAAGCGAAAACGGTTATGACAAGCAGCCCAGCCAGCCAAGGGGATCCGACTTCAATAAGATGGAAGTCGGGAACATCTCCATCTTCCATTTTGGTGGAGATGACCTCAACGCCGCGACGGACGAGATGTGATACCGTCATGGTGAAAATATCGATATCAGGGTCAGGTTTGAATAGGACGTACGATAAATTCGATAAAAAGTTCAAGAGAGGGACTGGAGTTGGACGAACTTATGAAAGAAAGGAGGATGAGGGTGTTTTTGAACCCCAGAGATCTAGGCTAGGCAGAAGCCGGTGGAGGCTATGCAGCCTGGCGCTACTACAGCCCACCAATAAGAGACAAGGTGACAGAATTATTTTTGGCTTATCTCCGGCCCTTGGCGCTTAATCTTGAGATGAAACATTTGGAAGTTGGAAAGTTCGAGACAGTCGAGAATATCTGCAAAGGGCTTTGCTATCTGTGAGATGTTTGAAAGCCCGAGAAACCGCTGAATCCGTGAGGTTTGGAGTTTCCCGACCGTGTGGCATAACCCCAGGCGGCATGTGATGTAATCATCCAGAAAGGCTAAGCGCCGTCTTTGTTGTGAGCCCGATCGAGTCGCGAGTCATGGAACCTCAGACACCAATTCGAAGTTGCGAACCTCATGCCCAGGAAACTCTACACAAAGAGAGCTGTGCCGCAGTACGAAACAGAAGTCATTGAATATCAGGATCTTCTACATAGAAGTATCATCTCTCTTGGAACGAATGGCCTACCGCAACCAATCAAAGCGTGTAGTACCAGTTCTCCATCCCCTCGATGCGCCCGCCTGTCTCCCTCGCCTTTTTGTTCATTCTCCACAGATGAATATCCATGATGACAGTGAGGATGATGCTGGCTATTGAGATTCCAAACGTGACCCATATGCCTGTTGTATAGTTGGGGCTTTCACTTGATTTGAATGAAACGCTCGCGATGATGCCACCGAGTCCGCCGCCAACCAAGCAAGTGGCGGATGCGACGGCGCGTTTCGACTGGGAGGTGATGTTATTTGCTTGGAAAGCAAGGATACCTGGAATGCAAAATTGCAAGAATCCCACCCCTGTGTACGCAATTAGTCAAGAGGTTCGCACGTTCGATGCAACATAGAGGACAACTCACCAAGAAAAACACCAAAATATCGCGCTGCATTGATTTGCCCATATGCCGTGATGATCATTCCAACCGCCGTGAGCAACTGGTGTACAGCAATTACCGGCCCTCTGATTTGGTATCGATCAGTGAGCCAACCTGAGAAATACGTGGCCGCGGCGGCTAGGATGAATGGCGGAGCGCTGAGCAGTTGGCTCTGTGTTCCACTGAACCCCATCCCGGCTAAGATAATTGTCTTGAAATAGCTGTATGCGTACCCCGGAAGCGTTGACGCCATGAGATTAAAGGCCCAGAAATACAGCCTCCAGTCTTTGAGGTGGTGCAGAATCTTCTTCAAGGTTAGCTCGTCTTCCTCCCCATCGCCTCGATCATCATTTATGCGACCAATGACAAATTCCTTCTCCTCGGGGGACAGGAAGCCTTCGGCTTTGGTCGGAAAGTCTATAATTATAAACCACCCAAGTGTGCACACTCCGACTGTAATGGCGCCTTCGATGATAAAGATCCCTAGATGCTCGTCATGTTAGCCTTACTCAGAATGTTCACGGATTTTGCACATACATCTCCATCCGCTCAAGCCATGGGTTCCTCCCAAAAGAGTTAACGCATAAGCAAATATGGCTGCAAAGGCATTCAAAACCACCGACATCAACCAGAACGCGGCGAGCCTTTTGCCGACTTCGAACCGTTTGTACCAGCAGGTAATCAAATAAGTGCATCCTAATTTTGTTGGCTTGGAATAGTGGCGGCTTGAAATATCAGCATGCTTACCTGGGAGAAATCCGGCCTCCATTATACCTATTGACAAAACCATGGCGTTAGCCTCTGTAACCATCAAGAGCAGCTACCTTCGTACCAAGGAGAGTCCGACAGATCGCCATCGTTTCCCAGCTGTATGTGAAGCCCATGCCAATCATGATTATTCCGAAGCTTACTCCGAGAAAAGCAAGCCAATTTGCTGCACCGGCTTTCGGGAGGATGACATTCTAGATCATTATCAATAAACTTGACATTTTTTTCTTTTGAACGAGTATCACAACAGACGAACACTTGGGATTTCAAACAAGCTGTTAAATCCCGGTCAGAAATGCTATATGTAATTGTGATTGATCACTGGCGTACTTACATGTATGCCACGAAGAACACCATCACTACAATAGTATACCGCGAACCCACGTCGAGTCCGAGATCCTCTTCCATTCCTGCCACGAAAGCAAGCCCAAGGTTTGTACGGTCAATCAGGGAGATTGAATACATAATCCCCAGGATGGGGAGAAGACGAAGGTCAACCCGTCGCCTGTAAGGATAATCAGTTTCACTTGCTATGTGACAAGGCTAGTAAGGCACGCACATCACTTTCTTTTGATGAGCCTCGTCTATGCCATATACTGGGCCATTTCCACTGCCTTTTTCAACTTGGATTGATTCCAAGTGATGTTCCGCTGAGGGCTTCTCTTTGTTTTGTTCGCGTGTGTCCGCCATTGTTTGAGAGCTGTGGATCCAGTAGCAAAGAACAAGGACTACATGCAAAAAAGCAGATCGCAAAGGGCGGTGCCATTGAGCTCTTATACTGTATTTCCTGACCGAAGACTCCTTCTTTTTTCTTTTCTGACTCATCTAGGAGCGCTTAACCGAACCGTACCTCAGGCCTAACCTCACCTTTCTCCCTGAATACCCGGATGACCGCGGCGATGGGCAATCAGACCAGTCAATCTGGGGAAATGGAGCCCTTACCCCGCGTATTGATCCCATGCCAAGCCGTCTGGAGTCACGGGAAGTTGCGGAGTACTTGATCACATCTCGCTACAACCCCGGAGTATCTCCGCGTCTCATGGATACCTCCAAGATCCGCGGGAGGCCTCGTTTAGCACGCAGGGTCTCTCCATACCCCAGTGGTCTCCTCCGAGTAAACACGTAGCTCAAAGGGCACCCCTCGTGCCATTGACAGTCTAATCACCGACTCTGTGGTGAGCTGTTTGTGATAATGACTTTCTGGCTTCATTTGCTCCCATTTGTTTTGATGGCAAAGGATCAGCCCACGATAAGGATCTTGGCACAGCGCCGGAAGAGCCTTGATAGACTTGGCGCGACCTATTTCCGCCAGTCGAAAAACATTTTTCACAGAGCTCTCTTCACTTATTACCGAGATACTGCCGAGTGCCGACACCTGGCAAGAGAGCCGGGGGTGGCTTCGTCACGTCAGAGCATGTCAGAAACAAGGACGAGATAGGGAGCTGACCAATGGTCCCCGGTATACGTAATCGTGATGATGTTTTGCCGTGCTAGGGTTAGTGCTCGCAGTTCTCGAGGTAGGGTACAGGTATCTAGTTTATTCGGGCTGGACATGTATCTTGGCTGAGGGCCTCATCAGTGATCACGAGGCCCTCTAGAGAGAACGTAAGAAACTGTCAAGTCTCAACAGATATACTTCTTATGCATTATACTCATGCTAACGTGCATACAGTGCTTTAGGCTAATATCCCACTCGGCAAAGGGGGCCTATACTACATTATTCCGGCCATGCTAAATGCATCCCATATCCTACATTCGTCTCAAGCACCGATAAACAACCGTATGGTTCAGTAGGTACACCCTGTTGAAATATACAACGCTATAAACATTGTTCAGATGTCATATCATTATTCGGCCAACTCATTCTTATATTATCAGAAACGCGTGTACACCTGGCAATGTAGCTCGTCAATCTCAGAATGTTGAGGCACATTTATCCTACTGGTCCGGTCCGTCGGTATACGAATTTGAATACTCGACCTTCTCATCATACTCACTCTCCTCCAATCTCCTAATGAGTCCCCCTTGGATCAACCCTAGCACGTTCATCGGCGCAACAAATTGCGTCCCCATCCCGGGCTGCTCGAACCACGGCGCAATGGGCCCAAGTCCCACAACAAACTCCGCCGTAACCTGATACACGTGATAATTGAACGGATATTCTCCGTCGTATGTGTTCAGGTTATTTGGCGGTAAGGATCGCTCAATATACGGCGCTCCCAGCGGCGCAAGGAAAGTGCCATACTCGGACCCAAACCGGTCGAGCTTCTGGCCGACGGGTAGAGTGACGTTGCCGATTATGGGGATTTCTTCGTCGTCTTCGACGAAGCCGTTCGACGGGGGGTAGATGTATGTTCCGTCGGGCGAGGCAGATGTGGCCCATTTTTCGAGAAACTCGGCAGGGCATAAAGAACCGAAGCGGGAATATGTGCCGAGTTCAGTGCGCAGGGGGAAGCGACGCGGGTAGCGCACTGGCCCTAGGCGAAAATCGCCGCAGACATAGGTCTCGTTGGCGAATGTGATCCCTTCGCATGGGTTAGGGAAGCAGCGGGCTGGGAAGAGGTCCTTTTCTCGACAATCAGTTAGTATTTGAACTGGAGGGCTGCTCGGGGCCATCTTACGTCAAGCTGAGGGCTAGCTGGTAGCGCATGGACAGCAACAGGCGACAAGGCGCCGAGTAACACGGAGATTTCGAAGCGCATGCTTGAGGACAGGGGATAAGGTGAGGGCAACTGTAGACATGTTCAGACTTGGGGATAATGGTCTAATTTATACCACTTTGCAACCCATAATGCAGCTGAAGGGACGGCTGAGATGCTAATTTTCCTTCGAGCGATTCTTGGCATGGCGCTATTCGCGATCTACAGCGAGAACACTTGAATGCCTTGGCTGACAGGGCTCGTTGCAGGGGTCTTTTGGGATGAGTTCACTTGTTGACTGATTTCTCCATCTCAGACTACTGAGATACGCCCTGTCTGGATTTAAAAAAATAGACAATGCGCGAAGACGATATTTTACAAGGATCGCATCGCCCACTGTAGATCGATACACGGACCGATCCATGTCAATCGCTTCACTTGCACTTGGCTGGTTGATTGGATAAACGATATCCATAGCAAACAATTCCCCTTCAGCTGAAAAAGCCACCCCGGAGTACTCCGTACAGTACGAAGGAAAACAGTACGACTGCCTACAGCGCCGGGCGCCCCTGCAGAGACACGGTGATAAACCTCTCCGTATACGATACCTAACAGCATATGGACTTTTGAATTATTTGGAAATCCGGCAGCCAAGTTATGAACAATGTGGATGTCGGTCTGCTTTTCGGTGTAATCCGCGAGTACCTGGTGGCTTCCTGAATACGAATTGATATTTCAGCTGGGCAGCCTGAGCCACCGGTATTAACGAAATCTGCAGTTTAACTCCAAAGCTGTAGGAACGAACGTGCGCTTCCTACTTTTTCGATCAAAAGCAATGACCCTGCCCTGGTATTGGCTATGATGTTGTGATAGTGATTCGATGCACTGCTCAACATGCCCTAACCTGGTTACCCTTGCTATGTTTGCTTAAGAAGCCTTGACCCCTGAGAATTTGACGCTCTTGCAAGATGGAAACACTGCATAAATCAATAATATTGTCTCAGGGCTTTTGAGAGTTCCTCGCTTGTAAGAACATCGGGCAGCGCGGCGGTCAAGCTTCAGAGACGCAGTGACCAGCAGACGTTTCAGCGAAGCCTCAAAACACGCTCCAGCTGACTGTGGCTGCTTATGATTGGACTTGAAGGTAGGAGATGTCTACACATGCAGTTCATGCACAGACTCCAAGCGAATAGTGGGTATTTATGCTCTAACAATCTTCCTAATGACTCTTCAGTTTTCCCTAAACTGCTGGAAAGACCATCACCATACGTTCAGGTCGGAATGTCAGCAGCGGATTCTTTCTAATCTGTCGGTAATTGTCACTATTTGAAGCATTAAAGTAGGTGACCTCGATGGAAAGTTATTTGGAGGTTGAATGTAAGAAAACGGGTTCACGAATATCAAACCACAAAAAGCATCCATTGTAGGGAGTACTGAACATTTTTCTCTCAGAGGACCTGGTCAATTCCCCCCATTATCTCTATTGAGGCTTTTTGATCTCTCCCCCTATACGGATGTCACTTTCGAGACAACCCCCGCTTCCACTCGGGAGGCTCCTTTTAATGACTATAACAAGCTTAAGCCGAGCACTTTCGTCGTGAGTAACTCCTAGATGATGCTTGGGCCGCGGATCAGAATCCGAAAGCTGCCTCAGATCCCGATGCTCCCGAAGAGGTGTCCATAGAGCGAGATGCAGTTCGGTCAAAAATCGAAATATAACTGCTGTCATGTGGATGGTCTCGGTTGAGATTCGTTTTCCTCAAATGAACAGTAGCTGTTAGTGCTGATCGGACCTTTAAGATGATTATGAGAAGATAGGGTCAAATATAAGCAATTTGCGGGGATGCAAATGGCTTATGTAGTGCATTTCTAATGTGAAAGGCCCCGGAGTTGAAGCTTATATTTCATCCATGTCAATATTTAGGTCTAAGCTTTGGTATCTAAAATTACATACGCTATTGGCTCTAACCTGAGAGGAGATGCATACTTCAGTGATACAGCGTCGACGAGCTATGGAGGGATAGTACTATGATAGCTAGCTGCGATGTATCAGAGATCCAGGTTTTGACAGAGACCAGGATATAAAAGTTGGATGTGTGTGGTCTTGAAGCGAGCTACTATTTCCACAACAGTAGTGATTCTAGTGAACCATAGATGAGAATAAGCAATGTGCATTAGCTCGGGCTCCCCCACCATAAGCAGGTAATTCATACAGTAGCCAATGATATTTACTACACAACTTGGGCTGATTTAGTCCCGAGGCTTGACCCACAACACCCGAGATCCCAAAGAGAATGACGACAATGACCTCAACGATTGTTGAATGTCGATTTGTAAGCTCAATGGTGGGCCGCGAGAAGCCGAGGCTTCCACCGCGAAGCTTCAGTTGACCGGTTCCCCTCATCTCCTTTACAGTTCTACCACCGCTACCATGCCCAACATGAAGGAAGCTCTTGTGCAAAAAGGAGGGTCCGTCGAAATTGTGGACGCTCCAATTCCGACACCTAGACCCGATGAGGTTCTGATTAGGGTCATCGTGAGTGGGACGAATCCCAAAGACTGGTACGAGATCACTGTCTGTGAATTAGGCGTCTCTAACCTGGTTCAGGAAACTTCCAGACTGGCTAGGCAAAGCTGGGAACCAGGGCGACGACATTGCAGGAATTGTCGAGAAAGTCGGCGACAATGTGACCGAGTTCAAGCCCGGAGATCGCGTTGGAGCTTTCCACGAGATGACCACTGCCGGTGGCAGCTACGCCGAGTACGCCATTAGCTGGCAGCACACGACTTTCCACCTCCCGAAGAAGACTTCGTTTGAGGGTAAAATCGCGTTGAAATCGAATGCGGACTCTGGCTAATAACAAGATTAGAGGCTGCAACGATTCCGCTCGCAGCTATGACTTCCGTGGCTGTTATGTTCCACCATCTTGAGCTTCCAGCACCCTGGCTGCCCGCGAAGTCTCCGATTCCGTTTGTCGTTTACGGAGGCGCATCAGCTATCGGAGCCTATGCTATTCAACTTGCTCAACGGGCCAACATCCACCCAATAATCACCGTTGCGGGACGCGGAATCCCGTTCGTCGAAGGTCTCATTGACCGTTCAAAGGGGGACACCATAATCGACTACCGCAAGGGCGACGAGGCTGTTATCTCCGGCATTAAGGCCGCCGTGGAGGCATCCGGCGCTGGGGCTAAATTACTGCACGCCTACGATTGTGTCAGTGAGGGCTCGAGTTATGTTAACCTCGGCAAGGTCGTCTCGCCCGGGGGCAAGATTGTCGTTGTTCTACCGGGTATGGAGTATTCCGGAATTCCGGACAATGTTCAGTTGGTGAAGAACAGTGTAGGATGCGTTCACCAGGACCAGAAGGATCTAGGGTATGTCTATTTTCGATACCTCGCCAAGGGATTGCAGGATGGGTGGTTCAAGCCTCATCCCCACGAGGTGGTTCCTGGTGGTCTCACAGGCTTACAGAAGGCGCTTTCAAACCTGAAGGAGGGCAAAGCTAGTGCGACCAAGTACGTCGTTCGTATTGGAGAGACCCCTGGACTCGCCCAGTAAATCTGTTCAATAGCTATGAACATTAAATGAATACAAAAGTCCAAGACAAGTACCTCAAGCCTTCTTCCCATACTCCTCATCCGTAACAGCCTCCAGCCAAGTCGTCTTCCCCAACCCAACAACAAAATGCGACATGAGACTCCCATCGTCAGCCCCATGCCAGTGTGTCGTCCCAGCCGGTGCCCAGATCACATCCCCAGTCTTGATTCTTTGCGCCTTGCCACCTTTATCGCAAATCCAGCCGGACCCGGCAACTACTCTGATAACCTGGCCTTCTTCGTGCGTGTGCCAGTATGTTCGTGCGCAGGGGGTGAATGTCACGTTTGCAATAGCAACTTTAGGATCTATCATGATAGGGTCGAGGAAGACGTCGCCGGTGAAGGTTGGGCCGACTTTGACTGTTTTGTGGTCTGGGGCGACGGTGCCTGGGAAGACAGTGCTTTCGGGCATTTTGGGGGTAGTAGGTGTATCTGTTGTGTTGTGTTGTTAGTTTCCATTTCCATTTGATTCATCGTGTAGAAGACGTACTGTTCTTGCTGCTCTGGCTGCGTTGACAATTGGACTTGCAATGCAATGGTACGATTCAAGCAACGAACTACAAGGAACGTTGCTGATCCATCTCTTCTTTATATGATCTAGATATTTACTAAGCCATTATCAATGTATGTCAGATAATGCAAGTTGCTTACGCTCGAACCGTGGGTCCTCGGGGTTACATAGCAGTCCAGTTTAGAGCCATCGTTTTGTTTGGGAGGAACATCTACAAACAATGGCTTGCTTACAGGGCCACTGTAGCCACCCCGGATTTAATTCTGGATCCTTTCGACAAAACGAAACGGTGAGCCAAAGGTTGTCCCGTTTTCAAGTTCTACGGACTTATTTGCGGGTCTTATAGTCTAGGCGCACTCCCGATGCGTGGCAATACTCCGTACTGCGGTTGGTCTTGCTATGGGTATAAATAGTGCTTGAAGGTTGTTGGAGGTGTTCTGCTTTCTTTCCTGTATTATCCTCGAATCCGATTTCTGTTTTGTTCCTTCAAACCGATTTACGACATGGGTGACTACAAGTTTGAAGGCTGGCTCGGCCTTGATGCTAGCTCGGTCAAAGGCAAGATGGAGTGGAAGGAGTTCGACCCCAAGCCCTGGGAGGAGACTGATGTCGACATTAAGATCTCACATTGCGGTATTTGCGGTTCAGACTTGCACACCCTGCGCAGTGGATGGGTACGTCAATTGTCTAGTTTGTTTGTGGTCTGAAGACTAACATGTGGTAGGGGCCCACCATGTACCCCTGCTGCGTCGGCCATGAAATTGTCGGCACGGCCGTCCGTGTTGGTTCCGAAGTCAAGAGTATCACCCTCGGTGACCGCGTGGGAGTCGGCGCGCAGAGCGAGTCGTGTCTTGGCCGCAATGGCGACTGTGAGGAATGCGCGACGGCGAACGAGCCCTACTGTACCCGTCACTTCGCTGGCACGTATAACGGCCAGTACCTGAGCGGGGGAAAGTCATATGGTGGATATGCGCTATACCACCGCTCTCCTGCTCACTTTGTTATCAAAATCCCCGATGCTGTTTCTTCTGCCGCTGCTGCGCCGATGCTTTGTGGCGGTGTGACTGTGTATTCGCCGTTGAAGCACTATGGGTGTGGACCTGGCAAGACGATTGGTGTCATTGGAGTTGGTGGACTTGGTCACTTTGGTGTGTTGTTTGCAAAGGCCCTCGGCGCGGATAAGGTGGTTGCTATTTCGCGGAAGTCGAATAAGCGTGCCGATGCACTGAAGATGGGTGCTGAGAGCTATATCGCTACCGACGAGGATGAGGATTGGTTGGCTAAGAACAGACGGTCTTTGGATCTGATCGTTTGCACCGTTTCCTCGTCGAAGGTGGGTGCTGTTATCGAAGCGGGATAAGAAGACGAACTAACGGAAATAGATGCCCATCTCTGACTATGTCTCCCTCCTCAAGCGGGACGGTATATTCGTGCAAGTCGGAAACCCTGAGGATGGCTCATTGACAATTCCGGCCCCGGTTCTGATCATGAACCGGGTTAAGCTTGGTGGGTCGTTGATCGGATCTCCCGACGTCATTCGTGAGATGTTGGAGTTGGCAGCGGAGAAGAAGGTGCAGCCGTGGGTTGAGGAGCGGTCGATGCAGGAGGCCAATGAGGCAATTGTCGATATGGAGAAGGGCATTGCGCGCTATCGCTATGTGCTGGTGAATGACAATTAGAGACCCAGTGGAGCGGCGATTCGAGTTTGGGTAGATAGTAGATAGGGATGATAGAGCTCGATGATGATATCCATTATAGTAACACTTTAACACTTTCCAGGCTAAGCCTATTCAATAACGCGTTTCGTCCCTCCAGTTCAGAGCGCAATCTGATTCCCTTTCATCCTTCTAATTAATAACATTGCTGCTTGTCATCAAATCTACTGTTCCAATCCATTCCACCTCGATCATCAAACAGAAGCCATCAACATGATGCATGTCATAGTCGGGTCATCGCATCTCGTCGTTGAACCTCACGACCCCGCACCAGAGGCTCGGACCTCCGAAGAGGCACTTTGCCAAATCGACAAATGGCTGCGAGCAGGAAAGCCCTTCTTTCCTCGACTCGCTATCAGAAGTGTGTATGAACAGCTTCGCAAACCACTGAGGATAGGCGATACCATCATTATCAAAGGGCTCGATGACCGCGGCGTAGCTTTCAATGTTGAAACGGGCAACAGTACGCCTGCTTCACGTGCTGTGGGGTTAATAATGTAAGTATCGTTCTTCACATTCTATCCATGCCATATCTAATCGTGATTCAGAGGCAAACCGTTTATCCGTTATTGTCCCTATCAGTCCCTCAAGCACGAAGTCAAGACTTCCAAGAGTCCACATTTGGCATACTGTCCTCTGCAGATTCATCACTATGCAACAGATCGCAACCGGTTGAAGCATTTCTTCAAGACTATCCCCGAGACCGAGCGCCTATTCAGCACCACGTTGCAAGTATGGGAAGAAAGTGAAATCTGGGCCGCTGTCAAGGCCTCCATATTTTGTGCAAGCAGCGCATCCAGCATAAGGAAGGTAATAGGGCTCGGCTGCGGACCTCTGTCCTATCCTGACGATATTCCGCAAATATCATACAACCCTGCCTTTCAACATGCCTTACTTCTCTCAATTCAACGACTGCTGCAAGAGAGATTCAACCATGAAGTTGTTTGCGCCGTTCAGGACCCAATCTATACCGAGGTAGACAGATCTGTTCTCGAGTCTCACGGCTTAACGGTGCTCGATGATCCGGAAGGGTTTCTTGAGGTCGAGGACTCTACGCTGGTGTTCTCATGTGCGCCGAATGTTCCCGTGAAGCAGATTATAGCCGACATTGCCCGACCAGCAATGCTCATATGGAACACGGTGAGAGACCCAGATACGTCAACGGATGGGTGCTTAGAGACAGACCCGGATTCGCCACGGGTGGTGGAAATGATTGAGAAATTCTATGAGACTCGTTCGTTTCCCGTCGATGAGCATTTCTGGGATATGGCTATTTATGTACGACGGGATGACGCAGCGTTATAGTCCGAAGCTATATAGCAGCACAAGCAGTGATTAAAGCCATTGCAACTTACCAGCGCACTGATACGGAAATGATTGCTCTGTTCATCAACACTCATCCAAACCTGGTTTTGGCGTTTCTCGTTTCCGCAGTGAAAAAGGCGGGTATTACGAGATGGCTGATTTCGTTATCAGGGCATCAAATGTGCCCCGGGTGTCAAATATGTCTTCAGAGACGGTATTCACCATATGTTTCTCAATTATCGTGGCCCGGCCCCAGGTGCTATATTAGACTATTAGAGTTGTTTCCCTCTAGAACAACAGATGTTATATGAAACTATTTACGCAATGATCCAAGTCCAATATTACGAATGATCAAACGAGTTCTTGAGCCCAATCCATCAGTGACCCTAGTCATCTTGTACGGGCATTGAAGAGGGTGGTGAGTTCCCAATCAGCCAGAATTCACTAGTAGTGATTTTAATGATTTCCGTCCCTTGGAAGACGACTCTAACGTGGAAATTACAGCTTGTGCGCTTACTAGCATTCATCTTGCTGCCTTCGAAGGGCATCTTTCTGCTGTTATCTCCGCACACTATATCGCTATCTACTCCAGATATAGGTTCCTGGATCACCCCAGAATTGCGCGATCGACAGTTTAAATCCGAGTTACCCGAGGTCCCCACTGACTAAATCTCGGCCGACTCCGATACATAAAGAGACGATTTTGCTGATTTCTTTGTCTTTCGACGTGCCATCCTATTCACAAGGCATTCTGCGCAGGAAAGGGCAAAATGGGTGTCAAGAATCCCATTTGGACAGTCGGCCGTGCGTTCGGCGCCGCGTCCAGGGATGAAAAAAATAAGGAACCGGCTGAACTTGACCCTGCATATCTGGTCAAATGGGATCAGGACGACCCGTCGAACCCTCAAAATTGGCCTGTGCGATATAAATGGTGGGTAACCTTCCAGCTGGGGATGTTGGCCCTGGCGGGCAGTCTTGGTTCTAGTATCATGACTCCAGCCGACCATATTATAGCTGAATACGTGGGCGTGAGCCAGGAGGTTGCAGTGCTTAATGTTTCTCTGTACCTGTAAGTATCTGAATCATCCCCTGCATATGTGCTCACTAACCTTTTGAAGGGTCGGCTTCATTTTTGGCCCTATAATCTGGGCCCCCATGTCCGAGATTTGGGGACGCAGAATGAGCATCATTCCAGCCGTCTTCTGCCAGGCACTTTTTGCAATTGGGACTTCTAGGAGCACTAGTGCAACATCGGTGTTCGTTACTCGCTTCTTCACGGGATTCTTTGGCTCTGCCCCTATTAGCAATGTCACCGCTGCTCTGGGAGATATGTGGAGTCGAGAGACACGAGGTGTAGCTGTCAGTCTTTACACAGTGGCGGTAAACGGAGGACCCTCCCTTGGTCCTGTGATTGGAGCAGCTCTTGTCACGAATCCGAATCTCAATTGGCGATGGACCGGATACATCCTGGCTATCTGGGTCTTCGTCACCTTCGCCATGGCCTTCTTTTTTCTCCCTGAAGTTTATCCATTGGTCCTATTGAAACAGAAAGCACAACGGCTTCGCCAGGAGACTGGTGATCAGCGATACTATCACCCACACGAGCACCTGAAACTGGATGTGCACTCAATCGTGACCAAACAGCTCTCTCGTCCAATGGTCATGCTGTTGACTGAACCAGTTGTCTCATGCATTGCCGTATATGCCTCATTTGTCTACGGTGTCATGTATCTGACCTTAGAAGTCTTCCCTATCGTCTTTCAAGATATCCGTGCATGGTCACCGGTCGTGGCTACTCTCCCCTTTCTCGCCCTTCTGATCGGTGTTATATCCTCCGTCGGTCTGAACGTCTGGAACCAATACCGCTATAACGAGATAGCTAGCAAAGCCAACGGGAAAGCCGTTCCAGAAGCTCGACTACCTCCGATGGCATTCGGTGCGGTTTTCTTCGTTGTCGGCGCATTCTGGTTCGCGTGGACAGCAGAGCCACCCCATCATTGGATCCTACCTTGTTTAGCGGCCCTTTTCATCGGTGTCGGGTTCAACTGTATCTTTCAACAGTGCCTTAACTATCTCGTCGACATGTACGGTATCTACGCGGCAAGTTCTACGGCTGCTGTGACCTTTCTCCGGAGTATCATGGCTGCTGGACTTCCCATGGCTGCTCGGCCGATGATCCGGGCCTTGGATGTCGGCCCTGCAGTTTCAATTATTGGCGGCGTTGCTGCTCTTCTACTGCCGATTCCATTTCTGTTTATGAAGTATGGGCCGTGGTTGAGGAGACTGTCGAAGCTTACGCCTGATAAACCTAATTAGACTATCAAATAATATAAATGTGAATACATCCCTTATCGTCATGATACATCCCTCAAATCTCCACTTCGCAGTGACATATGCCCTCGGTGATCCCCGAACAAGCATGAGCGGCGGGTTCCGGATCCTAAGACTGAGAGATAACGGGGTTGGAGACGAGCCTCAAACACCTCTCTCGTTTCGCAATAAGATAATAACAAAGACACCTATTAAGCAAACGAAGAAAAGCAGTATGGATGTGGCGATATAACTCGGGGTATTAAGACCGAGACTCTGGCTTAACGCCGAGGTGATTCGGACAAAGCATCCATGGGATGTCTGATAAGAACGTATGCCCCCGAGCTTCTTGGTCGGGCATTATAGTCGTAAGCTTTACGCGTCGAGAGCGGGCTGCCTCAGGAGCCTAGAGAGTACACTATCTACAACCTGAAGCTTTTCAAAGTCCCTTTAGAACGCGGCATTCCATGCCTGTTTTATGCGCACAGCCCATATCCAGCAACTTGGTTCTACTCAGATTGCTATACCATCCTCGCCAAAACATATGCGCCCTCGAACAAACCGAGATCGGATGAGTTGAAGATATTCCAAAACTCGTTGAAAGAGCTGTATCCTCGGGAGTCGAACGACGGGAACGATGCGTCAGTGCGGGAAGGGCTTTTAAGTCCCTGGACTCGAGATATCCTACGGGACACCTTTAGGCAAGAGTTATTCGAGCGGTTGCCGACAGAGATCCAATCCATTATCGCAGATTTCATGGACCCTCCTTCGTATTTGATTGTTCTTGGAGAATCTCGTCGGTTGTTTGAGGAACTACAAAATATGACCATTGAACAACGTAACAGAATGCGCTTGACTAACAGGATTTACATCCTTCGGGTGATTTATCTAGGTCGTTCCTATGTCTCACGAATAAGCAACACCCCCTTCAAGCTTCCCAAATCATCCAGTCAGCAGTGTATGGAAATACCATCTAAGACTAACAGAATAGTCTTGTCCGTCGACCATATTAGTATACGAAGATTACAGATTCTCAACCCAACTGCGGCCCCGGTTACGGATGGATCGCCCTGGTATAAGACAATACAAGTCCCACCCTCAGGTATTAAGCTCTATATTCGCTGTGATGTAAGTTGATCCATCTATAAAGAAACCCTGACTAATTGCCTTAGGGTCTCTTCGTAAGAAGTATAGGAGTAGGAGAAAAGCCAGCAGCGGAAAAGAATATGACTTGGAAGATCCCAAACACCCCTCACTTGCAGTAGTGGAATATACACAGCTTCCAGGCCTCCCATCAGTTAGACTATATAAAGCTAGACTTCGAAGTTAAGGGTCTTCTTGTTTGTTGTTACAGCCATGGGACATTAGGGATGCACCATTTTACAGGGATGTCAAAAGAATTCGAGAGATTCGTTACTGCAATGCATTATCGTTTACCTAGTCCGCGAAAGTATTAGATATACTTCCCTATCAATGCTGAGGAGACACTTGAGGGAGTTTGGGTTCGCCAATTACGTGGCTTAACTGGAGAGGGCGCTGATCCCTTCTTGACAGTGAGTTCCCACGTGTCTCGATATTCTTCTAAAAAAAATTCATGCCGAGCTTCTCTAACCGACAGACAAGATTCGAACTTCTCTAGGAAGGAGCATTACATTTGGACCCCAATTTCCGGCTGATATGAGGCATTGCTTTGAATTCCACCCCCTCCGGAAAAAGGGCGACGGTGTGGTTTCGGGAATCGTCCATAATGGGTGGGATAGGGGACGGAAACGTATTTCAACCTTTGGCGTCACTTGCGATCTCCAGAGCACCGTCGATGCCGCCGATAGGGAGCCCCCCTGCTTTCAGTACAAGCTTCCTAAGATTCCTTCGCGTGGTGGGTCGCTAGTGAATACGTGGTTCATGACCAAAGCCTTGCTAAACGGTCTTCACAAAGTCCAGGTTTGTCAAGACCAACAGCAAACCCATAATCCGTGCCTTGGTTTACTTTTATATTACGACGACGGGCACGTTGAGTCGGTAGGTCAGATTCAATAGGACCAACAGGTAACGCCAGACATACTTGCGCCGATACACATCCAGCATGGTTCTCTTGACAGGAGGGATTACGTGAAGAATATCGCAACATATGAAACAGAAAAATCTGATTGGCAAAGACTACCTGACACTGGAACAATTGTGTGGTGGTTTGGTCATCTGGGTAGCGAGGTTGCTATACATAGTGGCTAGACCTTTTTATGCCCCCTATATTTCCAGATTGACGCACGTACCAGGCAGTACTTAACAGTAAAAACTATTACTACCTCAAACATACGGTTTTCATGGTGTTAAATGCGGTGGTCAAGAGTGCTGCCTCTGAGGAATGTACATCGATTATTCGTGTCTCTAAGTGTACTGTAAGCGCCCTGCGAACCTATCATATTCTAGAATCTAGAGGGGTTGGTGATAGTTTTGAGGCACTGCATATATTATGCACCCCCTTCCGTAGCTTACCATACTAGCTCCGACGTGTTCTTTGAAACATGTTTCTATCCTATGATAGAATTACAGAACTGTATATTTGTGAACTGGTATGCTTCTATCTTTACTCTAACTAGGTTATCACTGTTTCTATATATCATGGATAGATTGGTGAGGGCTCAGATGGCCTTTGAGCTTGCATTTAGTTTCATATCATGAGTGAGAGAATGAGAGATTTCAGAGTACTTGCCACACCATCTGCATCATATCTATATATCGAATATTAAATCCCGATTAATTCTATTACAATTCAACCCTACCTTTCAACGCATCATATGACGTCTTTAGTATCGATCTAGCCATGGCTTACAAGCACTGCGGAGGGTATGATTTGGTGCACCAGCCTACACTTGTTAATTAGAAAGCGTTATACTAACTCTATAGATGAGCTGGCGGCTCTTAATTGGGTTTGCGCTACCGGTAATTCCTTGCAGGTCTGTAGATAATATTAACTGCTAGTAGAGTTATTCCAGCTTTAACTCCGGAGTATACTAGGCTATGTCACGTTACCTTGCGGTTCGATCAAGGACTATGTTACCAGCTACGTAGAGAACTCGGAGGATAATGATATCAAATACAGACGCAGAGTATGATCATCATGATCTGTAGTGGTTTCCAGTGTACTGCGTTAACAGTCCGTCCCTGTGTTCTAGAACCAGTCAATGAGTACCCGCGGTACAAGCGGGTCTTCTCACCAAAGCAAGTAGGCCACCGAATCATCTCGAATGGGGTGTCCCTGAGCGGCTCTAGTTCCTTGGTCAGTTGAAGTGCCTGGAGAACCCTGGAGAACTGGAGAAAGATCGAAACAGGGGTCATGAAGTGCATCGTGCCTGCGCCGTGAGTCACTACACTGTCCGAGATTGACAATAGCTTGTCATGAGTAGTAGAGGATCATTTACCTTGAGTTTAGACAGAATGGTACACTGCAGTTTACCATTGGTTTATATCAATCTAGAGTATTCTGGGTGATTCCTGCTTCCATATGTCTCCTTGCCAATCCGGTCAAGGATGGCCGATCAAATAGTTCTGTAGTGGGAAAGGCATCTAGAATGACCATGGTGATTGCGTCATGGTCGAACTTGAACTGCAAAAGAGTGAGACAATTCCATCATAATGGCGATGCTTCGAGATAATGATGGTGGCCTGGGAGGTCAACAGCATTGGCTACTGTTGAATGTCGCGACTGTTCATGACGAGGGATTGTGTAATGATGTTCACCTGTGCACGGGTCTGATGTCATTTATCTCTTGACAGCTTATGGAGAACAAAGAACTGATAGAAACGAGTTGTCTGGAGCTTCGAGCGGAATTGCGTACCGCAAGGGTGCGCTCAGCCTGACGTCATCCTCTCTCGTCCCTGGACACTCAGTGCTATATAACACTGCCATCTCTCCATCACATTCAAACAAATATAATTCAAAAACCACTTTAATCAGTCACACAACGATGTCTTCCTACAACACCAACCCTTCTTCAAACACCGCCGGTCCTCACACCTCCAACTTGATGAACAAGATGGACCCCCGCGTCGACAGTGACCTCAGCAGTACCCAGCGCACCACTGGCGGCACACATGGTGGCACCCAGTACGGGAATGAGTACGGCAGTACCGGCACTGGCACTGGTACTGGCACTTACGGCACCACTGGTACTCATGGCAACTCTTCAACCACCGCCGGCCCTCACTCCTCCAACATGATGAACAAGGCCGACCCTCGCGTCGACAGCGACGCCGACAACCGTGCCCACTACACCCCTGGTGCCTCGACCACCGGTGCTTCGACCACTGGCAACCAGTACACCTCTACCTCCAGCAACGCTGGTCCCCACAACTCCAACATGGCCAACAAGCTTGACCCCCGTGTTGACAGCGACTTGGATAACCGCTCTCGTTATGCTCCTAGCACTACTAACACCGGCAACGCATACACTGCTACGTCCGGCAACGCTGGCCCTCACTCCTCCAACATGGCCAACAAGGTTGACCCTCGCGTCGACAGTGATCGTGACACCCGCGCTCAGTACGCCCCCGGCCTGACTTCAACCACCAGCAACAACACCACCACCAGAGGCGGCCCCAATACTCACGCCAATGCCAACTCTCATACTAGCAACGTGAACACCTCCACCGGACCTACTCACCCCGGAAACGAGCATCACGTCCGTACCGGCACCGGCGTTGACTCCCACACCGGCCACGCTCACAACTCCAGCCTCCTCAACAAGCTCGATCCCCGTGTTGATAGCAAGACCGGTAACTACAAGTCCTCTGAGACTCCCACCGGCCACTCCAGCACCGGCACAACCGGCACTAGCAACACCTACGGCAGTGGTACCGGCGACTCCACCATCGGTCACGGCACAGGTAACACCTACGGCACCGGCCATGGCACCAGTGACACCTACGGAAGCGATAGCTACGGAACCGGCACCGGAACCCGCACTGGCACCACCAGCGACACCTACGGGAGCGGCGGGGTCGGCCACACCCCGGCCCACCCCTCCAACAGCACCGACTACACCGGCAACACCTCCTCCACCCGCAGGGGTGAGAACCTCGGGGCCGGAGCCAAGGGGGCCGCTGCTGAAGTCCATGCAAGTCCTACTTCCCGCGCCATCTAGGTCCTCGTCTAACCGTCATAGGGTATGGGCGAGTCCCTCCGTGGAGGCGTGAACGCAGCCGTCGACAAGGCCTTTGGCCATGAAGAGGGTGTTGCAAAAAATGATCGCGTTGCCCAGCAGGGCGATCGTCAGATGCGCACTGGAAACTTCGACAAGTACTAGATCGATGGGTTTGACGTGCCATGCGATGCGGATGGATGTACTTTTATGAGTTATGCTTCTATGATATCAGGTCTACAACCAGCTTTCCTTTTGAAATTGTACTATAGCAGATAATACCATGACTTATTCATTCTGATTTCTTTACTTCGAATAAGTAGAATAAGTAGAATTTGATAAAGTACGATGGAGTATGTTATACAAGGAAGGAGCAACACCCTGCTCAGTCGCACCTTCCTAGTCCTAGACACCCATGACAAGCAGGGAAGGTACGATCTAGGACGTTCCTACCTATCTACTCCTGAATATAACAAGGGAAGCTACAACCCAGATATCACAAAAGGGAAGGTACCCTTCAGGCAACTCTGAACTCCTTTGATAGAAGCAATTTACAGAGAACAGATTCGTCATGGATTGTCTGCAAGGGGATGAGGCAGAATCTAGATTTGAGATCTACGGTCGGCGAAGGTTAGTTTTGCACATTTATCTTTCTTGACAATGTATCGGCGCCTTTGGCAGAGTTTATGGATCTCAATGCTCTCTTGGAGAATTAACTGGCTCATGCTGAACGAGTATGCCACATTGATATAGTTATTGTTTTCATTGCGCACGGTGTGGGAAAGTCGCTATTGACGGAATATCAACTTCACAATCGACCTTTGGATATCCCATAATTCTTCCAACTCTCGGAGGGGATTGCGGCAAAGACAGGGCGAGTATGATCATCATCTATGCCACCTTCCATCTCGACTGACTACATCAATGATGCCCCCACTTGAGATGTCTGCAACGGTCTTGACTACAGCTAAAAGAGCACAGGATTGCCATTGGACACTGATAGTCACGTCCTTCTACTCCTGATAGACTGTTTTGTGTGCGAAGGTGAGTCAACCTCGCTTACCAGCAGCACTTTGTCTTTTTCGCAGCATCCTTTGCTTCACACGGGGGTGGGTGACATCAAGGTATGGTTTGATGGGGCTGTATGAGGCGTTATTATAACCAGGGAACCGAAGCCGCTGACGTTGGCACTAACCAGCCATATGGAAAGAGCTGCAATTCCCCCCAAGTTGGTTGACTTCTAGATTCAAGGTTATATTTTCCAGCTTCAACTACTGGGGTTCCTAATAAAAGTCGATGATTTGCCCTCATGCAACGGAGATGCCGTACGGTTCCGAGCGAAAAGAAAGGCCTAGACAGCGCAACATTTTCCCAAATCAAGGATGCAAATCAAGTCTGTCAGATCATGAAGACCGGATCAACCCTGAACCTCATCCAATGAGGCCGTGTTCCAACTATTCAATGAGGGGTAGAAGGATCCGGGGCCCCAGGGATTGACATAAGCATTTCAAGATTTCTTGTTCAGTCTTAACTGTTCTTGGTATTTGGGGTCTCCCATATGGTTAGAGTCTGCTCAGATGACAGGCCATGCGAATATTGATAGGTTGAACCCGCGCGACTCCCCAGACTGGGGCCCCGGAGATATTGGAGAATAGGGCATCCTACGGAGACGATCTTTGCGTCAACCCACCCTTGCTGCTGTCAATCACATGAATCATCATCGATGGAGTGACTTTTGACCTGCAGCTGGGCAGGGGTGGAGAGACAAATAAATACAGCTTGCACCTGGTCTGACAGCTCCGATCTCTCTCGTCTCTCCACATCACCTTGTTCATTATCAAAATGGACGCATCGCCTAGTAGCAGCAAGGAAGCCGGATCTGCCTTTGAGCATAGAGAGAAGCCAAAGCCCCATGGCATCTACGATATTGAAGGCCAGGACCGGAAGAAACTCGGTGCAGTTTTTGAGAACCCACTTGCAGGTGTTCCTCGCGAACAGCTTCTCGACGACGTCGATCGGTTCTGCCAACAATATGACCTTTTGGAGCACAAGGAGCTCTTTCGCAAAGGTGCTCTTATCGCTCAAAACCCTGCAGTAGCGGAAACATTACCGGAGTTGGCGGAGGATGAGAGGGAAGCCCTCCGTCGCGAGACCACCCACAAGTGGTCTCAGCCATGGCAGCTCTATTTTATGGCCAGTGAGTCTTGGGTTAACCCAGTTTTGGAGATAACGTACTAATTATTAGCTATGTGCTCCCTCGCCGCGGCTGTGCAGGGAATGGACGAAACCGCGAACAACGGCGCTGTTGTTATTTATCCCAGGGTTCGTCTGGCATCCGTCTCATCATCTCTGCTACCTCGCTGACAGCAATAGCTCCTCGGTATAGAATCGGACCGCTTCTCCCCTCAAATGCAAGACTATATCACTGGCCTTGTCGTCGGTGCTCCCTACCTAGCCTGTGCCCTCGTCGGCTGCTGGCTGACTGAACCGATGAACCGGTACTTTGCACGGCGTGGAACTATCTTTATCTCCTGTGTCATCGCGGCAGTTGCTTCCATCTGGGAGGGTGTGGCTAACTCATGGGTTAACCTCTTCCTCGCTCGCTTCGTTCTCGGCCTCGGAATTGGCTCCAAGTCGTCTACCGTCCCTGTCTATGCTGCAGAATGCTCACCAGCTCCGATCCGTGGCGCTCTTGTCATGATGTGGCAGATGTGGACTGCGTTTGGTATCATGTTAGGTGTGTTCTCACTGTCTTTGCGCTTGAGTATCGACTTCTAATCATACGGGGAATGTAGGTAATGTCATGGGAGTCGCCTTCATGGGCGTTGAAGAAGACCTTAGCTGGAGATTGATGTTAGGCAGCACGGTTGTTCTCCCTATTATTGTCTGCGCCCAGGTCTACTTCTGCCCCGAGTCTCCTCGCTGGCTCATCGAACACAACAAGATCCCTGGCGCATTCAAGTCCTTCCGCACACTTCGACCGACAGATCTCCAGGCGGCCCGAGATCTGTACTATGCATACGTTGGAGTTGAGATTGAGCGGAAGGTGAATAAGGGCAAGAATTTCTTCACGATGTTCCTCGAACTCTTTACTATTCCCCGCAACCGGCGTGCAACGCTCGCTACATGGATCGTGATGTTCCTGCAGCAATTCTGCGGCGTCAACGTCATCGCCTACTACTCTACCACCATATTCGCAGAATCGGGATATAGCATACAGGAGGCCCTTCTTGCGTCTATGGGCACCGGCATATTGAACTGGGTGTTTGCGATTCCGGCCTTTCTGACAATTGATACATGGGGTCGCCGGAATCTCCTCCTATTCACGTTCCCATGGCTTGCTATCTTCCTGTTCTGGTCAGGGTTCTCCTTCTGGATTGAAGAGGATATTCCGGACAGCCGCAAGCGGGTTGCAATGGTGACTACAGGAATGTATCTGTTTGAAGTATTCTACTCACCGGGTGAGGGACCTGTACCGTTTACATACTCGGCTGAAGCATTCCCTCTGCATGTTCGCGAAGTAGGGATGTCATGGGCAACGGCAACAACTTGGTGTTTCAATTTCATTCTCTCGTTTACCTGGCCCATGCTACTGCGGTCATTCCACCCACAGGGTGCATTTGGCTGGTATGCAGGATGGTGTCTGGTTGGATGGGTCTTGGTTTTATTATTTGTCCCAGAGACGAAAGGTACCTACTTCCTTACTCGTGGTAGCGGCTCATACTGATGGCAATAGAACTCACCCTCGAGGAACTAGACCAGGTATTCTCGGTTTCAACGCGCCACCATGCGGCGTACCAGTTGCGGAACGCAGTTTGGCATTTCCGGACTTGGATACTGAGACAGGAATTGCAGCCTATGCCACCACTGTATGAGAAGGTAGATAGGTCGACGCCTGAGATGAAGGCTGAGGCAAACACAGAGAGCGTGGAACACGCGGAAACAACCGCGCAACCGAAGGGAGAGAATGGGGTGGCGGGAGAGAGGTAAGTGACGTGCGGGGCAGGCTGTGGTATGTTTTTCATCTTCCCATGCATAATATTGTCAGTAAGAATGTATGTATGCAGAAGTGTAATCGTCAATAATCAGGCTGAATTCTCGGCTGGGGAGATTCCCGAGGCCCAGCTGTACCTAAGTTGTATAAGGCAGGAACAGCCCTTGCTGTCCATCATCCCCTCGCATAAGCCCGTTGCATATCCCCTAAAAAACACGGCAAAACATCGGAGACTTGGACCACCTGCATTGCATTGCACAAGAAGCCTTCTCCAAACCGGTACCCAATGCGGCAAGAGTGAAGAAAATCGCGCGGGGTCCCCGGACTTGATGCCAGACAATTCCCCGGAAATGGATCACCATGCCTTATTGCCTAAATGCTGGAGAAAACCTGACTCAGGATGTCCAGGAACTCTGAGGACAGGCAGTCAGAGTCGGACAGACGTCATTATCTCCGGTGCGGGGTTACTGCGGTCTTACACCGGCCTTATAAGTAGCTGGCACCTGCGTTAGGCAGAGTAATTAGCTTTCTGCTCATATATGTCAGACACTGCGATACCGGCAACATGAGGGTGACGTCGCTTTATTTATTATCAGCCCTCCTGGGTATTGGGAATGCTGCCCCGAGTGCCTCAAGAGGGCCCACGGCGCATCTACGAAACGGGACGTATGTCGGCAAGCAGCTGAAGAACAGTGACTACCACCAGGACTTGTTCCTGGGGATTCCTTTCGCCCAGCAGCCAGTCGGGAATCTGCGCTTCACTTTACCGCAGTCACTAAATGAGACGTGGAAGAAGACAAGGGACGCAAAGGAATATTCGGATATTTGTGTTGGATACGGCGTAAGTATATCTCGTAGACCGAAGAACAATGAGCTGATTGATGGGTGTAGACGGACTCTATTTGGTATCCTATGTCTGAAGCTTGTCTCACGCTCAATATTGTCCGGGACTCGTCTGTTACCAAAAACTCGAAGTTACCTGTTGGAGTTTGGATCCACGGAGGCGGTTTTGTGATGGGTTCTGGGGCTGATCAGCGGTATAACATGTCTGCTATTGTTGCGCATTCGCATGAGATTGGTACGTTTATTGCACTATTCCAGCCAGGGGTTAACGGGGTGATTAACGTGATGAAATAGGCAAACCATTCATCGCAGTAACCATAAACTACCGCCTCTCGACATGGGGATTTCTGAGCTCTGACGAAGTAACAGCAAGCGGAAACACCAACCTTGGCCTGCGTGATCAGCGACTCGCTCTCGAGTGGATAAGCGAGAACATTGCCGCCTTTGGAGGTGATCCTGACAAGGTCACCATCTGGGGCGAATCCGCTGGGGGTATGTCGGTAGGCATGCATTTAACCGCCTACGGTGGGCGAGACGACGGCCTTTTCCGTGGAGCAATCATGCAGTCTGGTGGATCGGTCTTGCCGCCTCAAAACACCGGTGCGTATCAGGGGATGTATGATGATATCGTCCGCAAGGTTGGATGCACAGGAGATACGCTGCAATGTCTGCGCGAGGTTCCATTCGCCAAGCTGAATGCCGTGCTTAACAGCACCACCGGGGATCCGGCCTACGACTTCTGGCCGGCCGTGGACGGCGATATCCTGCAACAGTCAGGGAGTACTCAGCTTGACAGCCAGGACTTCATCAAGGTTCCCATCATTGCCGGGACAAACACAGACGAAGGCACATCCTTTTCGCCAAGAGGAATCAACACGACGGAGCAATTCTATAGTTACTTGACCGGTGAGCTACTTCATATTTCCAGGTAACCATCTCCACGACCACTGACAAAAAGGCACGTAGGTCCTCAAGGATACAACTTTCCACCGGATGTTGCCTCACAAGTGTTGAGCCTTTACCCCGACGACCCAAGCCAGGGTATACCCGAATTCCTCGGCTCGCAGCGCATCCCTTCCAGAGGGCTTCAATGGCGCCGAGCGGCCGCTTTTGGAGGAGACATCTCCATGCATGCGAACCGCCGCCGGCAGTGTGAAACTTGGGCCGGAGCTGATCTTTCTGCATACTGCTATAGATTCAACATGCGCAGCGGGAATGTTGATTATCTTGCTGGCGCTACGCATTTTGAAGAGGTTGCGTTTGTATTTAATAACATAGCTGGACTGGGATATCACAATGGGAAGCCCTTTGCTGGTATGCCCCATTCTTATAGGGAGTTGAGTGTTATGATGGCGGGCATGTGGGCAGGCTTCATCCACGATTTGGATCCGAATACCGATGAAGCGGCTGATCAGGGTGTTTACTGGGAGGGGTATGGTGCGGAGGAACCGGTTGATTTGGTTCTCGATGCCAATGTTACGAGCTATATGGAGGATGATACGTGGAGGAAGGGTGGGATTGATTTCATCAATTCGTTGATGAGGGCGATGCGCCGATAATTCTTTTCATCATCCTGTCTTCTTGGCCAACTGTGGTTTGGTCCGGCTGCAGGATAGGTAGTGCCGACTGATCGGAATCAATAACTGTTCTGATCGTTCCAATAAAGCGTCCCACTATGCACCATTGGCCCTGTCGCTTCCATCTCCCACCCGAACGTCATCTTCACCCACTGCATGAAGTGTGCCGCAACTTTGACATGTCCGACGTCAGTTGGATGCCACTGCGGCGCGATATCGTTGTGTTGTAGGATCCCGGTGGTGTCAAAGTAGTGGATGAAGTTCCCTTTCCCTTTCCTGTGGTAGTGCCTGTAGACGTTCTTTATCTCTTCGACGAAAAGAGGGCCCTGGGCGTACGTGTCTGCTGTCGCGCCGAAGCCGCCCCAGAGGGACTGTACTGATCAGTCACCGGGAAAAGAGACACCGAAAAGAGGGATGGAAAAAGATGGAAAGTACCATGAGAACAATCTGAGCATCCGGCCAGATCTTATGAGCACCCCCGACCAGTTTCACATAATCGTTGTAATAGTCCGTGCTGGAGACGTTGTTGGCCTGGTTGTTGTCGTTCGTGCCGATGTTAATCACGACCAGATCTGCCGGTTGTTGGGATTTGAAGTTCCAGGCTGGAGGGGAATCGCCGTAGATCTCCGCTGCGCGAGAGGATGTGTCGGATGTGCGGTACCATTGGTATATCTGGATTGATTAGCTGCGTGGATTGGAAGAGCAATGAGGTGAAGTACCTGACCCCGAGGGTTTCCCCAGCAGTTTTTATCAAACAGGCAGATACCGGGATATGCCTGGAGGTTGATATGAGCTGTGTTCTGAGTTGAAGATGCGGAGACAAACTGTAATGTGATATTCCACGTTGCCCAGTCCAGCAGCGAAGAGGTATGCCCAAGAGGAAAGTCCTTCGTATGTCGCAAAATCTCCGGAGCTCAGCCTAATCTGGTCAGAATGATTCCGGTGTTGGAGTGCAGTACGTACGAATCACCGATGATTTCGACCATCCTTGGGAAGGGCTTGATTCTGCGTATTACTGCATCAGTGTCGACGGAAACGCCGGCTAGTTGAACTGTGCTGGGGATTAGCAGGAATCATCTTGTCGGGAGAGCAAACATATCCGTAAGCCCAGTTTGTCACTATTCAGTCAGCGTCCTGTATCGCTATGATTGGAATGAGCGTTTAGGCACCTCTCATCTCAAATGTCTTCTGCGCGGTGGTGTCGGTGAGATTAATCCCGGTCGTAGAAGGCCCGACAAATTGGTATGAATCGTTGGCCGTGACATTCGCAAATTGCCAGTCTTGTCCTCCGATTCTGAACAGTATGAGATATCCACGAGACCCGTTGTTCTAGGATGGATGGCTCACCGGTAAGCTAGCAGAACCCCATTCACGGTATGTTCACCGAAGCTCAAAGCCAACTATCCAGTCAGCTCATCTCACTGGCAGGGAGCAAGGCCAGCTTATACCTTCTGTCCAGTAAACGCAAACTTGATCCCCGGAGCTCTGCTATTCTCAGTCTTGATCCTTTTCGTGTATGTAAGAAGTATACGCACGACCACCCTAGACAAGAGTTAGAGTTGCTCAGAAGATGGCCGTCGTGACGACTAACAAGAGATATGCTTTTTATCCCATCTCCCCTTGTAGGAGATTTCATCGGCATCTGCGTCGTAGGTGTTCCATTCCGCCTCGTCGATTCCCGTTTCTAGCAATTGAGCTTGTCCAGGATATGGATCCAATCGGGGCTGACCATTCTCCAGGATCGTCGCTGAAGCGCATGCGAGGAAAAGCGAAAGAGCAGCGAGGAGACGCATTCTGCAGGATGAGGCGGAATTGTAATCGAGCCTGGAAGGACGTGGTTTATTCGTGGCCAGTGTTGCCTTATAAACGGACGACCGGAAGCTGGCCAGGCCCAGATCCCGCGTGCGTCACGGCGAGATTGGTTGAAAGATGTTATTCCATGAATTGAGAATGAAACGATTGTGTTGACGAAAGAAAAGTGAGGTTGATGCGGGGGGGGCTTCAAGCGGGGACGGAGTGACGGAGTCTTGTCCGTGTTGTTATGGGCCGAGTTAATCACTGTTGAGACAAAAAGAAGAATTCGAGTTTGAATATGTCTTACCTTGGGTTTCGACAGAGGCAACTGAACTGCACCTGATTCTGTGCGGTGGCATAGATGTGAATGAACATATTGCCAGAAGACTGCGGTTTTGACTACGACTCAATACTATGGCAAGGTAAAGAGAAAAGCTTAGGGAAAATGAAAGTTAATTTATTGTCAGCCTAACTAAATGTTGATTGAATTTATTATTCACATGTATCCTGAAAAGTGCGTGAACTGCCATAGCCGACTCTCTAAACAGAGATCATACACACCTTTTTGAAAATCAGACTGCTATCCAAGGGGGTAAGGATGTGTCTAGCATCATGACAGCATATCCTCAAACATTGATCTCGTCGAGGAAACAATGAATCGCGACGAAAGGATGCCGGGGGCAGAGGTCCGGAGTCTTCAGGCAGGCCAAACACAATCCGTCTCCCATCAGAGTATTGATATTCGAGATTTTAGACATCAAAAGTCCTTCATCAGGAAACCATTCCATCTCATCCAGGGGATAAATCCTGTACATTATCTGTTCAATGGTCTTTGTCTCGAATTCCTTGGTGCCTGGTAGTATACCGGCCCTGCCCAACGCGCAGAGATAGTGTCCAGCAAGAGCGTCAGCCGGAATTTGCCTTGTGCCCCTGGTGGTGTTCGATGCGAACTTCATTGAGTCCTCAATAGCATTCACAATATTCAGGATCGTTGAATCCACTTGGTTGTCAAGCGCGTCTGTTGGCATGGGAGTCAGTAATTGAGTTCTTCACAGTTGATGAGTTGGGATTGATCTTACCGACGACGGACTTTGGAAGGAATGACGAGTGCTGGAGGGCGTAATCCCAATCGGAGAATCGAAAGGTAGCCTTCCGTATGAGTTGTCGACAGTGTATGTGAAAGCGCTCATTAAGGTCCATCGAGTAGGCATATACCATGAACACCCAATGCACATGAAGCTCCTCCGAGGGTAGGAGTTTTGATTCGAGATACTCTAGCCAGGCCAGTCCACGGTCTTGCATAGCTGAACGACATTTGTACTTGTCCACAAAGGTTGCAAGGAGCCTCAAGGTCTTGAGGGTAATGTTCGGTGGTAGGAACTCTCGTCTATGATGCGCCACATTGCAGAATAGCCTGAACGGTTTAGAGTGGTCTCCGGGCAGGTCGATGACTGGGAGGTCGGTTGGGTTTGAGGCAACGATGATACCTTCTTTGAAACGAGGCAGGAACATCGCTTTAAAGACAGGCGAGGCCAATGATAGAGCTTTGGATGAAACGCGAAAGCTTTTGCCGGAGCAGTCGATAATGATGTCGCCATAAGGGTCGATGATATTGTGCGGCATTTTGACTACCTAGTGAGCGACGAAGGGACTTGGTCTGGTAAGGCAATGCGTGGGCACGATGCCAGGGAGGATATAGTCTGAATTCGAGAAAGGTCTCTGCTAATGAAAAATTGTCAAGAGATATCAGCAAGTTAAGGTGGGTAAAGAGTTGAGCTTGTCAAGGGGGGAGATGGCAGTTTAAATAGTCCACAGCAGCACATGAGAATGAGTAGATCCAAGGCTCTGAGTCAGACCTGTGAATAAATTAAAAGGCAAATACCAAGTGAAGGAGTAGTGAATATTATATTCACAGATATCTAATTGCCACCAGGGGTGAAGCCATGAGGTGCCTTATGTATGGATCTAGCGAGATCTACCTACGTAGCCCTAGGAGGGTGAAGATGATCCCAACAGGTGATAAGGGTCATATTAGGCAGCTATAGGTATTCAAATTCTTCACTAACTACCTTCAAAAAGGGAATAAACTATCCTGTACTGTGAAAAGGACAGAAACTTTTGTCTTGTGTCGAGAGGAAAGGACCAATTGCATCCACATACGGGGATACTATTCAGGGTGTGTTTCACAGACTCCTGGCTTTACACAGGCCAAACACAGACCTTCCTCTTCCTCGAGGCATCTCTGAAGGTCGAAGTAGAGGTCAAAGTAGAGGTCAAAGTAGAGGTCAAAGTAGAGGTCAAAGTAGAGGTCAAAGTAGAGGTCGAAGTAGAGGTCGAAGTAGAGGTCGAAGCAGAGGTCGAAGCAGAGATTAAAGTAGAAGCTATTTTATAACCAAGCATGTAGCCTCCCATAGATAAAAGAAATCGCGGGTACCTTGATATAATCTTTCTGCTGGCAGTAATACTAAGTTGTACCAGTAGTTACTCCAAAAAAAACGTTTTTGCAGTCACGTCCCATCAGTATACTGTAAAAGGACTTTAAAGGCCACACTTTACAACCAAGGATATAAATTACATTTCTTCTACTCTTTGTGTTATGTCAAAAAGAAACCCCTAGATAACAAGCCATGTCGCATTGTCCCTGGTCCCAGTAAACAACATGTAGAGCCTTTTGGTCCGCTGGAAGGAGCGTGGTCACTTTAAGCCTTATGTGTACAACAAACTGCTCTTCATTACCCCAGCTGAGTAGCACTATTCGTCAAAGGGACTGAAGTGACCTAGATATATGAGGAATATGGCGTGAAGTAATTGGCAGAGTCACAAGGTTTGAAGATGAATAGCATGATCCTTAAAAGCATCCTTGGTTCATCATGTGGTTCAAGACATACCAATAACTTCGAATTTAGGAATGACTTTTGCTCAAGGTTTGCTGTACCAAAAGCACTACACCCATGGCAACTGGCCTTGGGAACCATCTGACTGCATTATCCTAAGTGAAGTTGTGGTAATATATTCCATAGTATTCTAGTACTACTAATACTACTTTTTGTGGCTCTATTATTATAAACTTGTTGCGCCGCATCTTATTACAACAGATTGCATTTCATCCATACACTGATCATGGAAGAATCTGGCCAGTGTGCTTGCTGTAGAGCATAAATTGTCCTCATTGATATCGTTCTCGGTCATGTTGAAATCACAGGCCGTGATTTCAGGATTGGTAAATTCCTGCGTAAAGAGATCCTATCACAGCCCTCATCCCATCACAAAGATATATAATCTTGGCACTCAAGTCTTGCTGTCCCCAGAGAAGAGTGTCAAGTTACAAAAGGTGTGCTGGGACCCGTGAGAGTGATGCGGAAAATGATGACCACACAGAGGTCATAAATGAAAACATAACCAACTGTAATAGTGTGTAAACATCTGCCTTTGTTAGTCCATCAACCCGCGAAAATCTTCAATTTGTGATCCCAGCCCCCTGTCGCGACAACACAGCGGATATCGACTTTGGTTTCGTTCTCTGACGGACCATCGTCAGCGCCGGCAACTGTCTTAACAATCCCTGGAGCCCATCTCAGACAGGTGACGAAGCTGTCATGGGCATCAATTGTTTTAACACATCTCCCTTGTTGGCTCAAGTCCCAGCATTTTAATTTTTTGTCATCTGATACTGAAAGAATATATTTTCCGGCAGGGTGGAAAACGAGTGCCTGAACCCAACTGTCATGGCCGACCAACGTCGCGATACATGCTCCGCGAGCATACCAGAGTTTAATGGTGTTGTCTCGCGACCCAGTTGCCGAAAAGTCAGCGCCTTCTGGGGAAGCGCGTTTCGATAATCCGGCAAGGGGGGCAAGGAATGGGTACGAGGTGGATGGGGCAATAGCACAACATTCGTTAAAGTTCTCGTGCCCAACAAATGTTCGCTTCAGTTCTGGATTCGAGATGGTAGAAATATCCCATAGGCAAGCTGTCATGTCGTGCCCAGAAGAGAGAAGAAATTTCCCATCAGATGAAATACAGATATCCCGCACCCAGTCAGCATGGCCGTTTATAGTCTTCACACAGAACCCCGTTGTGACGTCCCAGACTCTAATGTCCGTATCTCTGCTTGCACTAACAAGAAAGTTCCCATTTGGAACGAAGCGGACCGCGCTGATAATGTGGTCGTGGCCTTGCAGTGTCCGAATATTCTTATAGTCATCCCCCGGTTTCCATAGCTTAATCAAGAGGTCGGAGCTGCAGGACGCCAGAAGAACGTCATTGGGCGGACCGCCATAGTCAATATCACGGACCGCCCTTGTATGACCCTTGAGTGTCCGCTCCAGCTCCCCAAGCTCCCAATCCCATATTTTAATCGTGCAATCGTCGGAGCCGGAGGCAATTGAGGTAAACGTCGGGTGGAAAGCGATGCAATTGATCTTATCGCGGTGCGACTCTAGAGAATAGCGAGTAGTGCTGGGAAGCCACGAAGCCGGATCCTGGTTGCGTTTTAAACGGGAGGCGGGCGTAGTGTTATCAAGTTCGGATTGCAGTTCAGTATTTCGTCCCTCAAGTTCCGTTATCTATCACGAAATAACGATTAGAGGTGACGGAGGTAATTTGGGGTCTGAGACGCAGATATACCCTCTTCTGTAATCGTGCTATGCTCGTCCATTTTTTCTCCAGCATTCCTTCGTATTTCTTCGCCGTAGTTGTGTCAAAAACGCTTTCCCCGAAGTCCTTCTCCTTTCTCAGTGCCGCTGCGCTCTCTGGGAGGTTGTTCGCGATGAGGTACGCTATCATTGCCTTGTGCCTACCGGAAATATTAGCTTCTCCAGGCGATCGCCTCGTGCAGTGTATACTCACAGCTCATCGGCTTGCCGATCGGTTAGCAAGCGACTCATGGTGAAGCAGGTCGCGGAGGGACAAATCTGGCGATAGAGGACTGGCAAACACAACGCAGGAGATAAGAGGGTGCAGGCCTCGTGTACTGAGGAGAAAAAACGGGGCTAGTCCTGTAGCAAATAGGAGATAGCGAATAGAAGTATCCTGCCAACAATGCTTGTTGCAGCAACATCTCCAAGAGACTTGTTCTTCCAACGCCCCGCGTTCTTGGGCGATCCGGCTCCAGCTGTGCTGCAGAGGAACGATTGGCTACCACGGGAGATGTATTAATCCGCGCCGGCAAATCCATCTCCCCCAGAATCAAGGACTCCGTATTAATCTGGCATCCACGCGACAACTTACAAGGATACAATGATGAGAGCAATACAACGAATTCTATGCATTATTACGTCCAACATGCTATCTACATATACGACTCTAACGCGTAATTGCCAATGCAACAACCCTCATGCAACAAGGAACCCAAAGCAACAATTCGAAGTCTAGATCGGCTCGTCCCGCGGCTCAATCAGGATTTCGTTCATGGATACATGGTCGGGTTGGCGCAGAGCATAAACAATGGAGTTGGCGACATCTTCGGGACTCAAGATCTTCGCTCCTGATGGCCCACCAAACTTCTCGACGGCCTCTGTATCCGTTGACATCCCCAAGAGATCCGTCGCTGTATTTCCGGGCTGCACGCTCGTCACTCGCAGGCCTTGTCCAGCCGTCTCCAGACGCAGCGATTGTAGCGTTGCCTCGACGAAGAATTTACTCGCGGAGTAGACTCCCAAGCCTGGGAAGACCTTGCGACCAGCGTCGGAAGAGATAGCGACTACGTGACCATTGCCGCGCGACAGCATTCCTGGCACCGTAGATGCCAGACAGTTGAGAATTCCCTTGCAGTTTACGTCGACAGTACGTTCCCACTCGTCTGTCTGAACGTTGGCCATCATAGTGAAGTACATAACGCCGGCGCATGCAACAAGAATATCCACCGGACCAAGTTTCTCGCTCGCTGTTTTCACAAGAGCCTCGACTTGCTTCTTATCCGTAACGTCAGTCTTCTGGATGACCACCTTGTCCCCACAACCAGAAAGTTTGGCCTGGAGAGATTCCAAGGCATCCAGACGACGGGCACCGAGAGCGACGTGGCAGCCCTCTCTCACCAATGCTGTCGCGACCGCGGCACCGATTCCAGATGATGCACCAGTAATGACGGCCACCTTCCCGCTCAGCGCCCCCCTGCGGATAGGGCTCTCAGGTCTCTGGCGGGTTGGGGGTTTGCTAAGCCATCCGCGGGCGAACCAATGGCGGGTGTAAGTTTCGAGTAAGAACCGATCGACCTTTGGTCGCTCAACCTCTCGACGGATAGGGCGCGTGACTGGGTTATCAAGAACAACAATACCACGGAGAAACTCGATAGTTGGCATACCACTGCGGAGGATATCAACCGTGAACGCGCCGTCACCACCCTTGCGATCGCCACGCTTCTCTGTCCAGAGCGCAACCCACTCATCAAACCCAAGGGGCTCAGTCGGATATCCGAGGGTGTTCAAGTCTCGGAAGACAGACTGGGTATTAACAGGGCTGGGATCTCCAATGTGGAAAATGGTCTGGTCGACTTGAATCTGATTTGCGAGGTAAATGATGGCTTTACTGACGAAATCAACAGGTGTCATTTCGGCGCGCCAGCCCTCCACATCAGGGAATCTGCCTAGTTTGACCGACTCGACAATCAAGGCAGACAGAAGATCCCAGGCGTTGGCTGCACCAGTCTGACTGTGGCCGCTTATGGTACCGGCACGGTGGATCTTGACAGGAAGTCCTCGACGACCTGCTTCCAAGACGAGCTGCTCGGCCACCCACTTCGTCTGACCGTAGCCATCGGCCAGCTTTGTCGGCACATCATCTACGTCGAGCATCGTGTCTTCCGACCAGCCCTTCTCCCCAGACGGCGGCAACACCCCGTTCGTGGACACGTACTGCACCGTCGCGTTACCGAGGCACGCGAGACGGAGGATCTCTCGAGTTCCGCCAACGTTGGGAGGACGCAGTGTTGCATAGGGATAGACGAGGTTGACTGTGGCTGCAGCATGCACGATGACGTCCAAACGTGCCGCTAGCTCCTGGAAAGCTTCGGGGGATAGACCAAACCTGGATCGAGACAAATTACCGGGGAGAATGCGGACACGCTCCATAATGGAATCGTCCCAAAGACCAAGGTCGAGAAGGTTGCGACGAATTCGCGCTATACCACCAGGCTGGTCATCATCCTCGGGCTCTGTGAATCGCACCAAACAGATGATTTGAGCCGTGGTATTTTCTACCAGATCTTTCAGGAGAAACGCTCCTAGAAATCCGGTTACACCTGTCAGGAGGACTGTCTTTGCATCCGCGAGAGAGCAGATCTTCGCCTCTGACGGCTTGATCTCGTCTTCTAGCGTGGCGTCCGCGCGAAGCACCGCGGGTAAATCGGCCTGCACTGCAGCTGTATGGCCATCACGTACCGCACGTACGGTATCCAGATGGCCAGCCAAAGTCGAATTCTCCGCTAAACGCGCGATTGGGACACGGAATCCGAACTTTCTCGACAATCTCGAGGAGAGATCGGCGACGGAAAGCGAGTGTCCGCCAAGGTCAAAGAAGTTGTCCTCTGGCTTCAGCACTGCTTTCGGTACCTTCAGCGCGGCCGCCCACATTGTCGCAATATCGTCAGTGTTGATTGGATCTTCGCTCTTGTTTCCGTTTCCGTTGACTACAGTCTCTGTTGGAGGCGCGGGAAGGCGTTTGAGATCAATCTTTCCTGATACTTCGTGGGTGGGCAATTCGTCCATCTGCACCCAAACGGCGGGTATCATGTAATGCGCAAGATAAGGCGCAAGAGCTCGTCGTGCGCTCGGGCTGTGTCCAGAGGCATTGGTTTCCACAACGGGGCGTTGTTCAGAATGGTCGTTATCCGGTACAATGTACGCTACCAGCTGTCGTTCTAGCCCATCGCCGTGTGCGACCACAGCACAGTGCCGGACAGCCAGGTGGTTGACAATGTCGTTTTCAACTTTGCCGGGCACCACGGAGTAACCGCGCAGCTTGATCATAGCGCCAACGCGACCGGTAATTTCTAGAAGACCCGACGGGAGGATGCGCGCCTGATCTCCGGTGCGGTACATGAGCGATCCAGGCTTTGCATCAAATGTATCAGAGATAAATGCCTTCGCTGTCGTCTCCGGCCTATTGATATATCCTCTCGCCAGGAGTTCCCCGCCAACGCAGAGTTCTCCAGAAGCCCCGTTCTCGACCCTTTCACCCTGTTCGTTCAAAATGTAGGCATGTTTCGGATCGAGTGGTGGCCCAACCGGGCAGTATTGGGAAGCGTCATCCAACATCTCCTGAATGTCGCCGCACGCAATCTCGTGGGTCTCACAAGCACTGTAACAGTTGAGCAAACGGGCCTTTGGCAGAGCTTTGATGGCCCGTCGGGCCAGGTCGGTCGTTACAACTTCACCGTTCAGCCACAGGGTGCGGAGTTCTGGTAACCGGCCCCCGATGTGCGGATGCCGAGAGAGAATCGTCGCGAGAAGGGTGGGCGTCATGAGTGTTTCGGTTATGTGTTTTGAAGCGAGGAGATCAACCAGGGCAGCCGGATCGTAGCTGGCGTCATCTGGCACGCACACAACTGTGGCTCCTCGAAGCAGCGGGCGGAGAATCTCCCAGATGAAGAATACATTACAAGCGACGCGGTCACCTGGCTGAAGATCTTGAATGCCGAAACGAAGGTTGTATGAGAGAACTGGGGCTCGGTGGGGGTTTGCAATACCCTTCGGTTTGCCGGTGGTGCCGGATGAATACGAGACGAACGCGAGTCGGTCCAAATCGTCGTCGCCAGGAAGCGGCGCAGGCTCTGTAGTGTGGCCATTGGTGTGGACGCCAGGCTCATCAAGAGCAATAACCGGTAAATTCCCCTTGATCTTGCCCGTCTCCGCTCGATGCGTGACTACAACTGCTGGGGCCGCATCTTCAAGCACATCTGCAAGCAAGTCTGGAGGGTATGCAAGCTCGAGGACAAGGAACGCTCCCCCCGCACGGAGCGAGGCGAGGCAAGCGATGACATAGTGGGCACTGCGGGGGAGCAGCACACCGACTAAGCTGTCTCGACTCACGCCATACTTGCGAAGGCGCTGCGACAACGACTCGACCTCCTTGTCCAGCTCCGCATATGTGTATGTGACCTTGTCGTCCTCCAAGGCAACGGCACCGGGCGTCGCTTGGATCTGTTGGGTAAAAAGAGCCGATAGATCCTTTGTTATGTCGATGATGGCCATGTTCAAGGGAGCAGTGTTATGGCCGTTGTCAATTGAGGGAGGAGAAAGCGGAATTGGTTGGGGACGGCGGGGGAAACGACCGTGGGGAACGCTGTCTTATACAGTTAACAAAAGAGGGTGTGGGATAGCAAGGTCATTCGCACAATTAATGCAGAAAAGGAAGTGGAAGGTGGGATTGTGAAAGAGGAAGAGGAAGAGGAAATGGTGTTGACCGCCAGCGATAGCTCCGTTATCTGGTTATCGCTTCAGTTCTTTTCCCTTCAGTGGGGGTTCACATGCTTTTTCCGCTCACTTTTCTAACTTCCTTTTTCCTAGTGCGAGCGCGCTACTTTTAGCCCTTGCTGCCAAAACCCCAAATCAGGGCGCCCCCAGGGACGGCATTTCTCCCATGGTACACCCTTGGAATTTTTTTTCCTTGCTTAAGAGTCTTCTCCAAGGTACAGCCATCACTGATGAGATCATGTCCAGGAGCGATGGCTCAGATTGGCTGTTCCGAAGCCAGTCCCTTGGACCTGATATCTCAAACCCCATATGATCCACCCCCACCGTTACCTCATTGCGAAGGCGCAAAAGACCTTTTTTGCTTCTTTGAATCCAAGCGATCTCGAACTCAGATGACGTTTAAAATGACGACAGATCCCCAGGAAATGTCGCCATACCCGGCCCTGCAGTTTTTTTAATCTGTTGACTGGAGTCAAAGGGCATCGTCTTCGAGCTTTCGATACAGGGTGTCTTAATCCAAGCAGATACTCGGACCATGAGCTATTCCCCGCATCTCCCGACTGTTTCCGGGCATTTTCTGGCCCTGTAACGATAAAGACAGGCCTGTCCTTCTAGAACTATGGCGGAAGCAGGCCGACTCAGTGGGGCTCAGTCTTGCCTAAATTGGTGCCGATTGACGCTCAACGGTTCTCTATTTGGTCTAGTCTATGGCAGTCTGGGCTCTTCTGTGGAGTCCGATCTTTGATTCTCAAGCCTCATTGCAGGGCCAATTCCAGCGCATGACCCGTACCAGTGCTGTGTCTTCTGCTCAGGCATTCAGGCTCCCTTCGAGGTCCTGTGCGAATAGCTTCATCTTGCCCCCATCTAATCCCTGTCGCCACATTTCGTATCCACGTAATCGAGTGGGATGAAATCAAGCGTGCGAGATCAAGGCAACCAACCGTCCCCATGCGCTGTAAAGAAGGGCACTTCGTTGGCATTCGACCGAGCTACCGCGTAATCGGTGATCGTCCTGCACCTAGTATTTGGGGAATATCGCTTTGATTTTTCTTCTACTCCGGGGTAGCAAACTATCACTTCTACTGCGATGGTAGCTAGCGATGTGGTGCGCACTGCCTAATCATTGCTGACCGATGTATATTTGGACCGGACAGGTTGAATATTTATGACACGAGCATATTTTGCAGAACTCTACATCAATGCGGACAAATTTACCCAGGGAAAAGAGTTTTTATTCAACCGACGGAACTTGTGCCACCGACTACGGAAAGAAATAGCTGTGCTAACATTACGCACGACCGCCGTTAGATTTTATTCTTGCCCAAGAAATCCAAAATCAGCAGCCCAATCTCTTCAGTCTCCGTCTCAACTGCAAAATGTCCAGCATCCAGCAGATGCACCTCCGCATTTGGCAAGTCCCGCTTGAAAGCCTCCGCTCCAGGAGCAACAAAGATCTGATCATTCCTGCCCCAAACCGCTAACAAAGGAACCTGCGATTGTCGAAAGTACTCTTGGAACCGAGCATACAGTGAAAGATTGTTGCGATAATCCCAAAAGAGATCAATTTGAATCTCCGCATTGCCGGGCCGCTGGAGAAGGGCATAGTCGAGAGTGTATGACTCCGGGGCGATGACACGGGAGCTCTGCGTTCCTGTCTCGTACTGCCACTTCGTTGCTTCTAGGCTGAGCAGGCTGCTTGCTAGCTTGGAGCGCACACTGCTGTCATTGTTGCTAGTCCAGAGCTCGCGGACCTGGCTCCAGAATTCACCTAGTCCTTCGTCGTACGCGTTGCCATTCTGGGTGATGATAGCTTGCACCGCGTCAGGGCGCTGAAGGGCCAATCGGAGGCCAGTTGGGGCGCCATAGTCGAAGATGAAGACGGAGAACTTTTTGACAGCAAGCTCATCGAGGAATTCAGAAACAACTGCCGCAAGGCTGTCGAATGTGTACTGGAATCCCCCCGGGACTGTGGTGAAGCCGAAACCAGGGAGGTCTGGCGCCAGCACGCGATACTTTGTCGCTAGGATGGGAATGAGGTTGCGATATTGATGGGAAGAGGATGGGAAGCCATGCAGAAGAAGGATGACCGGGGCAGACCGTGGTCCGGCCTCGCGGTAGAAGACATTCGTCGTGGATGGTAGGTCTAGATTCCTGTTGATATGCGACATGGATGGCATTGAAGATGCGGTGCAAGGGAACTGATATGAGATCCTGAAGGAAGGAATCACCGCATCTTATATGCTGACGTCCTCAGCATCAAGAGCGACAGTTGTCATATGCATACTGTAAGTTGTGCTGCCAGTTGCGTTTCATTGCACCAATTAAGCATCGTGCTCCGATCTTTTGTCATACTTCACACAGACAATCCGGGATAGGAAATAAATGATGAGCAATCTGTGTTTGCTTTTGGGAGCCTCGTATCCGACCCTCCAGCAAGGATGAACCATGGATGCGTTGGTTTGAGGACAAGACAAATGCTTCAAACTCTACAAACCAGATATACAATACCGATATTTGGATTTCGCCCCCATCTCAGTAAAGTTCATCCGGTTGGTCTGAAAGTCCCCGAGAGCAGATCCGCTTACGGATCAATGATTGGACAACTAACTAGAGATATAAAGATGGCTTCACTCTCAGCACCAAACGTCAACCACCAAATATCCATCAAAATGACCAGCAAGAGGATCCTCGTCATCGGCGCCGGAGAACTGGGCACCCAAGTCCTCCTCTCCCTCGCCCAACATCCCAATCGAAAGCAAGAAACGGAGATATCTGTCCTCCTCCGCCCATCAACAATCACCTCCCCATCTCCCGAAAAAGCGACAGAGATCGAAATCCTCAGGAGGAATAACGTTACCATCGTTCCCGGCGATCTAGCCGACAACCCCGAAACCCTCGCCTCCATATTCAAAACCTACGACACAGTAATAAGCTGTACCGGATTCGCTGCAGGACCAGGAACACAGCTGAAAATCGCCCGTGCCGTTCTAGCTGCGGAAATACCCGCATTCATCCCCTGGCAATTCGGGGTCGATTATGATACCATAGGCCGAGGATCCGCGCAGGATCTCTTCGACGAGCAACTTGATGTGAGGGATCTCCTCAGGGCCCAGCAGAAGACGAAGTGGGTGATTATCTCGACGGGCATGTTTACGAGTTTTCTCTTTGAGAGGAGTTTTGGGGTTGTGGATTTGGTGGAGGGGGTTGTTACTGCCCTTGGGGGGTGGGAGAATCGGGTTACTGTTACGGGGCCGGCGGATATTGGCAGGGTTACGGCGGAGGTTGTCCTTGGGGATCGTGCTGAGGAGGACTTTGGGGATAGGGCTATTTATGTTGCTGGGGATACGCTGTCGTATGGGCGATTGGCGGCGTTGGTGGAGGGGGTTACGGGGAGGAAGGTTGAGAGGAGGGTAAGGACTGTGGACGCTGCGAAGGCGGATCTGATCAAAGAGCCTGGAAATGTATTGTTCAAGTATGAGATCGTTTTTGGACAGGGAAGAGGCGTTGCCTGGGATGTGGAAGAGACGTGGAATCATAAGAAGGGCATGTATTTGCAGACTGCGGAGGAATGGGCGAGGGTGAACCTGAAATGACAGATATACGTACAACGTGAAAATTAGTGCCGCCCTCTGATAATATCAGCTGCCTTCTCGGCCACTGCATACACCGTACTCTGTGTATGTGTCGACGGGACAACAGGGAAGACAGACGCATCAACAACTCGAACCCTCCCTTTAGAGCCATACAGCCTAAGCTTGCTATCCACACAACCGCCGTCTTCTAATTTAAGCATTGAACACGTACAACTCGCATGAGCGAAACTAGGAACCGCAGAGGACTTGATAAGAGCAGCGATCTCCTGATCTGATAATCCCGGCGACGGGGACTGCATAACCGCACCGAGCCCCATATACGCAGGTGTCTGAGGCAGGATATCAGTGTTAAAACGGATGGACTGGATCAAGATCTGCATATCGAACGGGTTACTCAACGAGCGGTAGTTGACAAGAGGCATGTTATAAGGATCTGTAGATGCTGCGTGGATAGACCCCCGACTAAGTGGTTTCTGCAGACTGGCAAGGCCGCCGAAGAGGTTCTCGGTTAGTGCTACTTTGCCGTCTATTATTGACTCGAGCAGCGCTGACTTGGTCTTTTCGTACCCTTGGATGACTGTCTTGTCTAGTCCGCTTCGAAGGTACTGAGCGGCTGGTTGTTGAGCAGCGTGGGCTAAGACTGCCCTCGAGACGTTGAGGTGTTGGGCTGTGAGGAAGGCAAAGGTGTTTCCTGATGACATTGTCCAGGGACCTGTACGGTTGAGCTCGTACAGGGCACCCATTTCGGCGTCGTAGGTGGCGTTGGTAGTCAAATAGGAAGGGTCTTGAGTAGGATCACTAAAGTTCGTGAATGTCATTGCGCCGACGACTGTCGGATGGTCCTGGAAGTTCTCGCCGACGCCGGGGAGATTAATGATCTGTTTAACCCCGAGGGAGTGGAGGACGCTTGAAGACCCAATACCAGATAGTTCGAGGATTTTTGGTGTGTGGACTGCTCCGGCGGCCATGATAATCTCCTTTCGTGCACGGATTTTGCTTGTCTTGACATTCGCGGGCTTGGAGGTTAAGGACGAGTTGTAGTTCGCTATATATTCGACATGAGATAGATCAGGAGTGAGCCGGGAGACGAGAGCTTGTGGTAGGACGTGGTAGTTTGGTCTACTCTCGGAGATTTCGTGGTATGTTGTCCTTGCGTAAGATCGTTCCCTTGTTACTGGGTCGATGGAGTTGGGATTCCAGAAACCTCCTATGGCGTTGGCTGCACCGTCGAGCTGGATTGGGATATGCAGTTGGCGCAGTGCCGCGATGAATGTCTCTGTATCTATTAGCATGACTCGACGAATGGGGTGAGCCGACGTACTGCCTGTGGTGTAAATGAAAGGGGGATATGAAGACTGCACAGGACCAGAACTTCCATGGACACTGACGTCGTAAGAAATCCCAAGCTCGTTCTGCTGAGCTTCACTTGGAGGAGTAAATGTTTCACTCTGTTGCTATCAGTACTATGCATTTGTCTAGAAACCCGACGTACCTTCTTGAAGTACGGTAGAAGCCCTTTCCAGCTCCACGAACTATCCCCGATAAGGTCTCCCCAGAGGTTATAATCACCAGGAGACCCTCGGTCAAAGGCCATGCCGTTGATGGCACTTCCTCCGCCGAGAATACGAGCAGCTGACACTGTCGATGACCGATTGTTGAGCCCAGGAACAGGTAACGACGTTATGGGCCAGCTGTTGTTGGTTCCAGCCAGGATTAAATATCGGGGGTATTGGACATTCTCGGAGTAATTGTCACTACGATTGTTAGAATAAAATAGAGAGGATCTAGAAACGCGTACATTTTCCCAGCTTCAAGTACCAAGACGGTGGCTAGGTTGTGTTAGTATTCGTTGAGATATGCGAAGGAGATGCATACTCTTCCGGTCCTCCGTAAGTCGATTCGCCACTACAAGACCGCTGACACCACCGCCAACAACGACATAATCATAAGCTGGGAGCAAGTCGGCCTCGCGTTGGACAATTGTTCCCGAGAAAGGAACTGCCTCAGCGCTACCGGAGTAACTGAGGGCAAGGGCGAGGGACGAGAGTACAGCGCAGGGCCTCATCTTCGTGGCGAATGGCTAGAACAGCTGGAAATCTACGAGAAAACTATCCATCCGACTTGACCCGGAACAAGCCAGCTTAAATATACCGCAGCCCCAGCTCGATCACTGCCCAGACCCTTCAGGAATCCCTAGAACTGAGGACATGAACAAGCGTCGGAGATCACAACCACTTCGATCATGAATTAGGGCACGCCGGAGATTGCCGGAAGTTTGGGCTTCGTTGTATACCGTGGAAATACATTCCTTCTGGAAGCCACGAATTAGTGGACAGTATCTTTGTCATGGTGAAACGGTTGGGCCAAGTCGTCTCTCGTTTGCAGGGATCTTGGGGGACTCAGGCCCCTAGCGAGCATTACCTGGCCTTGGCTGCATTAATTCCTATTGCTAAATCCGTGAAGGGTGTGTTTGTAGGCTTATTGAGTCTATCCACACAGTTCATAATTTACCAGGGTAGTTCCCCTCCGGCATACTTATCCCACCCTGGGATGTAGACATTGAAGAACCGTGCATTCCCTTCCTTGCCAGTGCGATGCAAGATATCCAATACAGCACTGATGCTTGTTTCAACGGAAAGGTCGGCATATTGACTTCCCAGATCAGTTTTCACCCACTGGATTGATAATGAGCCAAATTGGATGATAGTTGGTACTGCTGGGTAGAAGATGCACTTACACCAGGATTGACACTGAATATAGTAAAGCCCTCCTTCTCGAGCGCTCGGGCATAGGCGACTGTGAGCATATTCAAGCCGGCTTTGGATATCGAGTAGGGGGGAACCAAGGCGAAGCTGCTCTCGAACTGCTCGGTTATGGAGCCATAGTTGGAGGACCTTATATGTTCTCAGATATGTGTTGAGTATGATAGTATACTTGTTGCATAACTAACATGTTCAGGATCTTCTTCTCCTCTCCTTTTCGCATAAGTGGCAGTACGGCCTTGGTGAGATCGTGGACAGAGCTGACATTAATACGGAAGGTATCTTCCAACTGCTCCGTCTTCCTGTGAGATACAGTCAGCTTCCCGATGGGACCTACAGGCAAGGTGTCAAATATACATATCGAGAACAGATTGTATAGGGTACATGAAACCAGCGTTGTTGATGAGGACGTCTAGTCCTTTACCGTCGAGCTTCGCTGTGATGAACTCAACGGCTTCTTCAATACTCTTACGATCCGTTACATCAAGGCGCACGTATATGATACGCTCTGGATATTTTTCTAGGAGGTTTTGGAGGCCAGGGCCATCTGAAGAGCGGGCAGAAGCAAAGATAGTGGTGTCTTCGTTGGTGATCAGTTGGCGGGTTAGCTCGAGGCCGAGTCCACGAGAGCAACCGGAGATCAGGTAGGACGGCATTGTACGTCTGATAGAGAGATAGGGTTAAGGCAGGTGAAGTGTTTTTTATATCTCCTCACGGAGGCGTTAGGTTGCTAACTCCGGCGTTAAACCCGGGCAGGCGACGGCGTTCGGAAATACGCCTGTGTTCTTTGTAGTTTGGCAGTTGACAGCAATCTCTCCGCAAGCTAGAATAGAGGCGCCGTCACCTTCACTCTTTGCAGCCTGACCGGATTCGTGGCGACGTTTGGGACGGTTGAGATCAGTGACGGGGCGACTCATCTGTGGAATATGGGTTACCTGCTCGGTTTGGTTATGAATGAGGTGGCCTACTATGCGCTGACCTACTGAGACGTATGCCTTTGAGGAAATTGCGGTTGAAGCTGATCACATCTTCGAGGCCACCGAGACTGAGGTGGACAAGACGTCCATCAAGATCAACAAGGGTGTGTAAGTCGAACTGATAAGGAGTAGTATTTTTTGTACCCTCGTGTTACTTGTCACTATTACTTAAATCCCTACGTCCGGCTGGTTTATCTAGGTCTATCGTTACGTGAAGACCTAAAACATCAATTGATTAATTCATTCGTCACGGACAAACTTCTCGATTCTGCAAGCCACCAATAACCCTCCACCCGGTAGAATGATATACTCGTAGAAATAAAGAAATCAAGGCCACGCATGAGTAGCCTTGAGAAGGCCTAGGCCATGAAAAAAGGGCTCCATCCTTCGTTCCACATAGGAAAGCTCACTGGCGCCAACCGCTGTGCTCCTCCTTTTTGTTCTCCCACTTATCATGTTCATCCTGATGATCATGACCATAACTCTCCCATCCATGCTGCTCGCGGCCGTGCTGGCAGGACTGCACCCTTGACTCATAATCACAGACGCCAATCTTGGGGCTGTATGCTGTTCCGGGACCGCAGGACTTGCGGACGGGGATTCCGCCAGCGGCGCATTCGTAGAATTTATGGCAGTCGTGTGCGTCAGGCCAGGTGGCGCCAACGTGGCATTTTCCGTCGCGGGTTGGGATTGCGGTGCTGGTGGCGAGGAGGGCGGCAATGGCCAAAATGCTTTTCATGGTACAATGCATTTTGATACTAGAGAGAGTCAGAGATTTTCAAGGGTCTGCTTGGAAGTCGGGGAGGCGTACGTATATGCAAGGTGGAAGTGATAATATAAGTACAAGTAATATAAAAGAAGATCGAGAGGTTGTTAGTCGGGTGTTGGCGAGACTGCTGCTGCTGTTGAACCGGTTGTCGTTGTTAATTATCATGTCGGGTCATGGGGACAAAGCGAGACTTTATATCTTTTATGAAAGGGATGGACTGGCGAGCAGTGTATGATCTTGTTTGTCTGACAGAGAATGTGCAATTTCTGTTAGAATGGAACTCTGCCTTGTTTTTGGTAATGATTAAGTTAGTACTACGCATTCCTAAGGATACCTACAAACATATAGACCAAGTTTGTTTACGAGTGAGCGTGCTTAGCTTTGGTTCTGTACTACTATGAGGTAGAGAGGGCCTTGCATAATTCTTAGACAGGGGAAAAAAACCATTATGCAAGGGTTTACTATTCTTAGTGTCTATTGGCAGAACGTATTGTTGACATTCCCATTATTAGACCACGGAATCTCTGTGATCCCACCCCTAGAGAAGGTTAGTTGGACAGGAATACCGCTGGGGTATGCATTTCCTACCCCAAGTATATATGGCTGACTACGTACCGATCACGAGCCCACAGGAGATTAACTCGTATTCAAGTCTCTATTCCTAATTGACAGTATCTACACAAAGGCAAAGTCATGCACCCCGTGTCGACAGTGTCACATTCTCTACCCCTGACAGAACATCGAATGAATACGCCTAACCATCCTTCTCAGTCCCTTTCTTGGAGATGCACCAGTCTGTCTAGCCTTCGCCGCTTCCGATGACCATTCAGACCCTCCCGACTCAGATGACGACGGGCTGGTGTCGAGGTTAATATAGCTTCGGCTCAGCCATTCTACAAATGTATCAATGTCGGCCATCGTGCTCATAGCCCCCAGGCTCACACGCACGATTCCAGTTGTTTGACCGTATACTTCCTGGATTGGCTCTGAGCAGCGATGTCCGGCTTGCCAGGCAGCTTTCATGTCCTCCATGCGTCCCCAGCCAAGGTACGCCATACCTCCGGGGTTGCAGACGCTGCCACTGCGGAGGTATATGTTGTCTTTATCTGCTAGCCGCTCGACATCGGCATATCCATGTATATTGCCCGACGGATCTAGAACCGACAGCGCGATGGTCGGTCCTTGGAGGGATGGATCCCCGAATCCTGGCAGATTTGACCCGGTGTAGATCCGGCAAACAGGCTCATTGTTTGAGTGGCGGAGGGAGATCAATTCTCTGTATAACTGGCCGATGAGGTAGGCGCAGTGTGATGATACATTGGCCATGGGACCAAATAGACGATTCTGCGCCTCGATGGCATGGGGGATAGCTGCAATTGCGTGGAAGCTGAGGGTCCCGTCTTCAAGAGCGTCATGCAAAGACTCTGTCTTAGATGCATGCCAGGAGGACTGTTTGGTGGATGAAGAGTTGATGACCATGTCGACCGTTCCGCCCCCAAAGTATCGTCGCTGCTGGAGCACCCTGGCCACAGCCTTCCTCACAATCAAGCATCCCACATCTGGAAACCCAAATATCTTGTATAGAGAGACGGCAGTGAAGTCCGGCGACGCTTCAGGGTCCGAGAGGTCCAACGGGCAGGTGGAGGCAAGTGCGGCCGCATCGAACAGGATGTACGTATCTTTGTGGTGCTTGCGAATCTGACTCGGCCTACACAGTACACAGATTAGTTGGATTCGGTACAATGGGAGGAAGCTCTTACCATGACCGTGGCATACGTCGACCTGTCATGTTGCTCTGGCCTGGATAGGCGAATACGGTGACATTCTTTTGCCGGGGGCATTGCTTTTGCTCAATCCAGTTCTCGACGGCAGCATCGCCTAGCAAGCACATACTCCCTCCCGTTGATAGTTCTCGAAGTCCCACCAGACTTGTGTGGGAATCCTGATGATAGACATATCGGAATCCGCGTCGCCTACTGGAGGGAGAAGCACATCGAGAATTTGTATACTGCGACATGCACTCTCCGACGAGCTTAATGGACGCAGTCGCATTTGCGGTGAAGACAAGATCAAAGTCCTCGGGGCTCGCTCCAAAGAAGCGAAGGAGTTGGATCCGGACGGCATCGACCAGCGCACCAGATACTCGGGATGGGGTGTTGTCAGAGTGAGGGTTCCCATACAGGCTTGACTGAAGGTCCGCGGCATACGACTGTACCAAGGAACGGGAGTAGACTGTCGAGCCTGCATGGTCGAGATAGATGATGTTCTTCAAACAGGGGTATTCGGCGTCTCGAAATTGTTCAACTCTCCCATTGTAGGGGGAAGTTGAAGTCGACTTCTCATCGAGTACTCTAGCCATTGTGCAAGACAAGTTTCTCAAATGCTGAATAAAATATCAGGCCCTGGGCCTGATATTTATTTCATCGCACGCCTCGTCTCCACCAGTAGTATGTCGGCTGATTCTGCATTTCCAGGGCATGCTGGTCTGCAGCGCCAGTCAGCCATCAGCTGCGGCGACCAGGATTACTGCACATCTCATTGGGAGTCAAGCTGAAATTCATGGAGCAGTTAGGAACGAACCGTCTCTCGACCTGCTCGATGTCGGGAATGTCCTGCTTCATAGGCTAGTTCCATGTTGAACCGGTTCACATCCAAAGCCAAGGGGATAACATGCATGGATATCCTCCTGATCGGCCGTGAGCCCAACCAATACAGGCACTCAGCCTCCCAACACGTCGGGGGGGTATGCATACCCACGACGTCAGTGCGTTACCCAACATCATGGCAGGGCCAGGACAGCCTTGTCCCGTCGAGTCCAAGTCGCACCTGTCCCTCGCATAAGTTTGACTGTTGAGCAAGGGACAGAGTAATCATGCTTGTTCGCTATCCTTGTTCGCTTTCGCGGTGCATGGTATATTCTTGGGCAGTTGAAAGGTGAACTGGTTCACGAAGGATTGGAATGCCTGATCGAGCTTGCAGTCTGACGTGGCTAGTGTAGGCGAATACCCTGTTTGGCTACTCGACTCTGTCTGGTTCAGCTTTCCATTCCGGTATCTCGAGTCCACCGGAATTCCGTTTCACAAGAGGCAGTCGAATGGAGGGACTCCCTTGACATGTGCCGGTCAATCAAGATGCTTTGCCTGACGTGCGTCGGGCTACACAAAGGGCGTTGAATCGCATTATCGGACTTTGGATCTGACCCGATGCCATCTAAGAGAGAATGACTGAATATACTCGGAGAGAACTTTGAATAGTAAACCTGTTTTCAGGAATACGTAGCAAGGCGGGGTTCAGTTCTATGCAGCATTAGCACCACTTTCTTATCACTAGGCCGCGCTTCAGCTCGATGCCACCGGATTGCGGCTTCAACTGAAGGATCCGACACGTTTGTTACGCAGACTCGACTCAGCTATCGGACTTCTTAAGTTGTTAGGCTAACCATCGTGTTGGGCCCGGGGTGCAGACAAGTGTAATATACAAACTATGCACGGCTGCAGTTCGTTAAGTTCTTAAGCACCATCCTTTACGTGGGGGCCAGATCGCTATTTGCTATTTCCTCCGAGATCCTGAGAAGCCTGGGATTATGTATATTCAGTATCGTCACCTTCTGTGCTCTGTCTATGCATGCACAGCATACTGACTCGCAGCCTCGTGGGGCAATGAGCCTGTGTTTCATGTAAAGTGTAGCTGTACAGTATATCTCCCATCTTGGTCAGGACCAGAGGCCGTCTCGACGGAGAAACTCCGCTGTCTCTTTGGCTTTTCCCATTATCAATCGTGGGATTCAGACTCGTTGTTACAGCAACGGCCAGTTTAATTTCCGATGAGTGAGAACCCAGCGTGGCTTCATGTACGTCAGAAGTCACTGCTGACAATACATATATCTCTGATTATCCAATGGTTTGTATCAATACTTTAACTGGCCATGTTTCTCGTAAAGATTCATAATTAGATCTGTAATCACTCAGCTGTCCAGGGTGAAGAAGGCAAAGGCTATAAATAACTTCGCCACAATCTATTACTGTAAACCGTGCCGTCTATATGAATAATAACCTTTTGAACCAGGGTATGTGTACGCCGTAACCATCCGTGTAGCAGTATTATAGCCCAGTATGAGGGATACAGCGAAACCACCTGAAGAGTTTATATCCGATCCTCAACCGTCCGTCGCGGTCCGATTGAATTCCCAGCCAAGTCACCGCTGTCTTCGCTCTGCACGGTGACCTCTGTTGTCTGCATGATCCTTGTATTCATAATCGGCGCTGGTTTCTGCGGGTGGGCGAGGTTCTCCTCGCTGCCGCCGTCGGATCCGGAGAGCGAGGGGTGGTTTGCGTGGATCTGCACTTGGTATTTCTGTTCTTCGCGGTCGATGCGGCTTTGGTGGAGGGAGCCCAGGGCGTGGCTGCTGGGGCCGTAGTAGGCGTCACCCGTGCGTTTCCGTGTTGTTCGCGAGGCGTAGCCTGTGAGGCTTCGTGTGCTGCCGATGATCGATTTTACGAGCGGTTTGATTGTCGGGAAGCAGGCTGCTATTATGCCGACGTTGAGTTCGACGCTGGGTTGTCAGTGAGGCTGCAGAGGGAGGGAGGGAGGGAGGGCCGTACGAGTTCCAGATGTGATAATTCGCGTCGCTGGAATCTTGTTAGCGAAGATGAGCTGTCAAGGGCTTGGATGGTCGTACCGGTACATCTCTTTTTCGCTGAAGACTCGGCTCTGCAGGACAGCCTTGACGATTGCAGCAGCGCAGGCACTATCAAGTTAGCACGATGATCGTGAACGATCGCAGAGCACCTACAAATATCCAAGGCTCAGGATACCCATGAGCGAAGCCTTGGTCCTGCGGTTGACCTGGATGTTGTAGAACATGAACACGGGCAGCGTGGCGTAGATGAAATCCGTGATGATGTTAATGGCTGAGTCTGTCAATTCCGGCCTTATAACAGGACAGGACAGGGGACCTACAACTGTTGAACTTGCCAATCTTAAGATATGTCGAGTTCGAGTAGCACTTCGTCGACTCGTCATCCCGCAGCGAATAGTCCCATGCAGCCCGCACTGGGATACATTGCAAGATTAGTGTCAGCATGCAAGCGACGGTAAACAAGACCAGGAAGACTGCATCAGTTAGTTGACGTCGCGCAAGAGGTCTTGTCACGCCTACCGAGAGACCCGAGGATGAAAGGCTTGAGGAACTTCTTTTGCGTTGTGAATCGAAGCAGGAAAAAGCCTAGAGAGATCTTGACAAGACTGATTCCTAACACGACGATGATGGCGTGAGGCCAAAACCACTTTGACAGCATCTCACTCTTTTTTAGGTCAATGGCGGCCATCCACTGGCCCAGTCCATGATGGCTTTCGCCGACGAAACACGCAAGAACAGCTGCAGAACAGAGCTATCTGGCATGAGCAAACCTACTGGTCCAAGACGCAAGAGAATGGAGCTTACCATGGATATGACCATGATTATATCCTCCACATAGAAGCGGCGCAGGATGAAGAGGCGGACATAGCACCTCAACACCACCAACAGGGCAGCAAGCGCTGTCAGCGTGCCCACAATAGCGAGAATGCGAGGTGCGTTTGATGAGAAATCGATGTCTGATGTATCTGGAGCCGCAGCATCTTGTCGAATTAACAGCGATGTCATGGTCGCCGCATCTGCCGTAAACGCGACAAGGGTGCAGATGCAAGGGACCAAACGGCAAAGAGGGTATTACAAAAAGTTGCGATGGTGGCTTATAATATGCCAGACACCATCTTCTCTGGTCTCTGGAGGGTGTCAGAGCAGAGGGTCCAGATCGCACAAGTTTGCAGACACGAGTAGCCGACTGTGTGGGAACTGGGTCACTATACCAGAAAAGACAAAGTCAAACGAAGCAGGAGGCGCTGAAGGATTCTCTTCATGAATTGAGTTTGTGAAGAGACAGGCATTGTCAAAGTGCCCAGCTCGAGATAATGCACAAGGAGACAGGCTGGTCCAAGGCTTACGTCCGGATATCCCACAGGCAGCCACAGGGATCATGCGATGGCTTGCCCACGGCTTGCCCACGGATTGCCGGAAATGAAACAAGACCTTAGCTGCGTTCAGGCAATATCGATTTCATCCGGGGCATGCAGCCACGCACGAGGCATGTGTTGAGAATGAGGACCAGGGGCCCAATAACGCCCCCGGTCACTCCGCGATTGTGGCGACAGCCAAGACAATTAATTGTCATCCTTTGCTTTGAGTTCTGGAATCTTACGGGCTAAATGTCGGCGATTTGAACATGAGCTGGAACCAATGCTGGTGACTGATGTTGAAGCCAGGACACTGAGGACAGCAAAGATCAGCGATATCGATGATGCACAGATTCACGATGGAACCTGTTGATCCGGATATATTCGGAGATGCCCGCTCTTCGTCTTTTTAATATATTTATTTCTGTCATTCGGATTTCCTGCCGTTCTCAGAGAAGGCAAAGGTTGCATGAGACTGAAACAGCCGGGGCCAAAAATCAAGACCAAGAAGACCGGCGGAACTTTCTTGACTCACGCTCTCTTCTCGAAGTCTCGAAGACCGAATCTCGAAGGAGCGAAGGACCGAAGAGTCGGAGGCGAAGCTTGGTGCGTGGGGGCGGATGCGCAGCAAGAGCAAGCACAAGCACGGCCTCTTTCTCCAGTCTCTCTCTCCATCTCCAGCTATTCTAGTCGGATTAAGAGGGATCGTCAATGATCGATGATCGATTCAAATGGCGCTGATCTCGAGGACAGCTCAACAACTGCATTGATGGATGGTGTTCTTCATCGTCCGGCTCACCGCAATTAGCATAAATTAGCAACGCTCATTAAACCAGCAGAGAATTCTTCCGCCGGATTCGCCGGAGGATTGGAATCCCTGTCCAAAGGCTCCAGAATCGGAGCAAGAAAATACGATCGCAGATTAACTCAATATCGAACCCTGTCAATCCGAAGAATCCAGTTACATCCTATACGCCCCAGCCCCATCACTCAGACAGTGCTGTACACTTTTTGAGCTTACTTTCAAACAGAAAAGTCAATTGCACTGTCCCCTGTCAAACGTATAAGTAGTCGCGACGCCCTCACGCCTCTTCGGTTGCTTGCAGAGACTAATATCGCCGCCTGCACTCCCCTGAGGCTAGCATTACTCGAGGAAACTAAACTGCATCTTCCAGATTGAACCGGTGGTCTAGCCTTCAACGGATTATCCCGAGCGGGGCCTTGTTGACTTTCAATGCTGGCTCTGCGACTCTGAGAAGGCTTCCAGGACCCCAACACCTCGCTAACAGCCACTCTCTAAGCACAGATTTCGGCAAAGTCAAAGTGCAGTAAAAGCTCGAAGCGGCTCTCCACTTAGACTCTCGTAGCTGCGCATTCCTGCGCCATGTGGTGGTACTATTGTGGTCCAGGATTCATACAAGCCCATCTGCTATCGCCATCAAGCTGCGCCATGCGAAGGCTAAAGTACGCTGAACTAGTCAGGCCCCCTAACCTGTGCCTATCAAAGCAGCTAACTGGGTGGATTGTTCAACAGGCCCTCGTGGCTCGGGGAGAATCCTCTCCTGGAGGAGTAGACTCAGTAGAGTAGTATAAGAACTGTCCCTGGCCGATACGACGATCCCTGCTTTCTTTTCACTCTCATCCTCGGCATTTTTCTCTTTTCTTCTTTCTCTCCCCCTCGTGCTCCATGCGTCTCTCTCTCACTGCCGTGGTGGCAGCTCTTGCTGCTGTCCCTCACGCGACGGCCATCTTCAACGTCGACCAGTGGGATATCCTCGCAGGCAAGGCCTTGGTGAACCAGGTGCTTTACCAGTTCACCAAGCCTCGCTACACTGACAGCAGATGTACTCCTCTGAACGCCGCTGTCCGTCGTGAATGGTGAGCCCTGATCGCGACCACTTTGGAAACCTTGACACTTGACTGACCGGTCACAACTAGGGGCACACTCTCCAAGAGAGAACGCAAGGAGTACACTGATGCCGTGCAATGTCTCATTGACAGCCCATCGCAAATCGATCCGGCGTTCGCTCCCGGTGCTCGTTCGCGGTTCGACGACTTCGTCGCCGTCCACATCAATCAAACCATGTGGATTCACACAACTGTAAGGCCTTGGTTAATTGTGCTGGAGGTTGCAGCTGCAGGATTAACAATCGCTAGGGTAACTTCCTGACATGGCATCGGTACTTCACTTGGGCCTACGAGCAAGCCTTGCGCAACGAGTGTGGCTACAAAGGCTACCAACCATACTGGGCTTGGGGCAAATACGCCGACGACCCTGTTAACTCGCCCATCTTTGACGGCTCCGACTACAGCATGGGTAGCGATGGGTCCTACATTCCTCACGATGGCCCCGAGGCTGGCCCTGGTATCTTCCTCGAGCCCGGCCACGGCGGTGGATGTGTCACCTCAGGCCCATTCAAAGAGTTCGTCTCCTCGTCTCGTTTCAAGGCTTTAGCTGATAGTCCCAAAGCATGAGTGTGAACCTAGGTCCCTTGGCAGTGACTCTGCTCGTCCCCGGATTGACAGCACAGAACGGCACTGGTCTGAACTACAACCCTCGCTGCCTGCGCCGCGATGTCAACAAGGATGCTGCCTCGTGGACGACTGATGAGCACGTCATGGACCTGCTCGACAACTACGACGACATCACTTCCTTCCAAAACCGCATGCAGGGAGACTTCCCCAACGGATATCTCGGCATCCACAGTGGCGGCCACTACACCATCAGCGGAGATCCTGCTGGCGTATGTTCTCTCCTTTTGTATTCTATATCACCGCTGACAATGCGCAGGACTTCTTCGCCTCCCCAGGTGACCCCGTCTTCTACCTCCACCACTCCGCCATCGATCGTCTCTTCTGGACCTGGCAAAACCAGAACCCCAAGGAGCGCACTTTCGTCGTTCAGGGCCCGACTGTTATCCCTGGCTTTGGAATCCCGAATACTGTCAATGCCACTCTCGATGACATGCAGTACTTCAGCGTGTTGGCTCCCGACAGGACCATTCGCGAGCTCCTCGACACCACCGGTGGGCCTTTCTGCTATGTTTACTTGTAATCGATAGAACATCCTTGCATACGGAGCCACCGGTTATATAATGTATATAATATACTAGACTGTCTTAATATGAATCTACGCTGAACACATTTGTGCGCACTTCTCCTCAACATCTTCCCAGGCATCGTAACGAAACAGCCAGTCTCCAACGCCGTGTCGCCGCCAGACCAAGGGATCATCCCCTGAGTTGAGACCAGCAGGCAATGTCCTCTTTCCAGCTTGCCAGACTTTCTCGACGGCCTCAAAAGCACGCATCTTCCTATCTCGCTCCTCCTGCTCCTCTCCATCATCCAGATGGTTCAGACCCTGCTGGATCGATCCGCGCTGGACAACAGTCTCCGTGCGCAGTTTCCGACATCGCTCGTACACAGCCAGCGCCTTGCTCTTCTCATCCTTCGAGTTTGATTGCATCCGGCCAAGACATTCCCCAAGCACCGCTGCATCCTCGAACGTTATGCCGGCTCCACTGGCAAGATAGGGGAGCGTCGCGTGCGCCGAGTCGCCGAGTAGTGCAAAGGCCTGGCTAGGATGTACCCAGGATTCAATGCTATTCCGGATGCAAAGACGCCACCGGAGAACGGCTGGGCATAGCGCGAGTAGCTTTCCGATTCTAGATTGTTCAGGTTAGCTAGTACGAGAGTAGATAGTAAGGGGTAAGAGGGGAGAGGGGCTGACTTGGGGTCCCAGTCGTGGAATAAACCCTGCATTTCGTCTACGTAACCTTGCAGGGTTGATGGTCCTTCTTCGGGCATGTTATCCGGGACCAGAAGGACGAGGTTTAGTAGCGATGCGTCGCGCAGGGGGTATGTTACTGGCTGTATGAGACTCATTGCCTGCGGTAGATGTAGGGAACGTACCGACATGTGCTGCAGGCCCGTACCAATAATTTACCGTCTTGTTGTCCAGGAACTCGACGAGCTCCGGGTGCTTTCGGACGGATTTCGCATCGAGAAGGATCCTGTACGCCATATCGCCCGTTCGATGCGGAGGTTCCGGTTTGCGCAGCAGGATCTCGCGACATCGTGAATTGATCCCGTCGGCGCCGATGACAAGGTCCGCTGTCTGGGGCTCGCGATCTTTTATCAACACGGTGGCCGTGCTGTTGTCATTGTTGAATACTATATCAACGAATTCGGACCGGGTGTGAACTGTCGCACCCAATTCCTCTGCTCGCTCAAGTAGGATTCGATGTAAATCCGCGCGATGGTAGTCGTTAAACGCGGACCCGTGCTCTTCACCTGCTGCGTGGAAGTCCATGCTCGAGATCAAATTGCCTTTCCAACTGAGGATGTTGCAGGCTCGTGTCTGGGATGCTTTGGATTCAAGGGCGCCGTGTACATCCCACGAGCGCAGGATGCGTGTGCTATTCGGTAGACATTGGATGCCGGCTCCTACTTCGCCGATGTCTCTCGCGGCCTCGAGTATTACGACTTCGTGGCCTGCTAGTCGGATCGCAATTGCTACTCCTAAGCCCCCCAGGCCGGCTCCTATGATCGCGACCTTCTATTGTCAGGATTCTCTAATTGGAAGATGTCTACCCGGACCATTTCGCACCTTCAGGGTTGAACTTGCATCCCGGGCCATGGGGGTTGTTCGGGTTTTTGGTTTGTCTTTGATTGACATGATGTAGAATGTAGAGACTGTTTACCAGTCTTGGTCTGTCATTCTTTGCGGGGTGTTCTGGTTTAACATCGAATGCCTAATCCAAGGGTGGGAGATAGTAATTAATCCAGCATAATGAGTTATTGCTTGGATACAGGTAATGGTCAAAGATGGGGTGTCAAGAGTGGGCTGCATGGGCAATTCTACTACCACTGATATACTACGGCAATGTACAGTCCTTTGTGATCAGGACTGTATACACTTTCCTTGAATTTATCCGGCAAAGCTGGCTGAGTCTGATTTCACATTGTAAGTCCCGTGAACGCGCTTGACATGTCCTGCTAATCCGGTAAGAGAATCCACAGCCTTCCGTGATGATGATCATGAGGACAGGACAAGTATGCATACCAGCAACACCACGCATTTCCTGGATACCCCGGAACCACCCGTGTGCAATGCATGAGTTCAGAAGAATCCGTCCTCGATATTCACGGCACTTACATGCGGAGGAGGGTCCGTCCAGCGCCTCCCCCGCATTCAGGATGCCAAAACACGGCACTTGCTTTCATCCTCGGTTCTTCACGCCATAAATTCATATAAATAAATAAAATGGCGCTCGCCAAGTCATGCAGGGCTGTACGATGCAACTCTTGCCATGTTGCGAGTGGAGGATTTATGCAGCCCAGGCCTCTACCAAGACCTCATTTGAAGCCCAAGTTGCGCCCAGGCATGTAGTTCCGGTGTCTAGCTCGTTATTCCTGTCACGCGGGTGTGTTTCTCTGTCGAGATGCACTTTGGAAACGAGGATACCGAGGATAGCGATGATTATCCTAGGCGAGGGGAAATCTGGGTGGTGGTATGGGGTCGTAGTATGGGATCAACTACCGAAGTGGACGAAAGGCTTCAACTACCGAGAGTATAGAGGCATACAATGGGAAGACTATAAAGAGAGAGGGCATTACCATGGTTTCTACCAGCATTCAGAACAAGAAACCAACAAGATCTCACAGAAACCAGCAGAGTCCCTTCTACCTCGTTCAAAATGAAGCTTCAGCTCGCTCTCTCCGTCTTCGCGGCTCTTGCGACAGCCAGTCCGGTCTCTCTCGAGGCTCGCCAGAGTGAGGATGCAAATCCTAACGCTTGAACCAAGCTGACTTGCATAGTCGGCGAGAACGAACTACGCAGCGGTGCTTGTCGTGATATTACCTTTATCTTCGCTCGTGCTTCTACTGAGCCGGGATACCTTGTATGCGCCTCATGTCGAGCGAGTTACTGTGCATACTGACGATCCATAGGGCATCTCGACCGGCCCTGCAGTCTGCGACGGGCTGAAGTTGAGAAAGCCTCTTCAGGTTGCTTGCCAGGGTGTTGCCCCGGCGTATACCGCAGATTTGGCATCCAACTTCCTTCCTGCTGGAACCACCTCCGCGGCCATCAATGAGGCCAGGGCTCTATTTCAGTTGGCGGCATCCAAGTGTCCCAACACTCAGATCGTAGCTGGTGGTTACAGGTTGGTCAACACTCTCCCCTCAGTCATCAGCGAGATATCTAATCCAGCTACAGCCAAGGAACGGCCGTCATGCACGGCGCCATCTCCCAGCTCTCGAGCAGTGTTCAGAACATGATCAAGGGGGTCGTTCTTTTCGGAGACACTCGCAATGACCAGGACAATGGCCGTATTCCCAACTTCCCCACGGATAAGACCAAGATTTACTGCGCCTTGGGGGATTTGGTCTGTGAGGGAACGCTGATTATTACGGCTGCTCACTTTACTTATATTGCTGATGTGCCAAATGCGCTTACTTTCCTCCTTGGGAAGCTTTGAAGCGAACACTTGAGCTGTCCCTGACCGAATGGTGGGACTACTCTGGGCTTGATTGGATGGTGGCTTGGAGAATGTGCCTGTTGATTGCTTGTGGAGGATGCGGGAACATGTTGATAGCTGTATGAGAGAAATGTGACTTCTGCTTTGAAATTGCGTCTGTAAGGCGTTCTCTTACATGGCCGTTGGAGGAACACATTCAGGACCTCTGAGCATAGCCCTTTTCGATCTGAGTCGAATGTCATTGAACTCATATTCATACGAAGAAATACACATCATGAAAGGAGAGCATTAACTATAAAGGATCCCCAGGATTACCAAATTCGCCATCTCAGACACCCTCAGCCTTGGTCAGAGTCGCATCTCGCTGTTCGGCCACAACATCCGCGGGAATCCGGTCTGGTGTCGAGTTGACAAGCATGATCATGGGAATCAATGCAGCTCCGAGCAAAGCAAATGTTACGCAGCTGCGACCTCGTTAGTTTATAATCGGTAGTCAGGGGGTCCAAGAACGTACAATCCAGTAAGAGGATCACTCGTAGTTTGAGTGTTCATGCCGTAGGCAATCGCTTGCCCGACGGCTTCGATGCATCGGAACGCAGCGCCATTACGGACGTTCTCTATACAGGTATTAGCATAACGTTCAGACTGGTCGCTGCAGGTGGTAGCATACCCTGTGCATCCGATCCAAATGACGAGAGAAGCCAGTACATGTAGGACTGTGATAGCGGGCCCGTCGTCTGCACGAAAAAATACGGCAGGAAGGACGAAGGGTATAGAGCATCTTGCCAGTCAATGGTACCGGGGTTATTGCTTTCGAACTTCGTCTCCATGATTATGGACCAGATATACACGCCGACATTGAGAATTACGACGGTATACAGACCGATTTGGGCGCGGCGGCGCTGGCTGAGTGACTTCATGTCGAGGATGAAACCGAGGCCGAAGCAGCCGACGCTATATCGGGTTAGTGAATGGGGGAGAAAGGGGATATGTTAGACATACATGCAGAAGAACGGTGAGATGAGAGATGAGAGGGCGCGGGCACGGACGGAGAAGTAAGTTCCCAAGTACGTAGACCAGGTACCACTGCAACGTGTTAGCTTGATCTCTCAGTCGGATCCTGAGTCGTACCTATAGAAGAATGACCATACTGCCCAGAGAGCGGAGAGCAGAATAAGCCTTGAAGTCATGGTCTTTCCAATACGCTTGAATTCCATCTTCGTTGAAAGACTCTCCGAAGTCACAATCTTGGTGCCATCAGATCGGACAACACGTTCAAACGGAGTGATCAGGAGCGCGAATGGCAGACTGGACATGATCAGTTTGGCATCGATATAACTCATGGATATACTCACGCAATGCACTCAATAGCCAAGAAGGCAAGGTAAGTGTCTGGAGTGACTCCACCACTGACTCCTTCTTTGTAGTTCTTCGACAAGCTTCGTAACCATTAGCCAGAGTCACTACTCTTGGATTATTGCCAAACTCACTTGATTGCGCCTCCAACAAGCTGGCCAAGATTTCTGGAGACAATCCACAGAGCCAAATATTTTCCGCGGGCACCGGAGGGTGCAAGCGTCATGATACAGGCAGCCTCAGCAACGTACCAGCAAGCAGTTCCAGCGCCACTGATGGCGCCGCTTAGAATAAGATACTGCATAAAATCATGAGAGATTCATCTTTCAACGGATGACTGAGACACTCACCCATTGGTTGCCAAACTTGCTGTTGCAGTAGTACGCCGACCCTTGGATAGGGAAAGACACGGCTCCGACCACCAAAGCCCATTTCACTCCGATCTTGTTGACGATGGGACCGCCCATACAACAGACTGTATCATGGTGTTAGGACATGAAAGGCGCATCGACGTTGATACGTACCGACAGCGAGAAGGGTATAATTGACCGCATTTGTGATGTTTGAGATCTGCGGCGTTGCAAGGCCACCACCACCCAGGCCTGAATGATTAGCTGGAGTCTTTCGCGTTCATGATGTGTGGTACTTACCAGCAATGGCGTCAGACATGGCTGGTCCGCAGAACGCCTGCACACTCAGGAGCATCATCTGGGTGAGACTGTGCTGCCATACCCGCTTCCACAGGGGGACAGTGGCCCTGTACTCCTCCATGTCCACGCCGTAGGCGATATCGGGCACATCGACATCGTGCGGGTTGGGGATTGCCGTTTTTGTGTCCTTTGAGTCTGTCATTGTGAAGTATGTACCGGTTCCGCGCGTAGCTAGGAGCAAGGGTATGCTACCCCAGGACAGGGTAGTATTTATACGCATCCATGGGCTGGCAATCGGCTATCAAGCACCCGCTACGCTTATCTCCAACTGATCTGTTCCCCACATTCTTGTCTGCGCTGTGTCTCGGGGTCCCTGAATCGATGGAAGGTCCAGGCGAAAAGCCACTAGCACCACCGGTATCCTCGGCCCAGCTATCTTGGAATCCTGTACATGTACACTGATGGATTCTGATATCAAAGGCATATCGTATCAAAGCTGGGGCAACGGTTATCTCTTATCTCCAAGTGGGTTGTCTTCTCCATGGGGTTGCTGCGAGGTTCGTCTCCGACTGCGAGAGTGGAAGAAGGTCCAGGCGAAGAAATGTGTCACCGTCGCTCCGCTTCGGAGATACACCGGTGGATCTGCGCCAATGATCGGAATTTGTGTTATCAATTGATTGCATTAGTGGAGCTTTTGCTGCCTTTGCTGGGACACAGCTGTATACGGAGTATAATCTCACAATGGCCTGACCGGTCGCTTAGGGCTGTCGCTGTCATTGCCGTTATCAACTTATCAACTAACAATCGGCACCCTGCAATCTCGCTGGACACTACTCGGTTAATCTTGTTCTTGCATGTCGCTATGGCTCAATCACGGGTCAACACCAAAATCGTCGTCGTCGGGGGAGGGGGCACGCTGGGCTCTTCGACCGCGCTGCACCTTGTACGTTCGGGATACACCCCGTCAAACATCACGGTCCTAGACGTATATCCGATCCCTTCAGCACAGTCGGCCGGATATGACTTGAACAAGATTATGAGCATTCGATTGCGCAATGGGCCTGATCTACAATTGTCGCTTGAGGCGCTGGATATGTGGAAGAACGATCCATTGTTCAAGCCGTTTTTCCACAATGTTGGGATGGTCAGTGATGATAGCTTCCTGTGTGGTTATTCATGTCTAACTTGAACAGATCGACTGTTCGTCGTCAGAGGAGGGTATTTTGGGTCTGCGACGGAAGTACCAGGATCTCATCAATGCAGGTATCGGGCTTGAGAAGACGAATACCTGGCTAGATAATGAGGATGAGCTTCTTTCAAGGTTACCGCAGTTTACCAGGGAACAAATCAAGGTATGATCTCACACCGATACACCATTCCTCGAATGCTCACCAGACAGGGCTGGAAAGGCTTGTTGTGCGGCGATGGGGGTTGGCTTGCTGCAGCCAAGGCTATTAATTCGATCGGGCAATTTCTAAAAGACCAGGGCGTCAATTTCGGATTTGGTGACGCAGGGACATTCAAAAAGCCTCTTTTTGCTGCTGATGGAACGACGTGTAATGGTGTTGAGACGGTGGATGGAAGCAAATACTACGCCGACAAGGTGGTTCTAGCGACCGGTGCCTGGAGTCCGACCTTGGTCGATCTGGAGGATCAATGTGTTTCGAAGGTTAGTATTTTGCAGAATTGGAGTGATACATGTACTGATTGAAGCCAGGCCTGGGTGTTTGCTCATATTCAACTCACGCCGCAAGAAGCGGCCGAGTACAAGGACATGCCCGTGGTCTATGATGGCGATTACGGCTTCTTCTTCGAGCCTAACGAGTAAGACTTCTGGAAGTGATCAAATTGTAGATGCTAAGCCACGTCCAGGAACGGAATCATCAAAGTTTGCGACGAATTCCCAGGGTTTTCTCATTTCAAGGAGCATCAGCCGTACGGTGCTGCCTCTCCCAAGGTCATATCGGTCCCTCGATCACACGCGAAGCATCCAACCGACACGTACCCAGACGCTTCTGAAGTCACTATCCGAAAAGCGATTGCGAGATTCATGCCCAGATTTCAAGACAAGGAGCTCTTCAACCGGGCGATGTGTTGGTGTACGGATACTGCTGATGCAAGCTTGTTAATTTGCGAACATCCCAAGTGGAAGAACTTCATCCTGGCCACAGGGGATAGTGGGTGAGTACATAGCTCGCTGCTCATGTGGTGACAGCTTGCTGATCGTATATTGCAGGCATTCTTTCAAGATTCTACCAAACATTGGCAAGCATGTCGTTGAGCTGCTAGAAGGGTCTCTGCAGCAAGATATGGCTCATGCCTGGAGATGGAGACCTGGGGGTGATGCCCTCAAATCGAGACGCAGTGCCCCGGCAAAAGACCTTGCTGACATGCCAGGCTGGAAGAGCGATGCTAAGCTCTAAAGTAGACCAAAATTGAAACCTTGCAGGCGCTGGCTCTACTCAATCAGCTTTTTATTCTGATCAGTAGTACTATACACAGGTAAGGTCTCCTAACAGTGTAAGAGCGGAGGTGATCATCCAGTCGAGTGCAGTTGTCAGAACCAGCTGGGAGAGGATCTCATCAAAGTGACGTCTTAATGTGAAGTGAGTGTCTCCTTCATGGATCAGCCTCTTCTTGTAAGCTAGCCAGCGTGACCCTTTCTTTACTACTCTCAGAAACTGATACGGCAGCTTGTCCTTGCCGAAGAGCCCGAGTTGCTGATCCACGCCGGACAGTATATCGCTTGAAACTCAAGTTAGATCCTTCCCTATACTACTACCCAATGAGTATTGGCTAATAGCCAGTTCAGCAACTGTAGGCATTCAAACTACCATGGCCAATAATCATTCGGTAGTAGTATGATATACAGAATTAGCGAGAATCTGCCTGTAAGTGACCAAGAAGTGGTCTTCAGCCAAAGTCGCGAAAAGTCGCAGAGAACGAATAATAGGGCTCATGGGACAAGTGTGTAGTTTTAACTTGTCGCTCTACAGGATGTTTACTGCAAATGACAAGTAAACGTGGAAGGCATTCGGAAGCTGCGGTGATGAGGTCATAACTTGGTTCGAACATTTTCCGCCGGAATCCGTTGCAGCCCGAAGCGATAAAATGTGTTGTCGAACTTTGACAGCTAAACTCAAAGTCAGTGAATATATCATGGGTTTGATTCCATCCTTAGGATGAAACTACTCAGAGTTTTTCAGCAATGCGCTCAGCAGAGGGGGCGGCAGGTCCGGGCGCTCAATACCGGCGTCCAACATTCTCATCGTGACAAAGAGCGCGTGCTTATCCTGGGGTCAGGCTGGGCAGGATATACTTTATCGCGCAAGCTCTCACCAAAGCGGCTCGCTCCTATGGTGATTTCACCCCGTTCGTACTTTCTCTTCACGCCGCTGCTGACAAGCACGGCGGGAGGCGACCTGGATTTCTCCCATATCGTCGAGCCCATCCGGGACCCGAAATTCAAGGTGGACTTCCTTCAGGCTGCAGCTCGCTCCGTTGACTTGGATCGAAAGATTGTGCTCTGCGAGCCTACCGTCGTCAAACGCGGCGTCACCGAGACTCATACGGATGAAGAGCCAGAAGGGGGGATGAGACTGACAAGAAAATGGGAAAAAGGCGATCCGTTCGAAATCCCCTACGACAAATTGATCATCTCGGTAGGCGCTATCAGCAGGACCTTCAAGACGCCAGGTGTGAAGGATAACGCAATTTTCTTCCGAGATATTGGCGACTCGCGCCGTGTTCGCCGGCGAGTTCGGGAGTGCTTCGAGCTCGCTGTTTTGCCGACTACTAGTCCGGAAATGCGTCAACATCTCCTGCATTTTGCGATCGTTGGCGCCGGTCCCACCGGTACAGAGCTAGCGGCAGCATTGCGAGATTTCATCGCATCAGATTTGATCGCTTTGTATCCAGCCTTGGACGGCCTGCCACGGATTTCCCTGTACGATGTAGCTCCGAGAGTTCTGTCAATGTTCGACGAGTCATTGTCCCGGTATGCAAAAGACACGATGAAGAAGGAAGGTATCGATGTCCGCACCTCTCATAATATCCAGGACCTGCGCTGGGGACCTCCGGACGCCGACCCGCCATACGAAATGGACCCTCGTACCTGCTTAACACTCACCACCAAGGAAGAAGGTCAAATTGGTATCGGATTATGCGTCTGGGTGACAGGAAATGCTATGAATGAGCTTGTAAGCGATACTCTTCGCAATGTCGAAAAGTTTCCGATCAAATCTGCGGTCATGAAGGACGGCGCGACGGTGACACAAGATACAACGCGGAGCTCCTGGGCGTACAAAAAAGCACCACGGACAGGTGCCCTTCTGGTAGATGGTCACCTACGCGTGCAACTCCAGAATGAAACAGGTGCCACCGCTGTCCTCCAGGACGTATTTGCACTGGGAGACAATGCGATGCTCGAGAACGGCTCGCCTCCGGCCACCGCGCAGGTGACAGCTCAAGAAGCAAAGTGGCTTGCGACGCGTCTAAACCATGATGATCTTCAAGACTCCCCCCCGTTTTCTTTCCGCAATATGGGAACACTCGCGTACATCGGCGATGCGAACGCGTTGATGCAGCTGCCGGAGGAAGGAGAGGGGAAATATCTGCCACACAAGGTGACAGGGAGAATGGCGTGGTTGATCTGGAATTCAGCATATCTAAGCATGACCATTAGCTGGCGCAATAAATTTCGAGTGGCTTTTCGTTGGATGTTGAATCGGATGTTCGGACGCGACATTTCGCGTTACTGAAGCTGAGCATCCATGGCATGGTGTTTGTTTACGTCTGAATATATATTTTAGTGGTGCATGCCAATTGCAGTAATTAGTCAGCACCCCGCAGGTTTCCAAAACAACAGTTTCGAGATACTCTAGCGACCATCTACAGTCCTTTGACACTGTTCAGGGTTGACTAACATCACCCTCATTTCTCTCCATGTCATGTCAAGCAATCACTCACGGAGGGCAAGGGCTGGAGCATGTGCCACATGCCGGTCTGTCCTCATAATCGCGAACCTTGAAGCTGGAATCTAACCCGTGTATCATCACAGCTCTCGAAAACGTCGCTGCATCCCTACTTCCCACGGCGAAGCCTGCCAGCTATGCCGCTCTCTATCTAGCTCATGCAGTCTTATACCTGATCGACCCCGGAGTGCTACGAATAACAACCGCCGGGGATGCCTACACACTGGTGGACCTCCAATGCTGCCACACGCGTCCGAGGATCATATTGGACCGCTGATCTCACGCCCAATATGCGTCGAGCTGGTTCAACTCTACTTTCAATTCATTCATGATATTCCTCATACCATATTCCACGAACCTACCTTTCTAAGTCGGCTCCGTGACGGCACCGCGCCCATGATCCATGTTTACGCAATGTGCGCCTTGGCCGCTAGGTAATCCTCGAACTTGTGCAATAGATCTCGATCTCCTCAAATAACACCGGCCCCGCAGGTTCTCCCATAACCCGGCTCTCGAAGATATTCCTCCTTGCGATCGCGGAAACGTTTACGCTACAGAGGCTGTTCGCCTGTGCCAGCCTAACATGATTACACCTAGTTTGGAAATGGTGCAAGGACTTCTCCTGATCGGATACTATTATAGTGGAGAGGGCAGTGTCGACGGGAAATACATCTACGTTGGGTTGGCCCGATTGCACGCCGAACGCTTGTCGATCGATGATAACCCCAGTGCTCTCTATCAAGAGGAGTTTCGTCGAAGCTGGCTGTCAATCCACGTGGCAAGCCATTGGTCTGCCTGGGACATGGCTATGGAGCCTCTGACTTTACCTGATCAGCCTGACTTTCTTCCGAAGATTGATGACGCGACTTTTCGCACAACCACCGCAGAGCTGTTGACCGTGACTCATGCCCAGGACACTTCTCGCTGCGATATGTGGGCGCAGATGGCGCGAACGCTCGGGACGTTTGCCAAGATCAATACTCTGATGCGCCAATTGAGCGGCAACATGATTTCATTCAATGACTATTGCGCGAAAGCCGCGGAGCTGGAGTCATCTCTCGACCGATGGGCGGAAAGCCTCCCTCCAAGGTTGACGTGGAATTTTGATAATCTTATGCTTCTGGCAGGAAAAAATCTTGGTCAAATCTATCTTGCAATGCACATAGGATGCTTCCATTTCAGGCAAATGCTCTTCTTCCCGTTCTTGCGTGCTGGGGCATCCAGGAACCCAACCTCCGATCGGGCAGCCAAGTGCAAGGACAGCGCAGCTGTAGTCTCTTCGATCTTGCAATACAGCAAAAATATCAAACAATGCGAATTAGACTACTTCATATACGGGCACATAGGAGTTGTTAGCTCCTGTGTCCACCTCCACACGCTGTTGTTCAGTGACGACTACCGCGAGCTTGCCGTGACAAGACAGCGCCTAGTTTCCAACTTTCAGTATCTGATGACGCTCAAATCATGGTGGCCCATTGTTGATCATTACGTATATGGCTTCCATAGCATCGAAACCAAGCAGCTGCTAATGGGTGCCAGGCTACTCATCTCCGGTCTTTCCAGAATTCTTGCAGGGGTTCTTTGTCGGATCCATTTGTGCTCGACAATTGGATGGCTCGCTTTCTCACCGAACACTCCTCAACATTGTCGGAGCGACAGCTCATTGCCACCCAATCAGCCGAACCGATGGGACCTGTTCATCGTAAAACCGGTTCCGGAAATGCAACGCCTGCCCCTTTACCTAGCATCGAATTTATAACCACTAGTGCAAGTGATAGCTGCGGGACGACAAATGCTGTGGAAGACCCAACACAGTGGGGAGACTTGTCGCGATTGTTACATGATCAAGACATGACCGGGGAGGCTCTTGTCAACAGTGCACTCAGCTGGCTGTTGGACGATCGTTATGCAGTGAATCTTGGCGGATTGTGATATCCCACTACGCACAGCAATTCCTACTATACTACACATCTGGGTACGCTCAATGGCATGGCCGAGGAGATCTTCGCTGCACCCGAGCGAAAAATTGGTTACAGTCTATCTGTCTTAAGCAATCTTCTCTATATGGACGGGACTAGTCCGCTTGTCCATGTTATGCGTGGTATCTTCCACTCGATCCTCATTGACTTTCTTCAGCGGTTCTCTGGGAACATCATCTCCGAACAGTTCTGCGATTTCTTCCAGACTCTTTCCGCCGGTCTCTGGGAGCAGGAAAAAATAAACGAATGCAGCAGCGAAGTTGGTGGCGATGAAAAGTGCGTAATACCTCCAGCCGACATTTTCCATGGCCGTTGGCGTAATTTGCGACAACACAATTGCAGCGGCTGCTTTGGAGAATACAGCCAGACCCATTCCAGTTGACCGGAAGAAGAAGGGGAACAGTTCCGAAGGGACGACCCAAATGGTGGCGTTGAAGAAAACCGCATACCCACACGAGTAGAGGAAAATCATGGCGATTGCGCCTCGGGCACCGCTCAGGTTCTCGCTGTCCTCGCCGTAACTCGCGGATAGAGCCATGCAAATGGCGATCATGGCCGACAGGAATATAGAGCCAACCCACAATGTACGAGCACGAGGCCACTTATCTGCCGCAAATGACCTGACCTAAGACACCCATGATCCCATATATTCCGCTAATAAGCAGCGATGTTCTGCCGGTGAATCCGACAGCTTCATAAAAACTACTCTGGTAGTTTTGGATCGCTGACGACCCGCTGAATTGACCCATGACCAGGATGAAGGATGCCATCAACGTGCGGTGAACATATTTGGCGGATAGTAAACTTGTGACTGCAACTCGGAAATTTGCTATTTGCTTAGCTTCGGCTTGTATTTGATTTCGAATTTCGCTGAGCTCTTGCAGCGCACGGTCGTTGTCGCTAGCATGTATAGCCCCCAAGACGTCCTGGGCCTCCTCATATCGTTCTTGCTGGATTACTAAAAAGGACGTCAGTGACATTTAACAATGAAGACCTGAAGAGAACGTACACCATCTCGGGCTGTATGGGATGAAACAGCACCCCACTGCCAGAGCTAGGGGCACAGGGATTTGCATCGCTAGAGGGATTCGCCACTGCGCATCGCCTTTTGCAAATGCACCCCCATAACCAATCCAGTTTGCGGCAAAGAAACCCAGGGCAATCATGAACCCCTGCAAGCCCACGATCATCCCACGCTTCCCAGGGGGCGAAACCTCGGCAATGTATACGGGAACAACAGTTAGGATGATACCGCACCCTGCCCCTGCGAAGAATCTCCCCGCAATCATCATTCCCGGGTTCACGGCCGCACATTGGAGAGTGGCACCGATAATGGCTAATCGACAGTATTCATCGGTCAATGCCCGTTCTCCGCGTGGTATGACCAGATACAAGAAAGGACATACCAATCACGCCGCTACCACAGATTTGTCCACCGTCTGCTGAAACGATTGGCCGAATAACCTGCGCCAAAGGTCCCAACAGCCTGACCAACGTTATAGAGAGATACGATGGCACCTGTGTCCTGGTCAGTTCATCAAAGGATCTTCTGACGGCACCGGGTCATTTACCGGCCAAGGGTGCATTTGTCCCCGTTGGGCCCAGCATAGCATACTTGAATGTATCGTGGCCCAAGGTGGTTGCGATGATTCCTACAATCGGTGAGCATGGAGATTCTATGAGTTTAACCAGACAAACCGGAGTCAACTCCGTACGCAAATCCCCCAAGGGCAACCACTAAGGCAATCAGAATGACGTAAAGAGATTCCATGATTCGGTAACGGAAGGTGAACTTGAAATTGCCCGAACAGTGAGCATTCAGCGCACGAGGATTGAGTGGACTTTATACTGCCGGAGAGCAGTCTGGTCGGAGCATCAACAAACCGAACAGTAAAGCCCTGCTGGCCTATCTTGCTCATGTCTGTGTGAAGCTAGAGAACGACCGTAGAAGATGACCCCATGGGGAAGGATGCAAGTCATCACAAGGGGCATAGCGGAGGTAGGACCCCTCTACAGAAGAGTCCGCAGGCGGAGATGGTCGGAGAGGCGGCCGAAAATATTGGAGTTGCGGCGTTATCAGGACATGATTGGATCCTGCTCAGTACTTGTCAAGTGTGGGTAAGACAAGAGTGCCGTGGGTCAATCGACATTAATCTTTCGCCCTTTGATGGGTGGGTTCTCGGAGATACTCCGCAAGATGCCCCTCTTGGAATGTGCTGTTGCGCAGTGTGATCTGCTAAACTCCAATAAGGTCACTCTGGATGTTGAAGAAGGTCGTCTTGTGATGCTCGAGTGCTCCATCTCGGTGTGCTGTTGCCTGAGTAGGACATGGGTAGCATTTTGGCATCTTATATAAAGATGAGTATCAGCATAGGATTTTCCTTTCCAAGCCTGATTCTCATAGTACACTCCGCACATGACTGCGCATAACAATGACTGGGAATTTGGCACTTGCACCCCCAACGGTCGAGCAACACCCGACTGGTTTCGCCGTTGGGACCGCCATTCCACGGCTCTCTTGGCGCTTTTTAACAACTTCTGATGATTGTCCTCGGAACTGGCAACAATCTGCTTATGAGATCCAAATCACCCGGGGACAGATATCGGAGCCAGAGACACACTCTGTTGCTAGCGGTACGTCAGTCCTGGTGCCATGGCCGAGCACCCCGCTACAGTCCAGAGAAAGCGTCCTTGTACGAGTCCGTGCCTTTGGCCGCGGTGAAGGGCATCCCGAGGCATTGCCTACGAATTGGTCACCTTGGACTTTGGTTGAATGCTCCCTCCTGCACGAAGATGACTGGACCGGACTTCCTATTGCGGAGCCCAAGAAAGATCCCGGCGATGGCCCTATGAGGCCCGTACGGTTCCGAAGACCATTCGATCTTACTGGAAAAGGGAATTTTAAACACGCACGGCTGTATATCACGAGCTTGGGCATTTATCAGGCTTTCATCAGGCCGCGCGGTTGGCGACCACTGCCTGGCCCCGGGATGGACAAGCTACCGTCATCGACTTAATTACCAGACATTCGACGTCGGGCCGCTTCTGAATCCCAATGGTAGGAACGTTATCGCCGTCGAGGTTGGAGAAGGCTGGTATGCAACACGACTAGGGTTCCGCGGCGGACGAAGACAGCTGTACGGTGATAGACTCGCTGCGCTTGGTCAGCTCGAAATTCGATTTGAATCTGATCCCCAACCCTTCTCCCTGGCCACGGACCACACGTGGACTTGTCAACCAAGTGCTATCTTGAGCAGCGAATTATATGATGGTGAGATATACGATGCGCGCGAAGAGAATCCTCACTGGAACTGCATTTCTGTGGAGGAAAATATTGATGAATCACCCTGGTCTCCAGTGGAGGAACTGGCGTTCCCACAGGCTGTGCTGGTCTCTCCAAATGCACCTCCGGTTCGCATCACGGAGGAAATCCAACCCATTGCTGTTCAACGAACCCCGTCAGGAAAGACTGTTGTTGATTTTGGGCAGAACCTTGTTGGCAGACTGCGCGTTCAATCAATCAAAAAACCAAGCGGAAGCCGCCTCATTTTTACACACGCCGAAGTCCTGGACCATGGTGAACTCGGGACTCGACCCTTGCGCCATGCAAAATGCACCGATGAGATCATCTGCGCTGACACGCCGTTGGCTGATTGGACCCCTCAATACACATTCCACGGATTCAGATACGTCCAAGTTGACGGATGGGATGAGGATCTTGACGGCTTGCTCCTCGCCAATTTGACTGCGTTGGTCATACATACTGACATGACCCGCACCGGCTGGTTTTCATGCTCACATCCCATGGTCAACCAGCTTCATCAGAATGCCTGGTGGAGTATGCGCGGTAACTTTGTTTCTATTCCGACCGACTGCCCCCAACGTGATGAGCGCCTCGGGTGGACGGGAGATATTCAGATTTTCGGCCCTTCTGCTAATTACCTTTATAACACCGCTGGCATGCTCGGGGAGTGGCTTCAGGATGTGGCTGTAGAGCAGCTCAAAGACGGAAAAGACGGCTGTATTCCTCCTTTCGTTGTCCCGAACGTGATTAGTGAAGAACTATGGCCTCCAACTCCGCAGGCGGAATGGGACGATGTCGTTATACTTGGTCCGTGGGCCTTATATCAGTCCTACGGCGATGTTGACATCCTGCGCCAACAGTACGAAAGTGCGCTGGCCTGGATTGATAGAGGTATCCAGCGTGGCCCTGACGGGCTGTGGGATCCAGGAATATGGCAATTGGGTGACTGGCTCGACCCTACTGCACCACCAGTGGAACCAGGCGATTCACGGACGAATGGAACACTTGTTGCAGATGCCTATTTGGTGCGTATCACGTTTGTGATGTCGCAGATTAGCGAGGTCCTTGGACAGGCCACCGACGCCAGTCGATTCATGGCCCAGTTTCATGAACTGAAAACTACCTTTCAATCCAAATACATCGCGCCCTCGGGGCTAATGGTCGGAGACACGCAGACCGGTCTTAGTCTTGCGATCATGTTCGACCTCCATGCTACAAGGGATCAGGTTAAGACTGCAGCGAGTCGGCTTGTTGATCTAGTGCGTTTAGCAAAGTTCCGGGTGGCTACCGGGTTTGCCGGAACTCCGATCATCGCTCATGCCCTGACAAAAGGTGGGTATCCCCAAATTGCCTACCGCATGTTGCTGGAGAAGAGCTGCCCATCTTGGATGTATCCTATCTCTATGGGTGCAACCACGGTGTGGGAAAGATGGGATAGTATGCTTCCAGATGGCTCAATCAACCCAGGAGAGATGACCAGCTTCAACCACTATGCCTTGGGATCTATTATCAACTGGCTACACTCTAGTGTGGCTGGTATCAGCCCGCTTTCTGCTGGCTGGAAGGAAATTAAAGTGCATCCGGTCCCTGGTGGCACTATTAATTCAGCAGAAGCAAGATATGAGACTCCATATGGGCGACTGGAATGCCGATGGACGATTCAAGCTGACAAGGGTCTCTTCACCATGGACCTCTTGGTTCCGCCCAATTCGCGCGCCTTGGTCATTCTCCCCACTGATGATAAGTTGGCTGCACAGAGTGACAACGAGGAGTCGTGGGTTGGTTCCGGACATCACCACTTTTGGCTGCCCTTCGATTGGAATCGGCATAGCAGCGAGTGGCCGCCCAAGCCAAGGATTCCCTACATGCGACGGCCACAACCTGATAACATCGCATGATTTCAGAGTTCAGATTGTGACACCTGAATGCTTACAAACTAATGTTATCGTTGTTCTGACATGACTTAAATATGATTTGTCTTCACTATGTTGTAGTTTGTTCAGGCGACGTCCCCCGAGATTTCGGTGGAGACCAACTAATCCAATTCGCATGGTGCGATGTTTGGGAGTGTTCTGGGTCAGGCTCGGGGTCAACAGAGCTGGTGTTCAGTTGCGAGTTGCTAGATCGATATCTCTTCGCGCTCAGGATATCCAGACTAAAAAGGTATTTGGTTAGCTGTTTTGTCGGAGTGTGACTTGGATTCGGATGGCAACGCAACTCACAGCATTATAACGGGAAACATGCACTCAAGTGTATAGGTGAATCGGTCTACCTGGGATGCGACTGTCGTGGCTCTTTGTCGAGTCTCCTGGAATGAATAGGTGACAGCTCGCGAGATGCCGATGCAGCATAAGGTGGCCAGACGCAACTCGGCACTGCGCATGAGATATAAGAAGACGCCCCCTCCGCGCTCCTCGCGCGGAAACCGATAGTATGCCCGTGCCATCTGTCTGATGAGGAAGATCGAGCTCCACGTCTCGACGAGTGCGATTGCGGTAAAGTATCCGATGTGCAGACGGCTGACTACATTCTGGCTGGAGGTGTTGTCTTGGGCAAGTTGAATTGCCCTGCCTACAGCGATGGTAATACGAAGGGCGACGATGGCGACAACCAAGAACCAGAAGACGAGGAGGAAGACGGTTCGTGAGCGACGATGGAGGATGTGAATGAGGATTGCGTAGTTGTAGAATGCGAGGCCGGGTTCTTGGATCTAGAACCAGCAGTTAGGTGTATTCCGATCACCATTGAAGCTGATTCTGCTCACTTACCAGCCAGAAGATGTCTGCGAAGATGCCTGCCACCGGCCTTGCCCCCCCAGGGGGGTCTGCATAATATGCATAGTAGCAGAGGCCGTTCGCGATAGCACAGCTGACTGAGACCACAACGGGGATAAAGTTCAATGCGCGGGTGTTCGTGATCAGTATGACGGAAATGCTGGCAAACGTGAGGAAGATGCCGATGGTGCTGAGGATTCCCCAGGATGTTTCGAAGAAGACTGGAGGCTCTGGGAATGATAAGGTAGTACTAGACATGGCAAGGAACCACCACTTTGCTGGCGGACTGGGCTTTCAGAGCGTCTTCATATCCTTTGGCCATACAGAATATATAGGAGGTTCAGCGAGGTGGCGATCACCACCTGGAATCTCCCCGGGCAGTATAACCATGGTCCAGGAATGAACCATGACCTCATGACTTGCTGTATACAGAGAGGTGAGGCTTAAATATATCTTGTCCCAGGTATGAGGTACACATAACTTGACAACTTGGATCCTTGAAGACCGAGACAAACAGCATTCGAGTAGACTTCTACAATAGAAAGAGAAACTAAGTAAACTAAGTAATGGTGTACACTGTACGTGGTCTCTGTAGCCGACCGTACATTGTTTTGTCTCTGTCTCGCTCTTCTTTCCTTCTGCTTCGCCTTCCAACTTTCTCGATTTCTCCCATCCCCGCTATATTTCATCTCTAGAGTCTAGACAAACTGAGACTGCCTCGGACAGTCGGGAAATATCCCGCAGAATCATGCTGGTTAAATGGGAAATTCCCAAGTTACTCCACCTTGACAGACAGATCCGGAACAATACAATTTCCAAAAGAATAGATACAGTTCTGTCAAGCGTCCTTGTTTTCATGGTCCCAACTCGAACTACCATTCGCCTAGCACCATGGCAAATCAACTACTTATACCTGTAGACAACTCATCACACACACGCGCCCAACGAGCTACAAGGTGCAATTTCATGCCGCGTTTTCCTCATGCTCGACCTACCCCTTGGACAAGTAGTCACCCCCGTGTGCGGATTCTGCTTAGCATTTAGTATGGAAAGCGTCCAGTAACAATTGGGTTAGATACGTACGGTCTACCAACATTTGACTGGCTCGACTAACCTGACCAGATTCGGATGAAATGCATGTTACAAGAGAGGACGCAACTGTAAAGAACATACGCCAGTGAAAGGAAGCAGGATACATTTCCGAGCTCCTGTGCCAGCAAGTCAACTCCATCCATTATACGTCTCCTGGACCTCAAACCAGGAATACATGCGGGGAAAGAAGCGAAGCCTGAAAGCCGACAATCTTTCCAATTGTGTTCGAAACCGCCGTCAAATGTCGGACAAGCCGCCATTGGCGACATTGATGCCCAGAGTGTTTGTCTGGAAAATACGGCCTTGTATGCTCCAGTGCTTTGGTCAATCTCGGCCTTGCCTACTTGACCGGAAGATCAACCTAAGGCCTAGACGGGTTGTGCCACACAAATACAACGAAGCAGTGACTGATAGATTATGGAATAATAATTATGGAAAGTGGGTATTATACTGCGTTCCATATCGGCTAATATCAAAGCCGCACCATGCTGTGATGGATTCGGCCATCAAAGACTACAGCATGACCCGGGCTGCAGTATACCGGGTTATTCATATCATCATGGTAGAATAGTCCGAACGCCCCTGATCACGAGGTAAATCGTCGTCCATGCCTTGCCGAAAACGGGCGTTCGGTATCTGGTGAATCTGGTGAAGGTGGCATAGCGGCGGACTGAGACGCGGAAGACTCATCATCCTCGGCCGAGACTATTATAGTTGGGGAAGCTTGACTGCCGGGAACTGTGTAGCTTGAGCTGGACACAGATGATATTGAAGCAGGGCATTTCAAGGCACCGTGATGGGGAGGAACCTCTAGAGTATTTTGACGCTTGCGTGGCGAAACCGGGGGGTCATCAGCTGGGAGTTCTACGGTGATGCTGTCCATTTGCAATGAACCCCGGTCGGCGTCCGATCTTCGAGGCGCGGAGGCACACAATGGAGAAGGAGATCGTGAGCGTGTGGACTGCCGAGATGTGCTGGAGCTTCTTTCTCTGTCCATCCACGAAGTCATGCTGGCGGTCGAAACCACTCGGGATAGAGTGATGTTGCCGTTAGAGTCGCGGGGATGATTATAGCGCTCCCGAATCTGTTGGAGCGTCTCATTTCGCTGTTCTTCAGCTGGTATCTCAGGAAAATCGAGGGCCCGCCCCTGCTTGAACTCATAGTTATGGAGGCGATCGTGAGCGGCGATGCTCAACGAGTTCCCCAATCGTCCTAATAGACCAGCGATTCTACGTCGTGAGCCGACATCATTCGGCGTTGGGTGTCGGCTGGGAGGAGCATCCACTGGCGGAGGAATGGTTGTCATTGCGGGTTGATTCGGGGGAGCCTCGTCGACACAAACTGGTCTTGAGGGTTCAGAACGCCCATGGCAGGTACACTTGCACGATGGTTGGTTTGGATTCGCATCGCCGGCTGTCAGGAAGATATACAAGGAACCCAAGATCGCGAACGCTGCACCCACGATCGGTGCCCATTGTCCTGTTAGATATGAACTGTCAGCAACAATCCAGCAAAGAGAGAGGAAGCAAGACGTCCATACCAACACTAGCTATGGGCTCAGTCCCAAATCCAACCGGGGTACTCCAAAAGTTCTTTTCGCCGAGAATGAGAATGGCCAGCACAGCGGCAGCAAAGACCGGGGCTTCCACTGTGCTCAGAACAGTCCGAACCAAGCCATTTATCTGCAGCATCTTTCCCACCGTGGCCCCATTTGTTCCCTCGATAGGCTCGTCTCGTCGATCCGTCTCGGTGGGATTGCCAAAGCGCTTGTTCCAGGTCTCTTGGAGGATCAGAGTCCAAATGTACAGGAGGGAAACGATGGCAGGGATACAACACGCCGCTGCTAAGAGTGTGACGGTCCCGAATGTGAGTTTGTTGGGTGAGGGGACAACGTATATCTCGTTGGTCGATCCTCCGCGGATGGGAGAGAAGGGGCCGTCCTCCACCGAACAGCGTAGGCCACAAGCGGTGACGGTGGTGTTGCCGTAAGGAAACTTCGATACGTCGGGGGAGATGGGATTTCCGAAATCATCGTGGGTACAGGTGAAGGATTTGGCACGAAAGAACTCAACGGTGATACTCAACAGGCCTGTGCGTTCTTGTTATTTCGCTGTTGAGAAGTATTACGCCCCTTGATCGACTGCTTACCAGCAAGGATGAGGGCTGTCCAAAGGAAAATGATGTTACGGCGAGGGTCCTTGAAGTATGTACGAGACATCCTCACGGTAAGGGGAGCAGTCAGAATTCCGATCGAGCACAGTTGGAAGGCTCCATATACGTCCATATCGATCGCCCCTAGCCTTGTGTCAGACACTAACGGGGTTACTCGGATTTGTGGGCATACCTTCGACATGGACCACTGCAAGCACTATACCATGGAGTGCTGCAATGGCTGGGAATAACAGGGCACCGGCAAGGCATGCGCTCCTTAGCCATTCTTCTTTCCGCGCGAAGACACAGGCCGCGATCAGGACATAGTACCTTCGGAAAAAGATGTGAGTTTTATGACGGAAAAATCGGGGTCTCGAACCATACAGATATCTTGTCCCGGGGCCGTACTGCCCCGACACAGGCCATGCACAGACGACGCCGAGACCTTGCTGGGTGGTATTGCTGAGGTCAACGGACGGAGTTAGAAGTGGAAGGGAGGAGAAACCGGTCTTTGTCAGAGGGATGCATGGCATGGCATGAGTTCTGAACAGTGACGGGGATGTCTTGGTCAGAGGGATGCATGGGATGAGGTGTATATTGTCAAGGTGATATGCATCACGCCAACATATATATGTCAGGATGAAAGGTTGCTCATCAGAGCAGACAGACAGGGCAGCCAACGAAGATTGACGACGGACCTCGGGCAAGAGGCGAGGCGAGGGTCAAGAGACACTGGAGGATTCGTCATGAAGAGCCGCATTCGAATTGTCATCTTTTAGTCGAACTTATTTTACAGTTTTTCGCTTGGAGGCCGATCTGCTCGCATGACTTGATGCTCCTCGCTATGATGACGACAAGGAACCCCGGGGTTGTGACAGCCAGCTGCAGTCTGGGGGCCCGAGTGTAAAGCTCGTATTCCAGGATGCCCAGCCTTGCGAAGCAGAGTGCCCGATTGAGGCTGTGCAGACTCAGGCAGGAATGTGCGCCCGGCTGGGGACAGAGTAAAGTAAATGGCATTCATTCCTGATGAAAGTCTGTCTTGAATACAGAACTGGATGAACTGATGCTGGATATCACCGGTTGGTGACACTGCACTGTGACTGGTGACTGCAGACTCGAAGGGGGATCGCGGGGCATAAATCCTCTTCATCGTTTCCCGACATTTCATCAAGATCCCAAGATGGCGGAACTGGATACAAATCGCATCAAAGACTGGCGCTCAATCATCACGCTGATTGTCTTTGTCCTTGCTAGTGAGTCTCTCTGATTGCACAGGCAGTCGCTAACAGCAGCAGATGTTGTTGTTCTCTTCCCCTTCCACATCCCCATTTTTCTTCCTCGCTTCTTCTGCAACGCGATTCTGCGGGCGCTCAATGCTTTGAGGATTATTGAACCGCGTCAACATGATCGCATTGTCGGTCGCTTCGTGCGCTTCAACTTTCCGCTTAATTTCGTGACAGCGCCGTTGATTGCCGACCTTTTCTTGTTGGCGATTCTGGCGATTGGGCGCAAGGAGGTGCACGATGGGACGATCGAGGCGGACAATATCTCCCCGATCGACATCATGGTCTTCTTCCTTACGCTCGCATATATCGCCATCTCCATTGATGCCTCGGGTCTCATCCGTTACCTGGCCTTCAAGGTCCTACAAAAGGGTGGCAAGGTCGGACATCGCCTCTTTTTCTATCTGTACGCCTTTTTCTTCATCCTGGGGAGCTTCATCGGTAATGATCCGATTATTCTGTCCGGCACTGCCTTTCTCGCATACATGACTCGCGTTTCGAGCAATATTCTGCATCCTAGAGCATGGATCTACACACAGTTCGCCGTCGCCAACATTGCGTCCGCCATTCTCGTGACGTCGAATCCTACGAACCTCGTTTTGACCAGCGCTTTCCAAATCAAGTTCATCGACTACACAGCGAACATGATCGTTCCTGTCGTCATCACTGCCATCGTTCTCTTCCCCTTTCTGCTATACATTATCTTCGCCGATGAATCCTTAGTTCCATTGTCGATAGAGATGCACGAGTTGCCCGAGGAAGTCAGAGCGAGGAAACCGGTCAACCCGAACATCCCGAATGCACGAGGAAATGCCGAGGAACAGGAAAAGGAAGCTGCGAATGGCGCAGAGGACAAGCTGCTGTCCCTCGAAGAGATTTTGAATCCTTTCCTTGACAAACGCGGAGCCGCTTTCGGCGCCGTCATCATGGCTGCCACGCTCATTACCGTTTTGGCGCTCAATGCAGCCAGCCAGGGCCACACGCACCCAGTCTTTTGGGTCACCCTTCCGGCTGCATTTGTTCTGTTCTGTTGGGACGTCACGTATGGCTGGCATCATCGCCATGAAACACGCGAAATTGCACGCAAAGGAAGAGAAGACGTTGAGCGGATGCGATGTGAACAAGCGACGACGGATGAACTACTGAGACAGAACTTGGAGCACCGTTCGAGTGATGCTCTTGCCAGTCCTTCGCCGGGCATCTTCGATCACGGAAGTCGCGAAGATCAGGGCTCTTCCTCTATATCACGCGATAATCAATCTTCCGAAAACCAGACGTCCCCGAGCGCCCTCGATGAGAAGCGAGAACTCAGTCTAGAGAACGTCAACTCTGCAGTACCCACGCCGGGAAGGCCTTTGGACGAAAACGAGTCGCGAGAGCCTCAACAGCAGAAAGCTACGATAGAATCCCTCGCCATCGGGACATACCGCTGGTTACAAGAAACATTTCCAACCGTGACTGCGGTAATATCGCACATGCCTTTCCCGCTTGTTCCATTTGCATTCGCAATGTTTATTCTCGTGCAGGCCCTGGCTACCAAAGGCTGGATTGAGGTTTTTGCGTACGGATGGGACCACTGGGTGAATCGAACAGGTACAGTGGGAGCCATTGGCGGGATGGGCTTCCTCGCTGTCATACTTTGCAATGTGAGCTTCTTCCCTGGCGCATCTGGATGGAGCTGATCTGGATAAGTTCGCCGGTACCAACATCGGCACCACAATTCTTCTTTCGCGAGTGATACAGACATGGCAGACCATTCACCGTGACAACAATACTCCCATCAGCGACCGAACATTTTGGGCGACCGTGTACAGTATGGCGCTTGGGGTTAATTATGGCGCGTTTAGCACGGCTTTCAGTGCCTCCCTTGCTGGACTTCTGTGGCGTGACATTCTTGCGCGTAAACACATCCGAGTTCGCAGTCTGGACTTTGCGATGGTGAATCTCCCTATCATCGCCATTTCCATGGCAGTTGGGTGTGCGGTACTTGTGGGTGAGGTGTATATTATGCGGGATGACACCCCATACGAGTGATGATAGGATCCTAGACGGGTGCTTATCCATTGCGTGTGTCAAGGAGAGCGTTTCACATATCAACCTAATTCACATTGTGACGGAGGAAAATTATCTTTCGTCTGGAATGACCTGTTTCATGGCATGCTGCTCATTCTTAGAAGCTCGCTTGAAGACATCCCCCCTGCTACAACAGGGTCGTTCCAACATGTGTTATACCCCGGTGCCCCGGCAAATCCATTCGCCTCTGACAGTAATTCAAAGATATCGAATGTAGGGGCATCGGGCAATCCAGTGGTGCTGGAGAAAAACCTATCCATTGCCGAATCCACACCTCTTTCTACGCCCACTGCATTAATCTCACTCGCAGGCAAATCTATACTCTCCCAGCCTAGGTCCGGCTGTGCCGCCAATGTTGGAGGAGTCGAATTGCTGGCTTCATCGTGGTCACTGGCTGTTGACGTTGATCCTCCCGCAACTCTCCAGCGATTGCCTTTTCGAGGAGGCTGTGAAGCGCTCATTTGAGTCTCTCGGACGTAGCGAGCCCGTGCCATTAATCGCTGGATAGGGCGCCACAATGACCATTTCTTCCCGGTAACCATCGAAGCCCATATGTCACAGATGCCAGTGACCAACTCCCAGGCAAGATCGCATTCCGATGATGGTGGTCGCGAGCAGAGATCCGCAAGGAGAAAGGCGACCGCGTGCCACTGGATGATATGTGTCTTGCAGTGCCATGACCACTTCCGCATGTGGTGGCGTGTTATAAGCGACCTTGAGAGCTGCAGGGTCTCCACTGCATTCTTGAAAAGCCTGTTACGGATATTCTGGTCCGTTTGGCAAGCTGTAGATAGGACGGACATTTGCATGCGCAGAATCATCAGTCTAGTGATGGTGCTGCAGACCCGGGAAAATACTTCGGCTGGGTCAAAGTACTTCAAGTAGCGATTATCTAGACGGCTTTGCAGCCCGTCCACCATGGCCTCCCTCTCTGAGAAATCCGTCTGCCCCCCCGGCGCAGATGCTTTAAGTCGAGGAGCGAGGTAGCCGGTTTTCCATATAACACGCAAACCCTCGCAGCGCAGGAGGCAAAGAGTCATTTCCGTGGCTCCTTCACGCTCGGGGGGCGACTTGGTCATTTGTGCGTCGATATCGGCATCGTTGATGTTCAGGGGCAACTTTGTATCAAATATGGATTCTTGAACAATGGGCTCACAGCCATGGTACTCGGTCGACCTGTTGTCGAGGAGACAAATGTGCCACCAAAGACGTCGCCGCAGCTCAGTTTCCAGTGGTCTCAGCCCAAATTCTTCACCGTCGCGGTGAAGACCCATAGCCTGGGCAATATGATACACGAGGGAGGTGAGGGACCAGACTGTCCGAGAGTCGTCTTCGTTGCGAAGGGCTGTGAGAAAGATAATGAATGCCTGGAGGAGAAGCAGATTCTGCGTGTTGAGCAAATCCGCTTGTGCCATGGCTTGTTCTACGGCGGTTCGATAAGTCTCGAGGGCGGATGCTCGGGGGGTTCCCAGAAGGGCGAGGCATTGTCCATCGTCTAGGCTGATAACGGCTGAATAGTAAACGGAAAATAGGACCGCCTCGACGTTTTTGTCCAGGCAATCCATTGTTGCAACGGCATCCCAGAACAGGCGTGTTAGGCTGGGGATATGGAAGATGGGGACCATGGGGGAGACGTTCGTTTTGAACAGATCCAGAAGAGCGACTGCTTGTGAAACTGGGGGATGATAAAGATGGGGCGTATGTGTCAAAGAGCGAAAGCCTAGGATGGCAGCAGTCCCTGTGTGGTTCTTCGGTATCGATTCATGGTCGTCGTCGGATGGCGGGTCATGTAGCAGATCTCTCAGCTCCTCGATCTGAAGACGTTAGCGTAGGCCTTTCGTATTCTGTTCTAGACGTACCTCATCGCCGAGTCGGGTCCACGGGGCAGTGCTGACATAGCAACTCTGCATGTCATCGATCACCAGGCGACCAAACTGCTGCTCGATCCCGGGCTCGGTCGCGGGCTCTAGACGCCTGGCGGTGATCTTAGCAGCGTTCGCAGGACTAGCATTCGATGACTGTTCCTTCATATGCTCGACGACGGCCTCTAGCCTCGACAGTTGAGCCAGTAATCGCGCTTCGACACCCTTGCGTGGTCTCTTCGGGGCGCGTCCAGGACCAGCTGGGTAGACGCACTGCGCATCAAGTCTCACGCAATTCTCGCAGGGTTGCTGGCGGTCGCATTTCACCTTGCGCTGTCGGCAGAGGGTACAACTGCGTAGAGGGCGATGGGAGTCCATGTTGATTTGAAATCGGATGAAACAAAAGAGATGATGACGGAATGCGAAGTACTTAAGGCAAGTCGCATAAGCTTATGCGACGCCGATGCGAATGGGGCCAAATCTATTAAGTCACTACATATTGAACAAGATTTTCATGCAGTGAAAAAGTCGAGAATGAATGGCACTTTCCTATTTACCAACGTTTATGCCGACTTTTCTACAGTTTTCTATTATTTCCAGTCTACCTACTTTACTAGGTTAGATCGCTTATTTGTTCTTGGTGTAGTTGAACCACCGTTTGCAGTGCTTTATTATTTGATAATCCAGACGTATGAATACTAGACTGACGCTTACCGAGACGCTCAACCCGATCTCGATATAAAACGCGCGTTTAGCGGTGGCTTCTGGCGGTAGGTGCAGGACTGTAATACCTGCTCAATTTGTGAGCTACGCAGCCTTGGCTTGCTTCGAAACTAGGATTCAATGAGCTGTTGTTGGTCACAGAGGTGTTCTAGCGTACTCGGTTTCAGCATTCTGTAAGAGGCTGGTGGGCGTTGGACGAGGGCTTGATGGCTAGCGACGGGGTTTGCTTGCTGTTCCACAACCGTCTGGTTCTTTGGTCGACAGTCTGTATCTGCCTCTGCTGCCGTCCGATAAGAGCGCTTCAGAAAGATCAGTATCAGTACTTCATGTTCTTAGCACCATGTCTTACCCAAGTAGAAGTTGGAGAGCAAGGGTCGGGTTATCGTGCAAAACAGATACCAAGTCAGACAGCGTCGTCAACGTTTCCTTCTTGAAAGGGTAGGCCAATCGTTTTAGTCGCAGCTAACCAAGTTTTTGCGCAGGTAAGCCTGAAGTATGGCTGTATTTGCATTTGTAGTATCTTATGAAGTCGGCGACAGGCTTCTTCGCAGGATACTAGATTCTTAAACACCAAGAGCCGGTATTTGTCAGGAAGCTGCAGCTCATTTCCAGGTGATAAAAGGTGTCCAGCCCTCGTAACGTGCGTAAAAGACCATCCACACTGGTAGTAAACCCGTGGATGTCATCACCATAATCTCGCCACGGTGTGTAGTAATGTAAGAAGCCCTGGCTAACGGTAAGACCAAGAGACACCACGCCTACCACGCCCGCACTCCCAGAAATGGATCAGTCATGATACTAGAACCGGGTGGGATGGAGACGGAGGGTGTCGAGGTGGGGGATGACGACTTTTATCGTCGATGAAATTCTAACCTTGTACGACCAGAATGGCAAAACCGGTCCTAGTTGGGGCTACGTGGACAGTAATGTGGCCGAGCTATCTCGATGCCTACGTGGAGGAGAGGCTGCGCCTGGGAGCAGGATCATGCTTCTGTATAGGCAGTGCCTATCCAATCCACTTCCAAAGAACGGTCAGCAACTGGTCACGATGAACTGGTTTTCCCACGCAGTCATTCATTCCGGTGGCCATATATGTCTCCGCGTCGCCTTGCAGGGCGTTTCCTGAGATGGCAATAATGGGCATGTGTAAGTCCATCTCGCGAATCCTCGTTGTCGCTGCCAGGCCATCCATGACGGGCATAGAAACATCCATGAGAACGATATCGTACGACAAAGGCTTCTGTTTCACCAGGCGCACCGCTTCGGCACCATTCCAGGCCCCATCCACGCGCTGAAACCCCAAACTATGGAGGAGCTTCAACATGACAGTATGGTTGACCATGTTATCCTCGACCAAGAGGACGTGCTTTTGGGGTGCAATGGTCCGCAACTCCTCGGCGATGTTGCCGATGACTGGTGTTGTCGAAGTACTACGTGAAGCTGGCGAGGGGACAATGGAATGGCCGCCCATCTTCGCGGTGAACCAGAAGTTGCTTCCGGGTCCATCTGGGTTGGGGAGGTATCCAACCGTGCCCCCCATGAGCTCCGCCAAACTCTTGCAGATGGAAAGGCCCAGCCCAGTGCCTTGATAATTTCTGGTGGTGGAATCGGCAAAGCGCGTAAACGGGGTGAAAAGCATGTTGATGGCACTGTCGGGAACCCCTATACCGGTATCGATGACCTCTGTCTTTATCGTGCAAGTTGAATCCTCGGAGTCGCGGCAGAACGAGGTAAGCACCCGGACACTGCCCGATTCTGTAAATTTGACAGCGTTACCTACCAAATTTTGTAGAACCTGTCGATACCGCAGGGGATCTCCGCGGAGGCGCTTTGGGAAGTCGGGAGCCATCTCTGTCTCCAATTCGACACCATCCTTCAGCGAAGGTCGACAGTTCCGGACAACTGCACCGACAACTTCATGAACATCAAGCATGTCGCAGTGAAGCGAAAAGGAACCGGACGAGAGCTTCGAGTAGTCCAGCACGTCATTGACGATTTGCAGGAGGAGCGACATGGAGTCTTGGATGATGGTGGCGTGTTCGCGCTGCTGAGGAGTCAGATCGGAGTCGGCCAGCATGGTCATGGCAATCTGCATTCCATTCATCGGAGTGCGGATCTCGTGGCTGATATTCGCCAGAAAGTCCGTTTTCAACCGCGACGACTCCTCAAAGGCAGTTATCATGTGCGCCTCGGCCTCCTTGCGCTCGGTCAGATCGCGGGTGACTTTGGCGAACCCGACATGGTGGCCAAATTGATATATCGGAGAGATGAGGACATTTGCCCAGAACCGAGAGCCATCTTTTCGGTAACGCCAACCCTCGTCCTCCATTCGACCCTCGCGCAGGCAGACTGCAAGCGCCTTGATGGCCTTCCCACTCGCCCGATCCTCGGGGCCGTATAGAATCGAGAAGTGCTTGCCAATAATCTCCTCGGCCATGTATCCCTTAAGAAGGCCTGCGCCTGAGTTCCAGGTTGCGATGTTGCCGTGCGGATCCAACATAAAGATGGCGTAGTCTTTAACGGTGTCGACGAGGATTTTGTACGTCTCATTGAGGTAGACATGCTGGTTATTTGTGGTCTCTTCGGTGATCTTGTGGGCTTCGAGGACGATGTACAAGATAGTTGATTGATCAAAGATGGGGGTGACCCTAAGATTATGTTGAGTCTTTCCCTTGATAAACATAGGCTCGATCAGCTGGACTTCCTTGGTAGAGCAAGCGGCACGCAAAGCTCCGTAGAGAACCGGAATGTTGGGAACAGGAATGGCGGCGGGCTCGATATCACCAATGGTCGCAGCGATCAAGGAAGCGCGCGTCTTTCCGGAGAGGGCGAGATGGCTGTCGGAGACTTCGACGATGGTCATGGAGGCATTGAGGACGATGGTAGGGACCGGGGTAAGGCGATAGATGCAGCCGAGCGGATGGGGCTGGGGGGCAGGCTCTCGATCTTCCAGCGAGAGGCTGTTGAGCAACATGGCTGCATTGCAGGAGAGAAGCTCATGATGTGGACGCAGAGTTGGCGACGGTGAGTTGGAAGTTGGAAGTTGGCGAAGCGTGATTGTGTCACCACGGATTATTGTATTTCCGATGGCATGTGACAATGTATAAATATATATCTGCTTATTTTATGCATATCTTATATTCTCTAGTCTATCTATATCCCCGGTCTACCGCTTGCTGGATTATTCTACTGATATGCAGCATCCTGTGATAGTTCGGGCAGTGTCCCAACCGGTTGGCCTCATCTCTGAGAATAACAATCTCCCAGCCTACGCCCCTCTCCGGATCCATACCGAACAGGAGATTCATCATCTTCTCATCGAGAGTGACCTTCTGGTCAAAGTCGATCATTATCCTAATCTTCAGGTTGAAGATAGGCTCCCCTTCCTCATCCACTCCCTCTTGCTCTGGTAGATATAGCCCATTCGTCCAAATATTCGAGCCTGGGTATTTAAGACCAAACTGTTTGATAATCATGCGCTCAATCTTCGCACCAAGGTCAGGGTCAACTTTCTGTACATAGCCATCCACCCATTTCCACCTGAGATGCTTCCTGAATAGCACAGGGCCAACCCCAGGGCGCCAGAGGAGCTTTCTGGGGTCCACGCCTCTTACCTGCATTAACTCTGCATAGATAGAATAGCACTGCCGGCAGAGGGTCTCTGGGTGTGTACAGCAAACCATTATGAATGATAAACTCTAAAAAGGGCTAGTTGATGAATTAAGAGTCGATAAGAAGAGTCATACTTGATGGATGAGCCATTTTTTATGTACTTTACAGGACAAAGATTGACGACGTGGACCAAGAACAATAGACAGGTAGCCATGCAGTGTTTCAGCATCAAAGCCTACAAGGGGACTGTCTTTAACAATTTTCATTCAGTTCTCCTGAAGGAGTACCGTATAACTGAACAATGCAGATATACAATGGGTTGGAAGATTAGTAGTAAATCAAGACTCTATATAGCTACTGTAGCGAAGAATACTAAGGATATACAGTCAAAGATAAATCTGCCAGTGAAATCACTGTGTAAAGTCTGAGGATTCTTGCATAGGTCTTTAGCCATGATATGTTGAGTCAGACATTTCAAAGGTATGATAAAGAGAACAGCAGCACAAAGATATTGAAAACACTCATGGTTATGGGATTCCAAGATCGATCAAGCTGAAGAACCTATGTAAGCCTCACTCGACATTATATCAGTGGGTGAAATGAAAGGCTTGATTGCGACAGCTTGTAGATGGCGGGCTGAATGCAGTCTTTTAGATAGGCCTCATCTATCCGCTATTATTCCCCTGTGAATTTTATAACAGTAATATCCAGTCCCATCAATTCGGGATTGGAATAGAAGAATTGGTAGAATTTGTCGAGGTGTACCCCCAAGCAACCGGACGGGCCCCGAAGCCCATCGGAAAAATCCCGGTCTGTACAATCGGAGTACAATTTAAAGACCTGGAGATCACCATTATTCTCACAGTAAATCGTTCAACTCATACAATCTACATTCACAATGGGCTCTCTCGGACCTCAAGTGTCTGTCAACTCTCCCTTCCGCACGCGCGTTCTCGCCGGCGAGATATGCCCCCTCATGTCATTGAAGTTCTGGACAGGCAACGAGGCCGCATTGATGGCTCGCATGGCCGGCTTCGAGGCCGTCTTCATCGACATGGAGCACTCTGCTCTAGACTTCCAGACTGTTGCCCAGCTCATCCTGGCCTGCCACTGTGCCGGCGTTTCACCGGTTGTCCGCTCACCTTCCAAGTCCCATTGGCACATTAGTCGAATTCTTGATGCTGGTGCTGCCGCGGTTGTCGTTCCTCACGTTGACACTGTGGAGGAAGTACTTGAGCTGGTTAATCATGCCAAATACCCCCCGCTTGGAACGCGAGGGTCCGCCAACAACCAGCCGATTCTGGACTATCAATCACTTCCGACGAACGTGCAAAACGAGTTACTCAACCGCGAGACCATGTTGATACCCATGATCGAGACGCCTGTTGCCGTTGGCAAGGTGGAAGAATACCTGGCAGTGGAGGGAGTCGACGGCATTCTCATCGGGTCCAACGATCTCTGCACGGACCTGGGTATCCCAGGCAAATACGACGATCCGCTGTACCAGAACGCCGTGGAGAGGATTGTATTGGCAGGGAAGAAGGCCGGGAAGGCGATTGGAATTGGGGGAATTGGAGGACGATTGGATCTGCTCGAGAAGTGGTTTGCAATGGGAGCGACCTGGTCACTCAGTGGCGGAGACGCGGCCATCCTACAGGCTGGGATGAAGGATATAACACGCAAGTATGATGAGATCAGTGCAAGGATCCAGAAGCAGGGAAAAGTAGCATAGAGACGTATGTACAATAGAACAAGCATCATCACAACTGAAACATCCCCTCGTCGAATGCAGGAATGTCCAGCGGATTGCCGTACGCATATTCACCCAGACCAGCCTCCATATTCCACACAGTATCGTCCCAGAAGAGTGAGCCAAAGGGGAGCATTTCGCTCGAAAGATCAACCGTCGACATCTCCGCGCCGGGAGGTAGACTGACGGACGTTGGCAAAGGGAGATGCCTTGAATCACTACTATCAATGTGAAGTCGTGTCTGATGATCTCTATAGTTATGTAGGGGGTTATTGATGGACCGGGACTGTTCAACGCTGGTGCACGAGGCGTGGCCTTGCGCTAGCTTGTATAAAATATGACGATAAAGCGCCTCGTAGACAGCGACATACTGCGCTGCATCTGGAAGTTCATATCCCATCTGCTTTAGGACACGCTCGCACTGACCCAGTGCCCCTGTTGCCTGGCTCACTGTGGAATGGCTAGGGCCGGTAACCACCGAGAGGTAGAAAATAACAGAGAGACCGGCGGTAAAAAGGGTCTGAAAGTAGCTGCGTGTGTAGGTGACTTCTCGGCCATCATACAGGGGGCAGAAGATGGTGATTGTACCATTTGCGTACTCTAGACACATAGCCAGGAGATCTCTGGGAGGGACGTTATCACGCTTGGGCACCAGATCCATGGCCTTGCGAACCAGCAGTAGCCTCTCGCGCATCCAACGCAGATCGTACCACTGCTGCGATTCGTAGAGGCACTTCGGCTGGTCAAATACTGGCGCGGACTGCCTCCACTCGTCAAGCTCCTCGAGAATGGAATAAAGGTCGGAGTATATGCGCCCTGGTGCTGTGACAGAGTGGGAACCAAGTGAAAGAGGGCCTCTGAACTGAAACAACGAGTGAATTTTGGACGTGATTTGGCGAAGGCGTATGCAGAGAAAGAAGACCGATAGATCCGAACAGTTTGTGAGGTGGCCTGGGACTATTGGAAAGAGATGCAGCTCGACCGACCCCTCGGCAGCCTCGAGCTGATCATCACTGGCATCGACAGGGAGTGGAACGCGGATATCGCAATCTGCAATAGCCAGAGGCCGGTCGAGAGTGATAGAACTGTAGCGGTCGATCACATAGCACTCCCAAAACACCCTGCGTTCCAGCTGTTCTTGAACCAGAGGCTTTCGACTAATCGGAACGTCGTGTAAGCCTTGTTCCACGCATAATCGCATACAGAGCTGGGTGATTTCCCAGATTGAAGTCCCTAGATCATTCAGCCTCAGTCACTAAAAAGTGGGGGGACGATACCGATATGGTGATAGATTCCAAATCGAGCAATCAATAAAAGATCCTGAATTGATCCAATGGCGCGAGACAAGAAATCCGACTTGAAATGCTGCATGGCTGAAAGGAAGTAGCCGTACGGATGCCACTGATGTGAGCCTCTACGGAAGGAATGGATCGATCCTATTGCTAAGAGCATGAATGCACGGAAAAGAGCATGTGGTGACGGATTATCAGCACAGAAGACTGCTTGATAGACATCCTCGATCTCTCGCCGAAGGAGAAAGGGATTCAGCACGTGGGTTCCTGTTAGGCTGCAGTTGTCAACAACAAAGCTCTGGAGCAATTCGTGGGACAGATCATACTATCTATCAAAGACACCCCTTGCAGTATCAGCTGGAGGAAGAGGGTTCGGAGTGATTGTGGCCTCGACCAGGCGAGTAGACTGCGAAAGATCGTGGAGGACAGTGGGATTGTTTGCTCTCCAGCCAGGATCGGTGAAGAGAGGGCGCATGAAGCTGTTGCTGTTAAAACCATGCCCATCTGGAGAGAAGCTGGTTACCTTAGTCCTGCTCCCTCGGTAAAGTTTGGTGAGCTGTAGTTTGATATTGTACTATTGCTTGTCATGATCCCGTCTGAAGCATCGGCGACTCTGGCAGTAGGCGATTCGACATCGGCATCTTGTAAACGACTCGCATCTTGTATACCACTCGCATCTTGTAGACCACTCGCATCTTGTAGACCACTCTGCAGAGCGCGAACCTTTTCCTCCAGCTCAGTGATGTACCTACTCAAACAGTGAGCTTATGTGGTAAAACACTGTGAGACAGACATCGTACCCCCTCGACACCGATTGATGGCCATCTATTCCTAGAGTTGCACACTCCGAGTTGTTTCGATGACATGGCGCACATTTGGGTCGATTGTTGTCACACTATACTATAGGTGTGAGTTGGGAAGAAGCGGACTACCTGTCAGGCCATACCTTGACTTTTTTGTGTAGCAAGCATGGCATGCAGGGAGACGCATTGCTCCTGGTTGGGATGATGGGATTCCTGCCCATGTGCCATGCGCACTGGTGTAATAGTACGGGGACGCAGAGTTGGAGACTCGGGGTGTCCCGAGGGTCTCGGTTACTGTCAGAATATAAAATTGTATAGCCGACCGGAGAATGTCCGACGGCCATGTTTAGCTTACAAATGAGGACTGAGTCTTGTCACGGTTTTCAGCCAGTCTAAGAGACACGTCGGAGTTCTCTGTACAACTGCATCTGACAGAAGCGTCCGATGTCCGCCAACTCCACCCCGCCCAGGCGCCCACAAGCCTGTGAACGCTGCTGGAAACGAAAACAGAAGGTGTGCCTAGCAAGGAACCCTGCGGCGCAACGCTGACCTTGGCAGTGTGACCGGCTGGTCCCCAGGTGTACCACCTGTGTAGAGGCTAGGGCTACGTGCACTCCGAGACCGGTCAGAGTTGAGACATCCCCTGACGATAACAGTGGTCTTTCCCACGCGGCATTGCCAGGGTAGGTGATTCCAGGGTCCAGATACGAAAGAGATACGAGTAAATTATTGCAGATACGTGGAATCGTTGAAGCAGACAATCGACGAATTAGAGTCTGGGCAGCTGCGTAAACGCAGACGACTTGGGTCACACCCCGATGCGGAGAATGAAGCATCCATTTCCGTGGAAAGCCATGCCGGCTTGGATAGCTCAGTACAGGTCGCGATGGGGGAAATCGGATTTCTCTCGCGCAGTGCGATGGCTGAACCGCGCGATGATCGGGGTGGCCTCCCCCGCCACCTGGGAATGACCCAGATGATGCAGGCCATGCTCAGTCTGAGCGGTGCATGTCCTTCCCAGTCTCAGAGCACAGATACAGACGCTCCTGAATGGAGGCTTCTTGGCCATGCTGATCCAATGCAGGCGCTAAATCGTGAATTGGCCGAACCCTTCCTGCAGCATTTCCTACGCCACATTGGCATTTTCTATCTACACTTTGATGGGACAGAACTAAAGAAGCAATACCGCATGATATTCGCAGGTAGAGAGGGCGATAGGGGCCATATGGGGCACTGTGAGCGACAATTTGATGTTTACCTGGCCATTGCCACCGGTATGCTCTTGTCGCCTCAGTCAGGCCGCTTCGAGCTCCTGTCCCAAGGCCTCCACGCAGCAGCTGTGAAGCTATTACCCCGAGTCCTTCAGTCTGGAAGCTGCACTCAACTCATCCATTGTCTTCTGTTGCTGATAGTATACTCAATGTTGAGTCCCAACGGTGGCTCGACATGGCATTTGCTGGGATTGGCGATGAGAAAGTGCATCTCATTCCGCTTTCACAAAGACGAAGGAACAGATTCATCGCTGTTGGTCAAGGAATCAACAACAAGAATGTATCTTTTCTGGAGCGTGTATATCATCGATCGGTGCGTATGTGGTGACTCTGCAAAGAAGCCGGTGTGCTGATATTCCATCCTAGGACCCTGTGTACTGCCATGGACCGCCCGTTCAGCGTTCAAGATGACGATATTTCTCTATCAGTATTGTCTTTGATGCCGAAACAGCGATATGATGATCTAACTTTTGCAGATGCCAAAGCAAGGAGCCCTGGATGAACCGGGGGCGTATAATTTCGGATGCCACTTGATTCTTCACGCAAAGCTTGTATCCAGCATTCGTGATAGTAAGGATGAAGGCGTCGCTTTTTACTATCAAAACGTCTGCTTCTGGAAAGATCCCCCGCAAGAGGTGCAGCACTTTCTGGACACGAACGAGGTGGCGAGACATCACATCGAGTGTCTTTCATCCCGCGCATTGCTTCAGATAATGAGACTTCATGGTGCTCCCACATGCCGTAATACCAGTCTCGGATTGCAGATAACAAAGCTGCAAGAAAACATAGGCGCGAGTTGTGAGGAAATGATTGATCATATGTATCGGGCACTGGATCGGGCGTCCTTTGGTGGATCGTATATCGACGGATACCACATCTTTGCTGTCGGGTTGACAAGCATCTGTAGTCAGGACCGTCCTTTGGCAGAGCCCAATGTACTCAACAAGTGTATCGTTCTGCTAACAGCAATAGGAGAACGCTTCTCCAGCTTCAAGGTCTTCCGGCGGCTCCTGCTAGCAATGTCCGATATGCGAGTGGGGCGGAGATCGGACGACGTCTCAGTAAGAACTATACACCCAGCAAGGAGGAATGCTAATGGATTCCCAGCTGCTCCAAAGCCGTCCTCCCGAAGTTCCCAGGGGAATGTGGCCGCTGATCCAAGACTTCCTTCGGACATGCTCCGGGCCCAGTCCGACGCTTTGATTGTGATCTCGCATTGACCAAACAGTATATCTGCATTGCATACAGACGGCTCGGACTGCCATCACTCAACATCTGACAATGGCGCCTGGACTCAGCTACTCCCCCGATCCGAAAGCGGCGAACCAGGCCAGTCGGAAGCGAACAGTCTACCTGCTGGACACACTTCACCCCGATGCAGTTCAACATGCAAAGACACTCTTTCACGTCGTCCTTCCCGAAGACAAAGAATCAAAGAGCTGGAGAGAACATGCATCCGCGGTGGTGATCCGCAACTCCTATATCACCACAGACGACATCACCCGGGCCCCCAACCTGGTCGCCATTGGAAAACATGGCGTCGGAATTGACAAAATCGACCAGGCAGCCTGCGCGGAACGGGGAATCAGGATTCTTAACACGCCAGGGGCGAATGCACGCGACGTGGCCGAGTTGGTGGTGGCCCTTACCATGACGGTTGCCAGGAGTATCCGATCCATCACCACGCGCCAAATGATCGCCACAGTCCCTAAAGAACGTTGCGCTGGATTGACCATACACAAGAAGACGATCGGTGTCATAGGTATGGGCAACATTGGACGCACCGTGGCGGAGATATTCCATCGCGGCTTCGATGCTCAATTGATTGCGTACGACGCGTTCATTCCTTCTAACGCATGGCCTCACCTTCCTCACAATCGCGCCCACAGCCTACAAGAAATCCTGGACGAGGCAGACGTGATTACATTGCACATCCCCTTGACCGATGAAACGCGAGATCTCATTTCATACGCCGAGCTACGCCAAATGAAGCCGGATACGATCCTCATCAACGCCGCCCGGGGAGGGATTGTCAATGAGAATGACTTGACTCGTGTACTATCAGAGGGTCATCTTTGGGGAGTCGGACTGGACTGCCATGAGCAAGAGCCTCCATCTGTCGAAAGATATGGAAAGCTCTGGGAGAATCTCAACGTGGTCAGCACGCCGCACATCGGGGCGGCCACGAATACAGCGCAGCGAGCGAGCTCGATGGCAGCGGTTGACAACCTGTATGAGTATCTATGTAGCATTGAGAAGGGGAATTGAATCATGGTAACCACTATTCTTCATTAATTCTTTGCCTTTGCCCAAGCGACACCCGCGCAGTGCCACTGCACACACTGTACATTGCCCTTCATACTATCTGTAACAAACAGGGTCCGCCCATCCTGACCCCCAAAGCAACAGTTGGTCAAGTTTTTCCCTCCTTCCAATGCCGTTACAATTCTCATTTTGGGTACCCCCTCTGGATCGACAACGAAGACAGAGCCCAGACTGGGGTGGCAGATGAACACGTTTCCCTCCTCGTCCACCGCCAGGCCATCCGGTCCTGCATTGCCAAACGACTGGAAGAAAAGCCCGACTTTGCTCGTGGTGCCGTCAGCGTGCAACGGCAAGCGCCAGACAGCATTCGCACGGGTCATAGCCACGTACAGAAACCGTTCATCGATCGACAAGGCAATGCCGTTCGGAGAGACTCCGTTGGATACCAGACAGTCTAGTTTGCCATGCGGGGACAGTCTATAGACACAGCCAGTTGGGTCCGTTAGACCGGTCTGACCCTGGTCGGTGAAGTAGATATCCCCGTTGGAGGCGATAATCAGGTCGTTGGGGCCCTTGAATCGCTCCAGGTTGCGCCGGGCCAACAAGGGAGAGATTTTCTGAGAGACTGGGTCAAACACGAGGATTCCCTGATAAGATCAGCTTCAACTGCCATTTCAAACCCAGCGAATGATGAATACCTGCTTGTAATCCGCGATCACGAAGCACCCGTCACTACGCAGAGCAAGGCCATTGGGCTCCCCATCGTAACGAACACATTCCGTGACGTGTTGATTCGTGTCGACCCGCAATATTCGACCGTAAGGTATGTCCGCCACGTACAGGATGCCCTCCGGGGTGTGGACTGGACCTTCGAGGAAAATGTCCGACGGAGGGGATGCGGAGCCACCGCGCCATTCTGTGTCCTGGTATGTACAGCGTAGCGCGTCCGGGATTCGGACGTAGATCTGGGCTTGAATGACCGGGGGCGGGGGATAGAAGTTCATAGTGCAAGGCTTGTGCTAGGTATGACGGGCTTGCCGGCTGAAAACAAACATACTAATAATGTTTTCAAGTCGGAATATTTCCGATATGACAGTCCGTCATTTCCGATCAGATGGAGAGATTGTTGGAGACGTTGTTGGAGACACTGTTGGTAAACAAAAAGGGGTATAGTAACGACCCAGAGGGACATTCGATTCAGCTCCAACGATAATGGGTTTAATTACAGACACAAGACGAGCTCTGCGGGAGTCACCCAAGGGTATCTTCAATGCTTATTTGTTTGGCGTCACTTGGGTGTTTGCCCTGGCTGGCGTGGCCAAGGGCTTCGACGAGGGTTTGCCTCCTTGATCATTAAGCGTTTGATAACCAGAAGCTCACGGTCCAACAGGAAACATTGCATCCTTAGTCGTCCAATCTCGCTTCAAGGAGAAATTCAGTATCGATCACCTGTCAACAGATGAATATGCTAGCACAAAGGGGTGGATCGTCTCCATTGCCACTGCTGGTGCCGTCTTTGGCTGTTTGGGTGTGAGTGAATGTAGGATATCTGGTATAGGCGACCTACACGCTGATGCTCTGGCAGTCTCTCCCTATTAGTGACCGTGTTGGGCGGCGATGGACACTACGGTTGGGCACACTTGTGTATATCGCCGGCGTGTTGGGACAAGGACTGTGCAATGGAAGCCTTGGAGGACTTTACGCCGCCAGGATTGTGTCTGGCATGGGAATTGGAGTCACGACGATTGTCCCTCCAGTGTATATTTCCGAGGTACGAAGTCACTAGCACAGCAGCGTATGCAACGCTGTAAGCTAACGCAAGGTAGATTGCCCCAAAAGCCATTAGAGGATTACTGACCCTGCAGTACGCTGCATGCCAACAATTGGGTGTGGTCCTGGGCTTCTTTATCAACTACGGCGTCACCGAACAGTATGCTGGCACTGACACCCAGTGGATGCTCCCTACTCTACTGCAGCTCCTCCCCGCCGCAATATGGGGGATTGGAACATTCATGTGCCCAGAATCGCCTCGCTGGCTGCTGTCTGTGGGCCATCGCGAAGAGTCAATTTCCACGTTATCACAACTGCGGCATTTGCCAATCGGCCATCCAGTCTTGACCGCTGAAATAGACGGTATGGATTCCCAGATTCTCCACGAGCACGAGTCTGTCGCCTCTGCCTCTCAGTGGCAGCTGCTCAAGGAAACGCTCGTGCCCGTGGAAAACCGCCGTCGGTTCTTTCTCCTCTTTATGGCGACCCTATTTTCCCAGTGGTCCGGAGCGAATGCTATTACGCAGTACTCACCGACCATCTTCGGATACTTGGGCATCGTGGGCGATGAAGCCACCTTTCTGGCAACCGGAATCTACGGTGTTGTCAAGTTCGTGAGTACGCTCGTCTTCGCCGTGTTGATTGTCGACTTTGTGGGCAGACGTCGCTCTCTCCTGACTGGTATTGGCCTCCAAATCGTCACCCTCGTCTTCGTCGGAGCGTATCTGGGAGTCACACATGGCATGACTTCAGATGACATCAAGGACTCTCCAAACACCGAGCGTGTATCACCAGCCGCGATAGTAGCGATATATCTACACGCCGTTGCCTGGAGTATTGGCTGGTTCAGCGTTCCCTACCTGATCGGACCGGAAATCTTTCCCACGCGCATCCGGTCCTTGAACATGTCGATTTCAATGGCTCTGCATTGGGCATTCTACTTTGGGTGCTCTAAAGCAATGCCTAGCTTGCTGGCCGCTACTCACAGATGGGGCGCCTTTGCATTCTTCGCTTCGATCTGCGTGTTGGGATTATCTTACGTTTTCTTCGCTATGCCAGTACGAATTCCACACAGAAGATATTTGGATAACGCTAACGGACACAGGATACTACGGGGAGGTCCCTAGAGGCCTTGGATAGGCTGTTCCAGCGGCCATGGTATACCATGTACAAGGTGGCGTATGCTAGTCAAGACGAGCTGCAAATCGAGAGCTCAGGAAAGGATGCAAAAGGAGAACAGACAAGGGTCGAGCATCTGGAGTCTGTGTGATGAAATATGAATGGGACGATTCGAGGAGATTGGGTAGATTCAGGCCTACGACTGGTGTAGAGTTTGTCGTATTTCAAGCTGACAACACCAGTCAATCAGGTAGAGCACATCATACATATAATATGGCCGTCTTGTACCGTGGACTCAATATCTGTCCACCTGGTGGCCTGGTGGCATTGCAAGACATCGTACGTGTGAAGTCTAAATAGACAGGCGGTCATCAATACATCACCGTCTGGTCACTATAAACAGAGGGTCCAGACGTTGGTAAATCAGTAGTTCAAAGCCCCCTCGTACAACATGCATGGTCTTCTATTTGCAATCGCTTTTCAAGCAGGCGTCCTCGCGTATCCGGCATTGACTGGTGGTCCGGTTATCGTGGGCGAAAATGGCTACACGAGTGCACCTTACCACGGCCCATACACAGGAAACGAGCCTGACGAGACAGGCGCAGTCACGGCGTCTCGTACATTGGCGCCTTCTATCGCCCCCAAGCCTCCCAATACAACTGCGACGTACTACAATAGCGATGGCGTTCCCCAGGACCCAATGCCGGCGCCATACTCCCCAGCAGGAGGCCTAGGCACAAACGGAACACAGCCGCGCTACATGGTGGAGAGCGACTTTGATTTCGAATCTATTGCGCTTGGTGTATACCAAGAGTATATTGAACTCGATGCGTTCCACGACGGGCTCGCTCGCTTTACGGACGAACAATTTCGAGCTGCTGGTCTGGGCCCTGAATCCCGATCGTTGATTCAGTTCATGGCCAACCAGGAGACTGGTCATGCAACTCTTCTGAGCAATATGCTCGGAGAGGCCGCTCCCAAGCAATGCGTCTACAACTACCCCTACAGAACTGTTCGCGAGTGGGTGGACTTTCTGCAACGCATCACTCGCTTTGGAGAGTCCGGCGTCTGGGGCTTCCTGGCCCATCTTGACTCTCGCGAGGTGGCGCAGTTACTCTCTCAGTCAATTGCGACCGAGGCCCGGCAGCAAATGGTCTTCCGTCAGATGTCTGGACTGACGCCGATGAACGTCTGGTTTGAGAATGGATGGCCACAGTCCTGGCAATGGACCATGCTGGCACCGTACATCAGCTACTGCCCTGAGGACACAACGCGACTGGCCTGGCAAAACTTCCCAACGCTTCAGATTCTCAACAATCCGAACATCAATCGGGTCTCGCCCAGCAACACGGCGCAGAATGGAAGTGAGAACGTGGGCGACCGCATCACTGATCCGTCCGTCTCGGATGTCATCACGAACGCCCAAAATTGCATATCAGCCGAGGGAGTTGGAATAAATTGTGCAGCGGCCATCGCACGGAACCGGTCAGAGCCCCTGTCCTTTCCTGGGCGGAGGGTCTACTTCGAATGGGATGCGCCAGGGCAGCAGGTCGGACCGAACAACTCGTACACCACAGCGACCACCGCAGGGCAAGCGAGATTCGTAGGCTGGAGCAGCCAGCTGAACTTCACATACTCTCCGTTGACGGTGACAGGGCCACGTCGAGGATGGACACAACAGCCAGAGGGGTATGTCTATGGAGACGATGGAATCATCAACGGCACCATGGCAGTGATGCTGACCGATTCTGAGCTGTTTGTGACGCCTTTCAACCTGACGCAGCTGAATCCGCATATTGTAGCGCTTGGCCTGTACATGGCGGGATAGTCAGAGTAATAGCTATTTCCAGAATGAATGCACAACTCTCTGAGTCTCCAATTCAGCCCCGATGTGTGGGGGCTAAAAACTACCGAATAGTCTAGACTAGTCGCTGCTATTTCAAACCCGCCTCGCCCAGCTGAAAAAGTAAGCAGAATGAATCTTCACGATGACTTCTTCACAGCAGACACGACGGCGAGCCTTTACCAAACGGTCCCGAACAGGCTGTCGCACATGTCGGTCGGTGATAATCCGCCGTGAATCCAGCGCTCTGCTGACTTTATTATAGGATCCGCCACGTCAAATGCGACGAGACGCCCGGTGGCTGCCGGAATTGCACCGACAACGGCTGGAGCTGCGAAGGCTCTGAGTTGAACCGATTGCCTCGTCGCCACGGTCCAACACGAGTCCTCCTCGCCGCCCCATCCACGGGTTTTCGCTGGGCGATGACCCCCGATGAGAAACGATGCGTCTCGTTCTTCCTGCACCGCACGATCCCGAGTCTGACTAGCTACTACGATTCCTCTCTGTGGCAGAAGACGGTGCTGCACATGTGCGGTACCGAGCCCGCGGTGTATCATGCTGTCGTCGCTCTCAGCGCAGTCAATCAAGACCTCGAGAGATACGGAATTCCTATACCGGGCACGGCGCCTGCGAGCACATGGCATCGCTTCGCCCTAGAGCAGTCAATGCGATCATTCAGTCTGCTCACGCAACGACGCGTGCTCCAAGATCCCCAGTTGAAAGAAGTTGTACTGGTTTGCTGCCTGTTATTTGTTATGCTGGACCTCGTTTCCGGTCGTATCGACGAGGCGACTGCTCATCTACATAGCGGTCTGAGTATCCTGGCAGACATGAAAGTGCAATGTCGCCGTCTGGGCACAGCACCCGTGCGAATAGAAGAGGCCCTGCTCGAAGTCTTCCTACAGCTTGCTTCCCAGGCGACGCTTCACGGTTACACGCTGCCACAGCCACTGCTTGGGCTCGAAGACGTCTTCGAGCATGACCGACCGTATAGTTTTCAAAATCTGCAAGACATGCAGCAGGCGCTTGCTCCCCTCGTCAACAATGGCCTGCCCTTCATCGACGAGTGCTGGAACCTCCCCGAGTCAGAAATAATACGGCGTCATGGGGATCTACGTTGGAGACAGATGCAGCTGCTGTGTCACCTTGATCGATTCGGTGGTCCATTGAATGAATACCTTGAGACGGCTTATGGTAGACTGACACGAAAGGAGCAGAGGGGCGCAGATATGATCAAAGTGATGTATTTAACCTTGTTGCTGACTCTCAAAACATGTCCATATACAACGAGCGACCGGGAGCCGGTATGTCTTCTGGGGGAATACAAGGAGCTCCTGTCTGCCTCGCTGGCGGTTATGGACAAGTTCCAGGACCATCCAATGATGACCATGGACACCACTATTTGTCTAGCATTGTTCACGGTGGCTGCGCGGTGCCCTGACTATGGTCTTCGGTTACAAGCCATCCAAGCATTGCGCGCTTGGCCGCACTGTGAGGGCTACATGAACTCGGTCTTCCTGGCCGACTTGGTGATGGAAGGCATTAAACGAGATCTCAGACAGCTTTGGCAAGGGGCGAATACAAACGCAGTTTCTCTTCCGCCGGGCTCGTCCTTTGAGAGCAACCAGGCAGGAGTACTTGTACAAATCCATGACAATTCGATATCGCTGGAACCGAACCAAGCCCTAACACATGCGCTTTCGACCATCCAAAGTGCACGGCGTTGGGCTTGTGTAAAGGCATATGACATTTTGCTACCAAGAAACACGATTCACTGATTATCTGGTATCATATCAAGTAGCATACCTCCACCCCGTCACGTTTCCACTCGCAGTCTCCGCCTCGTCCAGCTTTCTGTTCTGCCTCACACACCAGTAACGAGCCACAAGGCAGAAGACCACGGTTAATCCACAGCCAGCAATGATGATCCCTCCGCCTGTTTGATACCTGGGCTCCTGCGACCGCAAAAAGAAGTATGGGGTAAACCAGTGAGACACCGAAGACACGGAGTTGGCGATGGCGATCAACGCGGCGCGTTTCGTTCTCGGACGAGGGACAACAGTGGTCTCCCACGATATTTGTATCTAAAGCGTTGACTGTTAGTATCTCATGCAATAGACAAAGTAAAAAAAACGCACGTTCAGTCCCACGTATGGCCCTGTACAGAGCAAGACCAGACTGAAGTATCGAGCCCCAACATTCAGCGTTGAGATCATCAAAACCGCGCCGCCCAGGGCCACCAGAATTGGTACAATGATATGCCAGCAATGCTAAAACATTCTGCCAGAGGACCAGGAGATCACAAGAGTCACAAAGTAAGCAACGAGATACGGCGGGGCTTGGACAAGGTATGTGACAACCTCGCTGAACCCGAGAGTTTCAACAATCTTCACATTCGTTAGTGACTTGTCGTGAGAACAAGAGAAAGGCCAGGTCATACCGATGGGAAGAAGTCCTTGAATGACTGTGCAATGATCAGGAAGAAGTGGATGGCCGAGAACATCCAGGTAAATGGGTCTTTCGCTGCGAGGATCACTCCACCCCAGTAGGACCCCCCTCCCTCGGTGCTTTCCAGAACACCCCCTGCGGAGACAACTTGTCGGTACTGTGCCATTGCTGCCTCTTCCTCGCTAAACCATCTCCGACTCGTATTATCCGGGAAGTTTGGTAACAATCGAAAGGCGACAACCGCCACGATGACACTCACAATGCCCCCCAAGAGGAGAAACCACTGCCATGCGTGGAGCATGGCGATTCCGTCCATATTCGTAAGAATAGCGGCGGCGAGGAGGCCCAAAAAGGCGTTGGAGATGATATTCCCGGCGTGCCAAATGCCCATGCGAAGGGGGGATTCTTTCTTTGTATACCACGAAGAAGTAAGAAGCGAGACTGCTGGCACGAACGGTCCTTCAGCCAGCCCAACGAGGAATCGACATAGGCAGAAGCCCCAGCCCGTGGTAACAGCAGGCATGCAGATAGTCACTGCTGACCATGCCAACATAATCGCTGGCATGAGGATGCTGGGTTTTCCTTTTGCGATGATCACATTGGCCGGGACTTGGGATATAATATAGCCCACATAAAATAGTGATATCCCAGCGGACCAGGTGGTATCCGACATGTTCAAGTCATCTTGCATGCCAGCGAGGCGGGCATTCGACACATTTATACGGTCGAGGTAGCTGGCTGGGAGTCAGCGACGGTGCATCCAGACTTTGGTTAACACGAACCTCATCAACAGCATCATTGTCACACAAGGAAGAAAATACCAATCCAACTTGCGCAGTACTGCCTTGTTCAGTTGCTCCAACTCCTCAGCCGACTTTTCCTGCAGTATCGGGAAATGTATCAATAGGGGATCGGCTTCTGGTACATTCTCTAGAGCTTCTAGCGTCGCCTTTGGGTCTCCATCCATGGATGGGTTGGGACACGTAGAAGCCATTGGAGTCTGGGATGTAGAATGGTTGTTGATTTGATTGAGGATGAGTTGTTGGACAGGTGGGTGCTCTTTATACAAAATCCCGCACTATCAACAGGATCTCCTGGAAACCCCAGACTCCCCATAGTCCCCATAATCTCCATATTCCCCATGTTCTCCATGTTCCGTTGACACAGTGCTGGACAGCAGCAGATTCCGGGTTGAATCCGACTTGGCAACTGGGCATCGGAAATGTTCCGGATGCTGTCGAACGGACTCTGTCCGTAGTATTTACCTTGAGGGCAACTCTTCTTGGGTCTTTGCCCTGGTCTCAGGCTCTACTAATCTGGTACATGGCAATGGATGCTAATATTATTGGAGATCTCTTGCATCGACTGTTTTACTCTATTGATATTTGTTTGGTAGGAGTCATTCTCGCAATATATTTTGTGCTTATCTGGTGTTCGGTAAAGACTGCGCTTTCCTTCTGTCCTCTGTCCTCCTTGTTAGATTTTCTGTATTTCGTAGACCCGTCATCGCGTTAGTCTACCTGGAATACTCAGATCTTCCTCTGGACGCTGGGTATCCCGAATCCGAGCCCCTGTCCGAATGACCAAATCGGGACCGAGACTGGTGAGATTGTGATTGACCGGGTCGAGAGTGTTGAGAACCAACGTGATCAACCCCGGAGAATTCAGAGCCTGCATGCCCGCCGTAACCAGAGAATTGAGATCTTGCATCCCCTCTAGAACGAGATGCTTGAGTAGAGTATCCAGAGACTTGAGAGCCTGCATCCCAATGAGGGATTTGAGACCTTGTAGAAAATTGAGAGTTCGCACCCCCGCTGGAACGAGAGTATTCAGACCTCTCATCCGCACTGTACCGAGAGGACTGAGAGCTTGTCTCCGTGTGGGCAATTCGAGCATGTCCGCGGTGTTGTGCTCCAGGGCCACTATCATCAGTTTGGTCAGCAGGAGAATCATAGGTAGGCCGAAGGAGTTCACGCCTGTCTCTCATGTCCTGCTGATACAGGGAACCAGGATAGGGTGGGGTCTTATCGGAAGACATTTTACTTTGACTGTTGGATTTGATTGAAGTTGAGGTTATTGTACGGTAAGTCAGATGGATGATGGTAAGAATAATCCCGTCCTGGAGATATATTGTTATATATATACCTAGTCATTTAATAAAGAAACATGCACTCCTTTCGCTCAGGTTCCTTTATCGCCACGCTTAAAGAGCCTTTGTATTAACATGGTATGCTTTACACCAGAAATCAGATGTATCAATATTAAAACAGTCAAGGATAGATTTCTGAATGCATCCCACTCATAGACCCAGTGAAGAATGTGAGTGTGTATGTGTCACTATGTTTGCCCCTCTTGGAACTTCTCCTTTAACACTCGAGCAACAGTTTCCCCTGGAACCAGAACTGAAGCAACTGGAGGGCAACTGACTGAGATATCAGATCTTTTCAATCACCGATCCCCATTCCCCACCGTCCACAACTTGCAGTTTCTCCACCCTGGTTATAGTGATAATGAACACATCATTCTCGTCCTCCCAATGAGATAGCTCACATTGTGCCTGCATCCCGGGAGGAATGGTGGCGAAACCATGCCATGTTTCTCCATGCCGCGCGGCCCGGTATCAGCGTGGACACAGATTGCGCAGATAATGCTATTATCCTCCGGCGCGACTTGCATTATATGTGGGATAATCACAAGTTTACCACGTTGCCTAAGCAAGGAAAGTGGGTGGTTCATGTCCTGGACAAGTTGGCAACGAACGAGTTACAGGAAACATACCATAACATCAAGAGACAACCTCTTGCTAGTGTAGGTTGTCAATATATGCTGGCTCGATTCGTCCTTGCGATCTTAGCAAAAGCCGTGTTTGCCAGGCAAGGCTTTGCCCGTAATTTGATTATGCTCCACGGCAACAGCCCGGTAGGTGAAGAATTAAGTGGCAAGCAATATCTGGCATATTTTGGCTCAGGAAGTCGCAGCAAAAGTCCCCAAAAGCGGCAGAACTTTCACAATATTCCCTGCAGGCCACTTGGGTTGCTGGAAAGTGGCATCAGGCTGTGAAGAAGCGATCAAGATCGCCGACCGGGAGTATTATCGACGACTCAAGTTCGGACGACTGGAGTTCGGAAGACAAAAGTCGTGGCCGTTGTAGGTTAAGGAGGAGACTATGTTTTGAGTCTGATACACGATCTCTATCTACGCGTTGCTCTACGCCAGCGTCTGCGGAGGATAGCCATGCCAGGAAGAATGGCGCCCCCGGTGTCAGGCCCACGATACATACAGATGAACTCTGTCCTGGGGGATCTGCCTTGCTCTCAACTAGTGCCACTTTTTGAATCCCAAATCTCTTGCACTTATACCTGAAGATGATGGACTTAAGTAATATATTGTCATGCGTTTTTGGTAATTGCTACTTGGAAACCGGAGCCACAGGAAAGAGACGGGTTCTAAGCTAAGCAAGGACTGCAAGAACATTTAATCTGATAAACGGCTCTCGTGTAAGGCAGGTCTAGGGGTACTTACTACTCCCATAGGTAACAGCTCTACATCCCGAGAACCAGCTGCATTACCATTATCACCATCTGGCTCCAGCTCCGGCCTGGGGGTGAGCATTTCAACCTCGCTACCAAAAGCCCCATACCACGCTCCGATCGACTCCCCCCGAGTTCTAGACATATGACTTTGGAAAACACGTCGAATGGAGTATTTAGGCTGGACCCTTCTACCAACCCTGCGAGCCACGAAGAGCGAGCGCACTGTGACGACCATAGCAAGAATAATACCAACTTCGGACGCCAGAGTTTGCCAATAAACCTGCCACACTCTGTTAAGGGAATTGTGGTATTGGAACTGCGTGACGCGGATGATTGCGAACGACATAGTGATTATCGTGAGGCAGAGGAAGCAACTGAGAAGGATCTTCTGGGTCCAGTGGACTCTTACTTCCCAGATTACCCGGATGGGGATCATGAGGACTATTGAAGATATCAGCACACCTAGGAGTTCTTTGACAGAGGATAAACCTACTGAGGATTTCGCTGACTATGTCCCCAGCCATGAACGGGATCCCATAGTCTCTGAACAGCGTATTAACAGCCGGGTCGAAGCATCTCACTAAGCCAAACATTCATTAGCAAGACAGAACAAGACGCATTAGATCATTGCAGCACTTTCTTACATTCCTCTGGCCGCAAAAAATGAGGGCACATCAACTGCGGTGGTATTCCCATGAATGCAACCACCACATTACACCCCACAGCCACCCTCCAGTATGCCCGCCACCCATGGAGGCCGTCGATAAGGTTCTTGAAGAAGAACAGGAAGCTGAACTTCACAGCACACAGCGCTCCCCATGACAGCATCGCCTGGCCAACAAACCACCTATGTAGAGCGGACAACTCGTCTGGCCAATTCGGTAAAGGAACGACGCCGGGGACTGGGGCTTGAATCGCGACGGCGAGGTATAGCCGGTCAAGGACCTTGGTGTACAAAATGACGAGGCTGATTGTAATGAATCCGGTAGCTAAAATGATGAGTCCATCGTCGATTGTGATCCTTCGCCGCTGGATACCGAATCGGATCGTGAATCGCGCGAGGGCTGCTAGAAGGGCAACGGCTAGGAGAACTGCGGTTGAAACCTGTACATTGAAGGCTGTCAGAAGACAACATTCCAATTTCGTCTGATGCTACTGAGTTCTGTTTCCTATGAGCGGCTTACCACGAATGCTGGCTTGGGAATGCGGCCAACGCGATCCTGCGATGCCATCTCACTAGCAATGGATCAGTGAGTATAAGGCAAAGGGAATGAATTTAAGGACAGATATAGGCATTTGTCGATGGCTTTGAGGAATTGAACGAATTTAAAATTCGATGTCCGGGGCCAGTGCAGCTGAGAAGATTGTGTAACTCACAAGAGAGGGGCTAACTGCTCGTTACACGAATCCATATACACCTGTTGGGGGTCAAGAAGGAGTCAGATTAAAAGAGAATCTTGACATTACCGCACAGCGCATACAGCGTACAACGGCTACCGCTATGTGTTTTTGTTATGAGGGTTAGGAACAGCGACAGGGCCCTCGATTGCCTTCTCAGCCTCATTGAGTGGCTCCGTCTTGATCGATCCAGGAACATATGCTCTCGGGTCCATATCAGCCTCATGGAGTTTTGGGCCAGGGTTTTTTAGGGTTGGCATCTCGCGGTCATCGCCAATGCCGTTCGGTGTTTCCAGCTGGCGCTGCCCAGTCACCTCAAATACATGCAACAACCTCTGGGATTCGAGGCTAACCTCCCCTCTGACGATGTCCACGAGGGCGTTGCCGACCTCTTGTTCTGCGTACCAGCACTACAGGATTGCGTCGACGTCTTTGATCCATGGCATGGAGATGGGAGACACGGTCTGATTAACGAGCACGGACCAGGGCTCTGCATTGGTGGTCGTGCTAATTATCCTGGTTAACTAGTGACCTTAGGCTGTTGGCTCGGTGTTGTGGTGGTGGGCAGCAAGGCTGGTAGGAGAAATAGTAGCGAGGAAGTATGCCTATAGATTGAACCATGATTGCGAATTACATAGTATCCAACCAGCGTCATGCCCCTCTGCGAAATCCCGTTGGGCCTTTTGATCTTAACGCGGCATCATGGAATGGCCTGATGTATTGCCCATAGTTGATATCCAGCACTTGATCCCGTTGGAACAGGAATAATAATCCTAAACCGTACTTTACCATCTAAAAAAGATTGTATAGAAATAAACGGATTGGATCATTGCCTTGCTAACTCCGGAATTCATTCTAACGTGACTACAATCTACAATCTCCCTACATGTGTTACCAACAAGGATTGGTCACTGTCCCTATACAACATGCTGGAGAATGGCTAGGGACAGCAGAGCAAGAAATCGGGGTATATCCCATCAATGCAACCTCATGATAATAAACAATGGCACCACCCGAGCGAAGCAAGGGTGTCAGGCTTGTCTATCCACAATATCCTATCAGGAGCATTTGAAATGAAAGTATGCGTAGCATGAATCCCAAATCATGCTATGAACAACGCATTGCCTATCTTATTCCCCCTTCTCACCAGTTTCACCACTTTCCATCTCCTCAATCTCCCTAACGACCCTCAGAATCTCCTCCTTCGCTCCATCCCACCTTTTCCTCCGTCCGCCATCAAATACTCTATACCCATGCGGACTCCATATCCTATACATGAGTATATTACACCACGCCCGATCCCCCAACCAAAACCTCCACCCCTCAATGCCGTACCCCAAATGCTCATATACCCCCGTCCCCGCCGTCTGATTCACCCACCGATACCACTCCGGCGCGCGCACGAGATCAGGATGTACGGTCCCCTGGCGGGCACGCGAAAGTATCCACTCGTAGTGCTCATCGACCTTTGCGCGCATTTCAGCCGGTGGCGGGAGCGGAGCAGCGCCCTTCCAGACCTGAGCGAGCGCCATTGAGGCGAGATCGTAGACGTGGAAGGCGGCCATTTGGAATCCCACACCGCAGACGTTGGCGAGGGAGGACGGGTAGTCGAGGGAAAAGATGTTTTGGTACAGGCGTGGGAGAGGTTTCCAGGAGGTGGAGGTGGAAGTGGAGGTGGAAGTGGCCGTGGACTCGCTTGCTAGGGGGTACCGGTACAGCCTGCTAAACTCGGCCTCGTAGTCGCCTAGGATCGAAAAGTCGGGCTTGTACCCAGTGCAGAAGATGATAGCGTCGAGGTCGGATACAGTCGTTCCGTCGCTTAGACGGACGGTCTGAGTGTCCAGGACCTCTGTAAGGTTTTGCACAGGGATGATCTTCGCGTCGTGCATTGCGTCGACGATATCATCGTTGATAAGCGGCAGGCGTTGGGTGAAAGGGGGGAGGTTCTCGTTGAGCTTCCATTCAGGTCGTAGACCCTTAGGGTGCATCTTATTCTGCAGCTGCACCACAGACCAGTTGTAGAGCCTGGGGACGTAGTCCATGTACTTTTGCATGATCTGGAGCCGAACCCAGGAGATGTCGTGGTCGCTTGGCTTGTTGTTGATCCATCGCTTGAGCTGCGAGCGAAGATAGTGGGTTAGTATTGCACAATAGGTCACTACCAGGTCAGGCTGCACATACAAATATTGTCCCTTTTCGGTGCGAAAGATATATCTTTGCCGCAATCCCCAACAGACTGACCGCCGTATCTCCAGCAGAGTTGTTTAGTCCGACGACGAGGACTCGTTTCCCCGAGAGTTCCGTCGGCCTAGGAGTCCTAAGTGACAGCTCGAACAGAACGACGGGCTATGTTGCTTACTCCTTATATTCCTGGGCGTGTATGACTCTTCCGCCGAATTTCTCTATCCCTTTAATCTCAGGGACGACAGGAAGATGATTTATACCCGAGGCAATCACAACTCGATCAAATTGTCTTATTGTAACATTGGTAGCGTCGGAGTTTGTACTGCGTAGGCTCAGCTCCCAGCAATCGTTGTTTTCATCACGCTTGATGGTCTGGACATCGACATTTGTCTGGATCAAGCCATTTAGCTTGAAATGTGCTGCATAGTCCAGGAGATATTGGCGCATCTCACTCGCGTGAGGAAAGACTGGTGTTTCTGCGGACATCAAGCGAAGAGTTTAGGCATTATTATAGTTGTATAGGGCCAAGCTGATGCAACGTACCAGGTCGGTGTGGGAAGTCTGTGTAGCATAGCTATCGCACACACTTAGAGAATACCTTCCTCCTCGAGCGCCTGGCCTCGTACCTTGTACTTTGATCCGTTCGCACGAGTGCCTACACCACGATCAGTAACTGCTTCCACCTCCGGACCTGGGGAAATAGTATACTCTTTAGCGCCGTGGTCTTGGTCGGAGTATCCTGAAAACTCCAACACCCCCCGATGGAGTCACTGCGTTCAAAGCCCGTGACATCGAAGCCCTCTTCTGCGAGGTTCTTCATAGTCGCGAGGCCTGAAGCCCCGAGCCCGATCACCGCCACTGTAGCTTTCTCCAGCATGATGGTTCGTGTTTGTTTACGCTGGGTGAAACAGGGCTGGGATTCTCGATTGGGTTTTGTACCCAGTACGGACTGCCACCGGCGCATGCAATCGGAGCCGTCGGGAAACGTCCGCTAGCGTGCAAGACATTGGGCGTTCTATTTTTCGCATTGCCCTAGTGGGGACTCGAGCTCACTAGCGGAGCTGCACCGATCGTCCTATAGTTCGTGGCTCGCCTGACGGACTCCGAGCCCTGAAAAGGGTGATTTGGGCATGCATATTCAGCGGCTGGTGCCGACGCCTGAAAAATGGCAGCGCGTGAGCTCTCAAGGATATATAGTGATAATTTTCTCTCTCTACAGTAATGGCTCCTTTCCCACTCTTCATGCCTAGCTTTGAGCTCCTAACTTTCAGCTCGTCGCCTCAGAAGTATATCGTGCGGCAATATAATGACCTCCGACTATGTCGTCGCGCTTGTCGTTGAGTTGCGAAATCCGTCGGCGGCAAATTGTACGTACTCTATTTAGGAACGCGCAATTCTGCTCTGCCTAACTTTGGGATAAACCATGACCATCCTTGACGTAGGACCATGCTACAACACCATCCACACTGCGTCGAGAATCACTTCATTTGTTACCACCACAGCTCTTCTACCAGGACGAGCCCGAGGCTGGAGATAGGTGCCATGCATTGGAGTGCTAGACGTAGCGGGACATTTCAACTTGGAGGAGATCTCAGAACTTTGTTGCACTACATAATGGGACCGGTATTTCACCGTTTTGTTTATACTGGGACTTTCATCTCACATGCTTTGCTCAGTCATGGATGTAGTCACAGTAGTAGATAGTGTTGAGGTTGCGCAGAAAGTATGCATCGTTGAATCCACGTTTGACTTGCGTACCTAGAAACATACAGTTCCACGTATCTGGGTACTGACTGTCCGGGCACTAAGGACCGTCATCGCTTATGATACACTACTCTGGGTCTGAAACTGTTCAAAGATATGGTTAATTGAATATATCAATCATCAATAGTCGGCCGCAGCATTCTCCATTGAACCATTCGAAGCCGTGTAAATCAAGATGCGTGTCTATAAAATCCATATCCCTGTGTACGCGCCTTTGCCAATTTACATTAAATAGTACGCCCTGAAATGAAATGTCATCCAGTCAGTCTTCTCTGGGCTTGAACTGAACCAATGGCCCCTCCCGGCCCGAAGTCATCCAGCCCTTCAGCTCATATCCAGTCTTCCCACTCCATGCCTCATCAAGCCGCAGCTCGTAAAAATACAGTGTCCTAGCAATGGTAACGCTTATCTCATCTAGCGCCAATCTCTTCGCAACACAGGACCGCGGGCCAATGCTAAACGGGCAGAAGGGGACTCTTGAGGAATCCGCCCCAATCTTCGACACTAACCAGCGCTCCGGCAAGAATGAATCAGGCTGTGAGAAGTAAGTCACGTTGCGATGCAATGTGTAAATCGGCGACCCGATGATGATGCCCCTTGGGAAGTGTACGCCGTCGACGTCGATGCCGCCAGGCAGGACTTTGCGCGGTGCCAACCCCGTGACTGGGGGAGAGAGGCGGAGGGACTCGTTTATACAGGCGTGTAGGAAAGTGCAGGCCCGTAATGAAGCGCCCGGGCGGATATCGTTCAAATCTTGGAATGTATTGAGGATCTCTTCTGTAGCTTTCGACAGGGCGCTGGGGTTTTGAAGAAGATGGAAGAATATAGCGCTTATGGCCACGGCCGTCGTATCAGCGCCGGCAATAACAAGCTGCAGGAGCTCCACCCAGACCTCCTTTGCCGTAAGACTTGACTCGTCCTTGCCTGCTTGAGCAGCTGACAGGTGGGCGAAGAAATCATTCGGGCTGCCGTTGTGACCCGCGGCCTTTCGCTTCTTCGCTTGTTCCTGGATCCACGAGCCAAACTGGCGGATCTGTGTCGAAACAGTCGAGAGGAAGATCCGGTCTAGTTTATATTTCGCAATGGTTGTTTGAACAAAGCACTGGTAATACTGTTAGCCGGACTATAAATCATCCTTGGGATAGGTACATCCTAGCTTACAATTGCGTTGCGACGGCTCACGCAGCTAATGACCTTGGGTATATATCGATGCGTTTCGTCCCGTAGCAGGCCAAAGGACTTGCCGTAGCAGAGATCGCTAATGACATCAAGAGTCAAGTAGTCTGACAAGGCTGCCACGTCGCTCGAAACAGCCCATCCGGCTTGATACTTCGCGCCTAGGGAAGTGCAGAAGGTATCAATTTGCGAGAGCATGCGATCCTCTACACCTTTTAGCGCCGTCTCTGTGAACAGCCGTGCAAGAATCCTGCGCTTAGCCGCGTGCTGTTTCTTGTCGATGCAGCTGATCGTGCTGGGAATATGGCGGCTGGCGCTCATGATGGCATATGCGTCTGCCTTGACGATGTTTGCCCGTGCGCCATATATTTGGGACATCCCGGTGTACGTGTTGATCGAGATTGAGTTGGGGCCGAAGCGGACGATGTTGCCTGAACCCGAGTGTTAGTCGACTGAGCTCCTTGAGGACGATCCTCACTGTTTGGCCACAATTCTCTCACCATGGACCTTGTGCCACTCGTATAACTTGAGGTGGATCGTTCCATTCCACGTATAATAAGCAGCGTACCAGTCTGTTAGGCTGGCAAGCATCGGGCCAGGGTGTTTTTGGAGCGGATGGAGAAGGATTCGATATAAGCATATCCCTGTGCACTAGAACAATGAGCATAAGCAGAGGATGAATTATGGATGCCCATTTAACCAACCCAAAGTAGGATAGCGCATATCGCAATTAGGACATGCACAGAGAATTCCATAGTGTGCGACTTGATATCTTGGAAAAGGGTTAGGGTTGATTGCAAGTCAGAAGTGCAACTAGATTTCCAGAGATTCCCGCGCGATTTATAGGACTTATTCCGTGTTTTCTCGCGTGAGGAACTGTCCCCTGGCCCCGGCCTCGGCAGGTGAAACAACGCGTACCAGAACCCGCTCTCCAGGCTGTGTCCATGGCCCATTGCTACGCAGTGTATCTACAACTTGAGGCTGATGTCTTACCGACCGTAGATGCGCTTAGAAGGTGCTTGCCTGGATCCCCTAGCGGCCGGCACCCGATCCTCAGCGTCATAGTGGAGTTAGGGTTGGTAAATGTTATCTCGGATGATGTTACTCCACCATCGGCCTTGCCACCAAAGAGTGCAACTTGGTCGTTGAATGTTGCCAAATCACTAGCAAGCGGTTTGCCATTTACGTCTGCATGATCAGCTCGGCCGCTGGTGTAGTTCCATCGGGAAACCGCCGCTAGTGCAGTTGACAGGCGAGTCTACTGGACAGCTGGGTTAAGATTCCTGAGTTTTTACACATATAACGCGCCCCAGATGGAGAGCTGTATCTCACTACCACGTGAATAGACCATGTTTCTTTGCTTAGTGCCCTTCAGCTCAAGCCCTGCGACGGCTCCTGAGCCGACATGGCTAGGAGGGAATTCTTCGCCCGCCCGAGGATAAATAGGTCGCGAGTGCCGACGACGATATACTTTTCAGCATTGCACGATACAACTTTCTATAGTACACGCCTTTTTATCTTACCCCTATACTCCCTCCCTTCCTTTTCTTCTCGCCTTCCAAGATGTCATGGCAGCAAGTCTCCCCCGGGCAGTACCAACGGCCGTTGGACACAACCGAGCGCCTCTATCGCGGTGTCGGTGATTCAACCGCACATTTGGGCAAGCAGCACTGGTTGGTTGCGAGTGTAGTTCAGCTCAAGGCAGCCTTATCTACATCCGACCTTGAGCGCACATGGATTGCTCTGCGTCACAAGCATCCCCATCTCGCAGCAGTAGCCGACGATTCCGGCACAATGTTTCGATACACCGTGCCATCGCCAGAGGCTCTAAAGGACTGGAGCGAGCAAACATTGATCATGCATTCATCCGACGAGCACAAGTCAGCAGAAGAGCTGGAATCAGACCTGGACCCAACGCAGCTGTGGATGCTGCACTATCTCCCGCGCTCAGGGGAACTGCTCTTCCGCGCTCCACACTGGCGGACGGATGCCCGGGGCATGCTTCTCCTCCAGCACGAATTACTCACGTTGCTCGCTGCGGGTTCAGTTGCGGGGGAGTTTGACGGGTCTGAGGTGGCACGGTTACCCCCGTCCTTCGACCAGATAGCAGAGCTGTCAACCGAGATGACTCGCGAAATGGGACCGGCGTCTGATGCAGTGCTAGGCGTACTCTTGACAGGCTCGACACCGGTTTCGATAAAAGAGGCGCTTCCTGGCAATACGCCTCAGAAATCCCGCCGCGTCGCAATCACCCTATCCCGCGAGCTGACGACAAAAATCATCAATGCCAGCAAAGCCCGCGGCCAAAGCGTGACAACAACGACCCACGCAGCCCTGATCATGGCGACGCGAAGGCACGTCCCTATCACCGGCCGCCTATTCGGCTTCAACCCGTTCGATCTGCGCAACCGGCTCCCAGAGCCCTGGAATGCAGCCGCCAGCTGTGCGATGCTAGCCCACACGGGGAAACCAGTTAGCATCGACCTGATCGATTATCCGGACTTTGATATGGTTGCGACGCACCTGTCGACCTTCTACAGAGCGGATGTACAGCCGCTGTTTGGGCACATGATAGACCTTCATCGCAAGATTGGGGGCATTCTCGCTATGCCGTTTGACGATGCCCTTGCCATGCCGGGTGCGGCGCGTCCGGAGCTGAGTTCTTTGGGGGTCGTTGGTAAGTACCTGAAGACGGAGTATACTGGTGCAGGTGGGACGTTTGAGGTTAGTGATTGGTGGCTTGGTGTTCAGATCATGAACCTGTTGCTGCAGATGTACCTGTGGACGAGGGATGGGTCTATGGTTCTGGGCTGCAACTATAACGAGGCGTTTTATCCGGCGGAGTTTGTGGAATTGTTTGTGGAGGAGTGGAAGGCGGTGCTGATGAGGGAGCTGAAGATCAGTACTTGACCCATAAATCTTGAAAAATAAGAAGTTGACTTTTTCCACTGTGCTACCAGGAGGCTCTCTGTCCTCCTTTAGTCGACTGTAACACCAATTGCAAGAGCTGAGCCCTCTACCTGGCTTGTCGAGTGGACGCCGAAGGGAGCAAGTGCGTGCACAAAGGGGCAGTGCAAGCCACCAGCGCTGCCGGGCCAAGAACTATTAGTTCGTGCAGAGTCTAGAAGCATCCATTGAGTTTCGCGCTAGCGGACAACCCTCGATCGAACATGATTTGCTAGATAATCGTAATCTATGCCTAATACAAATGCCAATCTCCGCCCTCAAGCCTCCGCTGGAGCAAGACCCGAAACCACCGGTAGCAGCACCAAAACTTTTCGTGCAGAGCCGTGTCGATCGCTCGAATCGACATGACGATACACTGCTTGTCGAGCAAGAACCCTAACCGTCCCTCGACCGCATCTGACATGGCCATTCCGATATTCATAACCCATAAATTGGCTTCCGCTGTGTATCGAACCCAGGTCGGGGGATTCGTCTGCTCCAAATCGACCTTGAGCTGCCTGCGGAGACTGGCCAGTTCGGCAGAATCAAATGGCACGCGGGTGTCGAGCAGATACTGCAGGATTTCAACGGTCCCTGCACAAGCGCGCAAAATCGCGCGCTCGCTTCTGGTGATGTCGCTGGGGTTCGAAGGAGGCAGGGTCCAGTGGACGTTTAGTCTATTGTCCAGATCACGCAGGGCATGTTCTGGGGCCATAGTGATATCATCAATGCCGTCCACCGCGCAGAGGAGTTCGTACAGGCGTTCAAAGGTGTGGATCAGCTGGGCCCGCACTGCAGGGTTACTCTTTCTGCTGGGACGATTCCGCAATCTGTCCAATGCCAATCGCGGGAACCCGAATGGGGGAGAGCTGGTGTCCCACCCGCGACTGGGAAAAGCATCAAGGCGATCAAAGACAGTGGCGGGGAACACGGTGTTCCTGGAATCGCCGCATCAGCAAGAGCCACCCGAAGTGGGAACGACTTGATAAACCCTCACATCTGAATTAGCTGGGCCAAAAACCCCTTGAACCCCAGCCCCTCCAGCCCACCCCTCATTTCGACCATGCGTAGCAGCCCCTTGCCATGGGCCTCTGCAGCCCCATCGTTTCGCTCAAAGCAGCCGCTCAGGGCAAGCAGCACAACAGCAGCAATTGTCGTATCGTCTGGCTCCGCACCGGATGCAATCCGCGGATTAAGCAGCTGGATCGCGCGCATGTGGTGGTAGACCGTGACAGAACCATCCTTGGGAGTCATCTGGTCGCGGAACCGGTCTAGTTGAGCAGAGGCGAGATACAGTGTTGCGTGAAAGAGGCACGGGTCGGACGCCGCAAAGCTCAGCCACGAGGTTTGCAGATGTGAGGCGAGGCTGTCTTTGTCTACCTCTAAGCATTGGAGCGCAATGCGGTATTGGACTACGTGTTTCTATGTTAGACGATGACTGGAAAGGGATCTTGGCCGCCGAAGGGGGGGAGGGGGGGAGCTGCGAATGAACATTCGCGCGTGGCTTACAGAATTTCAGAAGCTCCTGAAAGTAGGGCTTTGTTTCAATGGGGTAGTCCGGCTTATACTCCACAGCATGCTGGGGCGAGGGCGAATCCAGAGAGAAGAAGTGCTGCGACTTGAGCAGGCGGACACGGTCCAGCCCATCGTACGTGCATGTCGAACCCACCCTGAAGAAATATCAACTGGGAATTGCCTAGCGCTGCAATTAAAGGGTCTATACCTTTTGCACCTCCCACAGCGCGGATACGTCCTATCGCAGAACTTCTTGTGCTTTTGGCAGACAGAGCATGCCTTTGTGATGTGCTTCGGCGAGGACCGCAGGACCAAAGTCCCTCTCTCGGGCTCGGATCTGCTACTACCTGCTATGAGCTCAAGATCTGGACTCGGCTGCAATCAAGGACAGACCTTAATGCGGCTGTATCCAGTCCAGGGGCTGGCACGACACGGCCGTATACTCCATAGCTCCAGCTCCCATACAAGCACTGTTGGCCAGCCCTGTACGCCGAGTCCTCGTTAGCCGATGGTTGCCTCGTGAGGCTGGGGCAATGAAAAATGCGCCGGTACGTACTGCGTGCACCGCGAGCAAGCTGGGAGTCTCTTGTCGCACTTCCTCTTCTTACTGCGACAGGCGAGGCAGGACTCAAGCGGGTATCCGGAGAGGGTCGGCATTGTGGGCTCGTCTTCAAGGGCGGATACGAGACGACGAGGAATCAACTGTTAGCTCAAAAATGATAGTTATAACAATTAATGTTGAAATACTTCAAATGTCCGTTGGGCACCCTAGTTGTAGATATATGTCCAAGCCACCGCAACCCTTCTCCGATAGCTGTTTCGAATTCAGGGAGAAAAGCCCTACTAGGTAGTGGAGACTCTCGTTCCCGACTTCGCCTCTTCTAAATGAGTGCGGCTGAGGGGCCGTTTGTACGAGAACAACCAGACATCTGGCCTCAGACGAGAGGCAGCCTCTAGAGCGCGGTCGTCGAACCGCAACAGGAATTTCCTTGCTCTAGGCCGGCCACCGTCTATGTCTATACCATTGAGTTATTTCACATGGAAACCCAGCGCTTTGGAGCGCGATTCACCACGAAGCTTAGGCGAATCTGGGCTGAAATATGGCTGTATTTGCTTGGCGCGCGGCGTACGGAGTAAGCACCCAGTGCAGGCCTGCTCCGGTGATTCCCCACAGCAACAGCACAGCTGATCGGTACATATCCTGGTTATGGAAAGCGGCCGTTTTTCCAATCGTCGGTGGATCGCTCGCAAACCAAGCCTTTGGGAAATTATTGGGGTCCGCAGAAAGGAACTTGGAGTTCTAGAGCACAGTGATGTTAGAGCAAGTGGGACTCCTTGAACCACCGACAGGCCTGCATTATGCTGCCATCGCGGGACCCCCCCTGGTACTCATGGAACTGCGTGTTATCTTGGCATGGAACTGCGTGGTGTTTTGGAACTGCATGTTGTCTTAGCAGGGAACTACACGGTATTTTGGAACTACGTGTTGTCTTAGTAAGAACTACATGTTATTTTGGAACTACGTGTTGTCTTAGTAAGAACTATATGTTATTTTGGAACTACGTGTTATCTTAGCAAGAACTACGTGTTATTTTGGAACTATATATTGTCTTGGAACTGCACGCGTGCTAAACTTAGTATAGTATCTTTGACCATGGCCAACTATTTTCAACTATAGTTGAAAACTACCTGTAATTAGTTGTAGTTTTGACTATGGTCAAAAACCTAATATAGTTGCTAGTAGAGAGCTATCCTGCAGTTTACTATAAAAGAAGTCAAGTACTTGTCTAGTTTAACTATTTGCCAGGTATATATAATCAACCAGGACAGGAGGATTTTTATTATTATAAAGCCTCGAGATAACTATGTCCTACCTAGTAGAATACTAGCTTAGTCTATTAGTAAGCAAGGGACTATATTAAATAGGTAATTATTATATGCTTAATTTACCCCCTAGAGATATAGAACCTAAATATAATAGTATTATTATTCCCCCCTAATTATCTAGTCATACCATGAATACTCTTGGCTAATAGGGGTTATTTACTAGCACGTGTTATTAATACTACTTCCTAATATTCCTAATACCTTGCCAGGCCTGTACTATTAATATTATTATAATATAGGATATTCTACTATACTAGGGCAAGTATCCAGGCATATTTATAATTAGATATTAGTTTAAGACCTGTCCAGGGTGTGATTCCAGGAAGGATTATTAGATCCTTAAAGTTAATATACATGAACTAGTAGTCTACCTAGTATTTATAGAACCTAGTAGTAGACTATTTCACATATATTATAACCCTACCTGGTAGGTAATCCTAGTCTAGCTAATACTATAACCAGGTAGGATTAGGAGGTAGTAGATATACCTCCTATAAAGGTAGCTAGTATTATATTAGTCTATAGTATTAAATTCTAAATATAAATTTATACCTAGTTTCCAGGCGGGCCTCTAATATAGCTTATTATAATATCTATATCTAGGTCTAACCTACTAACCAGCAGGTCCCTATAGATAATATAGTAGTATACATAGTAGATATAGTACCTATATAGGATAGGTAGCTAGAGAAAGAGAATTAATATTTAGTAGGCATATCATGGTACATAGTAAGATTATACTAGAAATAAGAAGAGTACTTCTAAACTATTAAAGTAGACTCTAATACTAAGGGCCAGGGATAAGCTTCTAGTTATAGATAACCAGATATTATATAGTAGATCACAGGAGTAGTTAGAGATAAAGATAGGGAATTCATAGTAAAGAAGAAGTTAAGGGGGATATAATATTACTATATATATATTTAAGAGTAATATAAGAAGAGACTACTAGAAAGAATACTTTACTTAACCCTATTCTAAACTAGTACTAGTATCTATACCGAGTAATAATTATTCTTATATCTCTTCCCCTTGTATATCTAAGTTAGCTACCACTGCTATTAATCTACTAATATAGTAATAATAATTTTATTATATAGTAGTTATAACAGGGATATAATAGAAAAGATATATTAAGTTTTAACTATAGTTAAAGATAACCCGACCTGTATGTGCGGACGTCGCAGCAACCCCCCCCCCCCCGAGGTACCCATGGAACCGCGCGGCGTCTTGGCAGGAACTACGCGGTGTTTTGGAACTACACGTCGTCTTGGCAAGAACTGTATGTGCGGACGTCGCGGCACCCCCCCCGGGTACCCATGGAACCGCGCGGTGTCTTGGCAGGAACTGCGCGGCGTTTTGGAACTGCGTGTTGTCTTGGTAAGAACTGCACGGCATTTTGGAACTACGTGTTATTTTGGTAAGAACTGCGCGGTGTTTTGGAACTACGCGTTGTCTTAGCAGGGAACTACATGGTGTTTTAGAACTACGCGTTGTCTTGGAACTATATGTTATCTTAGAACTACGTGTTATCTTGGAACTACGTGTTGTCTTGGAACTATGCGTTGTCTTGGAACTATATGTTATCTTAGAACTACATATTATTTTGGAACTACGTGTTGTCTTAGAACTATATATTATCTTAGAACTATATATTATCTTAGAACTACGTGTTATTTTAGAACTACGTGTTATCTTGGAACTGCGCGCGTGCTAAACTTGGTATAGTATCTTTAACCACAGCCAACTATTTTTGACTATAGTCAAAAACTACCTGTAATTAGTCGTAGTTTTAACTATGGTCAAAAACCTAATACAGTTGCTAGTAGAGAGCTGTCCCGTAGTTTACTATAAGAGAAGTCAAGTACTTGTCTAGTTTAACTATTTGCCAGGTATATATGATTAACCAGGATAGGATAGTTTTTATTATTATAAAGCCTCGAGATAACTATGTCCTGCCTAGTAGAATACTAGCTTAGTCTATTAGCAAGCAAGGGACCATGTTAAATAGGTAATTATTATATACTTGATTTACCCCCCCGGAGATATAGAACCTAAACATGATAGTATTATTATTCCCCCCCTAATTATCCGGTCACACCGTGAATACTCTTGGCTGATAGGGGGTTATTTACTAGCATGTATTATTAATACTACTTCCTGATATTCCTAATACCTCGCCAGGCCTGTACCATTAATATTACTATAATATAGGATATTCTGCTGCACTAGGGCGAGTATCCAGGCATATTCGCGATTAGATATTAGTTCAAGACCCGTCCAGGGTATGATTCCGGGAAGGATTATTAGATCCTTAAAGTTAATATATATAAACCAGTAGTCTGCCTGGTATTTATAGAACCTAGTAGCAGACTATTCTGTGTATATCGCGACCCTACCTGGTAGGTAATCCTAGTCTAGCTAATACTATGACTAGGTAGGGTCAGGAGGTAGTAGATATGCCTCCTACAAAGGTAGCTAGTATTATATTAGTCTATAGTATTAAATTCTAAATATAAATACCTAAGAGTATTATTTTTGGAGTATACTATAAACTAACAGTCCCTGAACTAGCACCCTGTTATCTCCTTGATAACCAGCTCTGTAAACAGCTCCTGTAACTAGTTCTCCTTTAACTAGCTATGTATAGCCTAAATCAAGGTAGTTTTTATATTTACAAGTTCTTTCTTCTCGGCTGCTAAAAGAATTAGTTATATGCCCGCAGAGTAATACTAGGCAAGACTAGCAGAAAGAACTAGTTACTTAACCATATTCTAAACAAGGACTAGTATCTATATATAACAAGATAGAATAATAAATAAATAGATCCTGGCTACTTATAATATTTTGAATTATTCTTCTTTTTATTCCCCTTGTACCTATATTAAAGTCTGTCTACCACTACACTGCCACTAGCTATTCCTGCTACCATGGAGTCTTTGCTAGTTATAGATCATAATAATCATATAATTTTCTGCGTGCTGTATAGAGTTAGTATCCTATTTCCTATTATTACCTGCTACCTCCGTGATAACTACTCTAAGCTAACTAAACACGAGCAAAGATAGTACTAACTTGTAGTTAAACCATTTAGGAAAACTATATATCAAGTACACGACGCATTTCCAGTTCTACCAAGCCAAATCCTAGTTAACTATTTATCTATTTAGACTAGTTAGACATATGGCTACTACAACCTTATTTTATTATCTATAAAGCAGATTACAATATATTATTATATTAAGTATTATACTAAACCACTATATTTCATACAGGTTCAAATATAGCAATGGTTTAAGGCTACACAGCAATACAAGTACTAGATTATATTAAATATAATATATATCTAATCTCTCCCTACTTCCTATCTGATTAGTACAACAGCGCCGCCCCTGACCCGCGCGGAGGTACTAATTTTGACTATAGCTAAGAACCCGAGTTTGGCCATGGTTAAAAGCGACGCTCTGGTAGCAACCATGTCTAATAATAAGGCATATAATATATACTCTACTATCTAGCAAGTTCAAGTCTTAGATATTATATCTAGAGTTCATGGACTAACAAAATAAAGGGTACCTAATAGCCACGTTGAACTACTATTAGCCCTACCTATGGGCTTATTATTAATACTTTTCTTACTAGATCAGCCCGGGTTGATACTACCAGAAGCGGAACCAGATAGTAGTAAACTATCCTTATCTCAGGCTATAGTTTACAACACTCCCTTTAATACTACCTTAGATATACAGGGAATACATGGCTTGCATGCTACTATCTAGTAAGTCTATATATCAGGCTTTATTATATCTAGAGTTCCTTGGCTAATATAATAAAGGGTGCCAGGTAGCCATGTTAAACTACCATTAAGTCTACTTCTAGGTTTATTAATAGTACTATTCTCGTGGGATCAGCCTGGGTTGATATTACTAGACACGGGATCTAATAGTAGTAAACTATCCCTATTTCATGATATAGTTTATAATACTCTAGTTACTATTACCTTAGATAGACAGGAAATATTGAATACTTCCTAATTAGATACTCCCCGTGTACAAGGGTTAGTTTTAACTAGGATCCTATGGACCTCGTCGCCTGTACTATTAGAGATATAAGGAAGATTTAATATATCCTCCTAGGATACCCTATATACCCCAGGATCCGACTTAACCAAGATACCCTGGACATTACCACCTTAATAATTAGGGAACTAGAAAAGAGTTAATACCTCCCGCTTAGATACCTACCACGCCCCGGGGTCTATTACAACTATGTTACCATGGATATTATTACCTTAATATCCAGATAGCCAGGGAATATTAGACATGTCCCCTACTGTAGGAGTAGTACCACCTAGGTTGCCCCGGATACTATTACCCTAACCAAACCCAAGTATTATATAAGCTATATTATTATCTACCATGAAGAATCTGTTTAGAGATATTCTACAGAGTAAGGCGAGCTTGGGTCTATACTAGGGGAATACTCCCCAGGTATTAACTTGATACATGGACCCTTCCTAGCCAAACCTGCTAACTAACCCTATCCTAGATATAGAGACAGAGCTATACCAATAGTCAGCCTGGTTTTCAAGTATAGGGTAGGTACTATATCTAGAAGGTGCCTCCCTGAAAGGGTTATATTTAGTAATACTCCTACCTAGGGAACCATAAATATTACCTGTTCTCGAAGAATAATAGGGGGGTATCTATTATACAAGTAACCCCGAGAGATAGGTAATATACTAATAGTATTATAAGATCCTATATTTGGTTAATAAGGCCTTTAAGGAAACCTTCACATAGGTGGTCACAACCACCCAAAATACCCACGCGCGGATACGGGAAGTATTAGGGACGAAATAACCTAATAGCCCTGGGAATCAACCCCTGTCTATACCCGTGCCAAATATAGTAAAAAGATATTATAGAACATGGTAATACTTTCTACTACTACTATTCCAGAGCGCACCCCTCTCGACTGCTAACCAATAGAGATATCTATGGCTACGCTTGAGCCCGCAAGAGAGCAGAGCCATATATAAGATCTAGGATTATCTTATTACTATAATCAAGGAAAAGGAGAGAGGTAGGAGAGAGATACCTAATATAGAAGGCCCTAAACTAGTCAATAAACCCTATATTCAAGCAATTATGGAAGAGCAGCAGGAAACTCAGGGTTTAACTAGTGGTATCACTAAACAAGGGATACCGTGGCCGTCTCGTGCTAGTCATGGGGTAGCCCCTAGTATCCGCAGAATAGTATCGGGTATATATAGTTAACTAGCAACTATACTAAGCAGGACCATGGTAGAAGTTATTATACCTTCATATACACCCAGGAAAGATACTACTTAAAGTCATGGTTATAAACATAACCCAAGTCACACTATCCTAGATAGCATGTCAATATCAAAGCAATAGTTACAAGACTATCAGGGGCTAGATACCACCGCCCGAACAGATAGCCCTTTCGACCATAGCCTAGATTTCGACTACGGTCGAAAACCACACCTGACCCGCCCGACCAGTTCAGGGATAGATACAGACCATGATATAGATTTATCAGAATAACCAGAGGTATCAGAGTTATTAGAGTTACTAGAGTCACCAGAGGTATCAGAGGCATTAGAGGCATTAGAGTTATTAGATTTATTAGAGTTATCAGAGTTATCAGAGGCGCCCGAGCTATTAGAGCTATTAGAGTTATTAGAAGCTACAGAGTTGTCTAACCCTTTGGAATCATTAGACCCTGATATACTTAATCCTCTTTATACCCCCTTGACTACCCCTTATAAACTCTAACTACTATCCTGGAAGGAATAACTAATAGGGGGTAGCATATTACATCTCTCGGATCTCCTACCTAGCAGGTAGTAGTAGTTAAAGGAAGCCCTTCTCTTACTATGTATTTCCTCCCTTTTATATTAGGTTATTTAATATAAAGGTAACCCGTTTACTAGCTCCCTAGTATGCTTTATAGCGATATTAGGGATCTACCTGGTATCCTAGGCCCTGGAGGAGCCATATTTGTATACTACCAAACTAGCCGCGCTTGTCTGGGTAGCACGGGTCCTAGTATTAGAGTATACTTTACCGCGACAGGGCTATACTTTTATCCAGGATATATATCCCTATTAGTATTTTCCAGACCAAGTTACGCGGCTTAAGGTAGTCAAGGCGATATTAATTAGTCCTAATAGATTTATTCCTATCAGTAAGGTAATTAGATTACTCTCAAAAAGTATTAAAATCACTAGACAGGGAACACGCCAGCCTAATATTATATAGTTAGAGTACTCCTAGGTTATCTAATATATCTACATGCCTACTAGTATCAGGGTCTCTGTACTATGCTAGTGGATCCAGGGCTTTATCCAGACCATGATATTAAAGTTCTATACAGAGATCCTCCTTAGGTTATAACCAACTATCCAGGCCCGCACCCTGCGCGACTACTAGGATAATAGCGACCCTGGCTTTTCCTTTATAGACCTTATCCCAGGCTCTAAGACATGCGAGCCTATGCTTTGCTACTACCCCTGCCCTCTAGCCAGCGTAAAACCACTAGTACATGATAGGATCTAGGATACAGAGGCAATGGTAGAGTATCTCAAGCAGGTAGAACTATTCCTTAAGGATCTCGCCTTGTTAGTTTAACTAACCTAGGGCACGCCAACCCGGGAGCGTGAACTCCTTTTAATAACCTGGCTTAACCAGAGGACCGTTCCCAGAAATATATACCTATATAAGGGCATGATAATAGTTATAACCATTAATACTAAGACCTAATATCAGACTAAGATACCCTGGACGAATATATATTTTATCTTACTAGGTATTAGTAATATAGTAGTATACTACCTGGTATATATATACCTACTTATCTTAGTACTTTAGTATAAAATGGCAGCCCTACCTGACTATCCTGGGGTAGAAACACAGGGGGACTACTACCTCTTTAATATTCCGGGGGGGGGACTTAAATAGATGCGTGATCGCGTAATACCATAGATATACCTGCTAAGCTCGTAGTAACTCGGGGCTACCCTGTCCACGAGTTCCTACTAATATATTACGCTCGCTATCACGAAGTAATATGTCAAGGTAGAACCTGGCACACAGGACAGCCAGGATATTAGGAATCTAGTAGAGAGTATTTTTGCCAAGCAGGCCGGGCATATGTTAGTAGTCGACTACTAGATATACGTGGTTCAAATAGGCATGCCAAAAGGGCTATTACTAGAGCGCATGGGCGCCTTCCTAGCCTTTTCAAGGGCCTGGCACACGTTCATCCTTAAGGTTTAGAATAATAAATCATGGCTAACTACCCCCGTGGAGATAATTATACTACTTTCCTGACTTTAGATAGTATCTAGTACCTAATAACTAATAGACTAAGCAGAACCACCCTTATAGCAGAGCCCACGTGATGGGAGTAGGCGCTAATATAGCTTAATCTAGGAAGTTATCATGTATTACAGTATATTAGAACTCCTATTATACAAGGAGTACAAGAAGGCTATTACTAGGAAGGAGAAGGAGAAGGTAAAATATATCCTACCTATATTCGGTCTCAGTACCCAGTGGGTACTCATACTAAATTTCAGGGTTTAAAAGTTGGGTACTGAGAATTCTCGTACCCACCTTTAAAAACCTTTCTAGTGAATATTTTGGAATTATTTAAAAAGATTTATAAATCTAACTCTAATCCACTAGGACTTTATTATATTAAAAGTCAGATTAGACCGAATTAGGAAGGACTTGGGGTAGATCAATTTTGGTACGGATTTTTTGTTGGGGTATGCCAAGGCGGGTAGGCAGCGGGTAATCTAGCCTAATTCGGCCACCACGCTGCCTGAGGCACGTGCCCAGTACTAAGTCGATGCCTGAGGACGAGATGGATGCCTGATTTTTTCAGGCATCAAAATTATTTTGAAATTTCTAAGGTAGATTGCTGGGGGTAGTAGGGTAACTATGAAAGGTTATTAGATCACGTGATTTTTTAATTATTAGATTGGATAGAGAATTTAATTAGACTTAGTTTAGTATCGGTCCCAGGTTCTACTTATTACTAGAAAAGTTTTTATAAAGGTTTTAAGTTGATAAAATATGATAAGTTAGGCTTAGTAGTAGATTTTACTAGATAACAGGTATTTTTTATAGATTAGGGGGTTATTAGAAGGTATATAGATTAATTCTATACAAGAAACTAGAAGGTAGATTAATAAATTAAAGGTTTTCTATATTAATCTTCTATATTTTAAAAAATAGTTATAAAGGTACTAAGGGTAACATAGATATATAAATAAGTACAGGTGAAATAAAAAGGGCTATAACTTTGGCTATACTTAATATTTTTCAATTATTTTTCAATATTTAGAAATCTAATTAAATTCCACTAGTACTTTATTATAATGAAAGTTAGATTAGACCCAATTAGGAAGGACTTGAGGGAGATCAATTTTAGTACGGATTTAGTTTAGTATTAGTCCCAGGTTCTAGTTATTACTAGAAAGGCTTTTATATTAGTTTAGAATTATAGGGTATAAGGATTTATTAAAGGTAAGGAATTATAAGAAGGTTATAGAATAATA